>VXAD01000737.1:1093771-1181125 GCA_013399195.1 Dicrurus megarhynchus
AGTTTGCATGTCTCTGTAAAATTTGAAAAGCTCGTTTCAGCTTCTGCAGCTTCTCTCCTCTGGCTTTGCCCCTGCACCGGTGCATTAGCTCAGGTGTTAGTGGAAAGGGTTTGTTATTTCAGACACATACCATCGCCTGCTGCCCTCACTTCTCCCCTGCACTCACTCAGGGCAAAGAGACAACTTCATACTTTCGTTTGTATCAGTTACACACAGAGGATTTAAATTCATCCCTTTCTCTGTATAGTGCTTTTTTTTCCCTGGTCTCTCCAGATAACTCAGTAAATACCAAGTATTACTGCCTTCAGCTGGCACAAATATCCTACCTCTGTTTTTCTTCAGGAAATCTCAATGGGATTTCTTTAAATATGACAGGGGAAGTGTGTTTTCAGAGCAGTAGCTCTGGTATTTGTTCTCTAGTTGTGAGTGACGTTATGCAGTTGAGAAAAAATCATGCCAGCATGTTTCAGTCAGTGCCAAAAGAACATAGACAGTGATTCAGTGCCCAGATCTATTGCTGCCCAAAACTCTATCTTGTCCTATTTTTACTTTCACAAATGAGGGTCTTGCTTATGAGAGGAGTTAGGTGAATGTTATGTTTGCATGCTATTTGATAGTGAATTTAATCAGCTGTTTTATAGTCTGGTGTTCTTTTATTTCAAGCAATATGGATTAATTAGTTTTCAGAATTCAGTAAATATACAGTAAATTGATGTATCATAATTGACCACGACAATTTCCATTTTGTTTCTGCTTTACTCTAATTTGAAAAGACAATCCAATACTGATCCATAAATTACGTGATTTAGATTGGGGGGAAAAAGTCTTAGCAAGAGAAAGTATTCAACTCACACTCATGGCTCCCACCCCTCCATGAGCACATGTGAGCTGGGTTATCCAGACAGCAACCATGATTTTCTTGTGGTGGTGTGGAGCTCATGGTGGCCCAGAACAGAACAGCCTCCATCCCAGCTGCTGTGCTGGTGCAGGGTGCTCTGGGACAGATGATGACCTAAACCTTTCAAAACACTTTTTTTTTTTACTTCTGTCTAGCATGGATATCTGATAATCTCATAAAGTGAGATTTCAAGGAGGCTAATTGAAATATTATGCCTGTTACTGTTTAAGTTTTAGTCCAGCTTGCACAAATGTAATTGGCAAACAGCAAAAATTAAGGCTGAAGAAACAAGAATTTCCTTATTTAAATGAGAGCTATACTTCTATGTCATCTCAATGATGAATGTTGTTAAAAGAAATTGCTCTTCCTTAGTGGCCCCTATTTTTTTGCTTGTCAATGACAAGGTGTGGAAGTACATGGTTATGCTTTAAAGCATCTTAAAGTTATTTTTCTGAGCAGTTTGCTGGAAAAAGATTAAATGTTTAAACTTATTTACAAATTGACTTAGCAAAGTGTTCACATTTCCAATAGAAAGTGTAAAAAGATTTTTAGAAATTTTTGAAAATTATTAAACTTTGGGTTTGTTTCAGGAATGGAAAGACCCTGATTTCTATAATTTTTCAGGTAAGATTTTTAAAACTGTTTTCCAGTCAAAGAAAATACTGCACAAGACTTCAAAGGACATTTTACAAAATTGTATTTAATTCCTTAGATTTTATTAAAGCTTTCTGTGTTTGGGTGTCACCCCAGTTACTGGATATTTTTTTTTTTGCAGTGTGATTGTAATAGAATTTGAACTGGCCTAAGAGCTGGTACAGGACCCATTGAAGTCAGTACAAATCACCCCTCTAATGTTGGTGGACTTTGTTTCAGCATCTGTCCTATCTATTTTACAAGGTCAAAGTTGTGCACTCTGGTTTTGGCCACAGGCAATACCTGAAAGGTCCTATTTCTAACATTCCTTGTTTGTGTTGTGGTAATATGTGAATTTTAATGCGTAACCAAAAGCCAGTGTGCCAGACTGTGCTGTGCAAACAAAATGTCATCACTGTTAGATTAAACCAGTATAGAAATCAACACCTTGATGCTATGCACAGAGGTACAGAGCACAGGAGAACTTTTTAGAAGAGTTTTCACTCATGTGGGTTACTTGTCTAAGTTAATGGGAGGGAAGATGAAGCATGTGAAGTGAGGATACAGAATTGTTCCTAAAAGCTTGGTAATGGTCCAAGTTTGTGAGCCAGCATGTTACACATGCACACAGAGAGAACAGACATGGGCAAATATAAAAAAAAGTTTTAAATCTTTTGAATTTGCCTGATATATTAGATTTTATAGTAAAGATGCTGTTTATATGAAAGCTTGAGGAGTGGTAGACTCGATAAAGCTTTAATGTTAGTACCTAGATTTTAAGGTTTACAGCTAAGAAACTGCACTTTTTTCACCTTATGTAAATATATTAAATATCTTTCTGTGTGTGATTTAAAAGCCTAATATTTCAGGAAAATTCATTCCAATCATTAAAATTGTTGAGTTTTATATATCATTAGAACAACTAATATTTTTGTTATATCGCTGTTACTAATAACTATTTTGAAATAGGCTTACTATAAATCTTCTAAGAATTTAATGTAAGAATTAATTATTAAGCAGTATTTCTGAAGTATTTACATATGAAACTCCTGCATGGAACAGGAATACTATAGTATTTAGGGAAAATTTGGCAGAATTTTATGGTGAAATCCCTGAAGAAAGCCTAGAATGATATGTAAAGTAATTTTGAAAGTGACTAAATAAATTCTATTATAAGTTGATTTTGTTGGACATAAAATGGTAATGACTAATAATATTTCCTGAGAACATGAATCAGCTATCTAGAATTGCCATCACTCCGTAGTTTTATATGCAGTTAAATTAGGGCACAGATAGTCTCAGCTGCGAATATCAAGACAAAACATTGCTCTCACTCTTTCCAAATAGTTGCATACCTAATTTTTCAGTCACGTTAAAGAAAGTTCTTGTGTCAATATTAAATCTCAGCTGTGTACCTGAGTTCAATGCTATGTTATTTTGACTCATATCATCACCAGTAAAGCAGCATCTGCCAGTGGAATTTAGTCAATAACCGTTGATGACAGAAGGTCCAGAACAGAACCCGTCTTACTTTCCCAACAAGTATTAACTCCTGCAACACTGTCAATTAGGCCAGTTCTGCACTTGAACTGAACCAATGCATGTTAGTGATGCATATACAAAATCCAGATAATTTTCAGCTATAATGGCTCTGGCTGCATAGGGAAAAAAAAAAAGGTTTTTTTGCCCCTGTAGTCTAATAAATTTGGGTTTCAGTATGGACAATGAAGTGATCTGATAAGAAAAAATAGGGGTTTTTTTAAGTTGCATGAATCTGTAATGACACATCTGACCTAGGTGTTTCTTGTTAATATCATGGAGTGAAAGGTGAAATAAAGAAGAAAACTGTTTACCAGAATACTGATTTCCAGATGTTTGACCCATTTTATATAATTGTTTATCAAATTGATTTTTATTTTTTAGCATTAGCTGTAAATGTTATTTTCTTTCCATGATGTAAAAAGATGTGCGTTAAAAAAACTTGTAGAGGGGCATGTTGATATATATATTTTTTTTTTTTTTGTAAACATGTATAGGCTAAAAAAGGCCCAAGAGGCCATGTAGAGAAACAGGGCAAGAACATCAGTGTGGTAGGAAAAGGATTTATCACACAGAGCTGGGGGTCTGCTTGAAGCCACAAGATGCCAAGATGTCAGTCAACTTTGCATTTGTGCTGCTTGTTTATTCATGGCACTTACACATTAAACGTGCCTTTAAGGAGACTTTTATTTCAGTTGTGTAAAGCCTTGTGTAAATTCATGTGGAACAAGGTTTTCCAGGATGTGGTGAGATTTTTCACAATCTGACCCTTTTGCTTGCTTTTCTGTGGGTATGAGAAGGTAGAGGGGCAAACACAGGTGGATTGGTAGGTGCTCGTCCTGAAGAGAAAGGAATCGTCCCTTTTTCTTCATCTCTGGAAGAAGGTTCTATGCACCGTATTTTGGAAAAGGGAGGCCTCGTGTGGTCAGGCGTGGGAACAGCCCTGTTGGGCTGGGGGTATCCCGGCCGCAGGCGCTCCCTCCTTGGGCTGAACCAGGACTATGAACATGGACACCGGGGTGGTATTTACGTTAAAATCATAGACTGGCCTAGGCTGGAAGGGAGCTTAAAGATCATCCACTTCCAACACCCCTGCCATGGGCAGGAACACCTTCCACTAGACCGGGTTGCTCAGAGCCACTTCCAACCTGGCCTTGAACATTTCTCAGGATGGGGAGTCCACAGCTTCTCTGGGCAACCTGTTCCAGTGCCTCACCACCCTCACAGTAAAGAATTTCTTCCTAATATCTAATCTAAACCTACTCTCTTTCAGTTTGAAGCCATTCCCCCTTTCCTGGCACTATATGCTTTTGTAAAAAGTCTCTCTTATTCTTTCCTGTAGGCTCCCTTCAGGTAGCTCACTTCAGGTACTGGAAGGCCACAATTTGGTAACCTGTAAGCCTTCTTTTTACCAGGGTGAACAATCCCAATTCTCCTAGCCTTTTCTCATAGGAGAGGTGCTCCATCCCCCTAATCATCTGGTCCTCTGGACCCACTCCAACAGGGCAATGTCCTTCCTGTATTTCATAGCCAATATGGATGACTAGGTTAGGAATAAGAAACACCTGTATATGATTGCAGCTGCTGTGTCTGAACAAGTCTGAAGAAGGAAATACTGTTCTCTATTATAAGATATTTCCTTCTTTCTTTATCATGTTATAAGATAGATACATTTCCTTGCTTTTCTAGACATCTAAACCAGGTAACAAAATATAACTCAAACACAGAAGTCCATGTGTGATATTAAATTAATGAGCTGAACCAAGAGCAACGGAGTAGTGGTCTGTGTGGTAATTGGCAAAATGACAACAGTTCGATTTAAAGGCAAAATTAAGGAAAAAAAGTAGAACAGAAACCTGAAAGAGTGCCTAGTTCATGTAAATTTAAAAAACAGTTCCCAGTTCTTTGCCTTGAGTTACTGTAAGATCTAGCTGTGAGGAACAGATATACAGGAGCCTATGCAGGGACCCGTGAGAATCTCCATATATCAGTGAGTCACAGGTTAAAGCCCCAGTGCATGAGAGGATATTCCAGCACTCTTACCTTAGACATGTACCTTAAAGAGAGGTAAAATATATAATATATATAAATATAATACTGTAACATATTTATCTCATGCCATCCACTGCATTCTTATTGTCAGTTCTAAGCACATTCTCCAACTTTTTGAAGAATAAAAATTAAATTAAATTCCCCAAAATGTGGGATTTACTGTCAGTAACACTGACTGCTATCAGCTGGGATTTGTGAGAAGCGTCTCATCATGCATGACCTTCTGAAGAGATTATTTTGGCTTTTGGGGAGTAGTCTCTGAGGAAGGCATGGGGCTGCCCTTGTGCCCACTCCCATGACCAGTACAGGGCTGGAAGCTGGCTTTTTGTTTCTTTCCTTTTTACTTTTAAGATTTGTCCATTACCTTGCCTCAGTGACTTAAATCCATTCCCTTGCTTAACATTAGTCAAAATTTCCCTTAAATGTACTTGGTATTGGGATAAAGCTCTCAACATGCTAGGTTCAGGTCTTTAAGATACTAATAGTGGGGTTTATCTGTTATACAGAAATGGCACGTGGGACTGAGTTATCAGGCTTACCTGAAGCAATCACCCTTACTGGGAATTGAGCAGTCAGAATGAAGAGAACAATATTCTTGACTCTGTAATCTCAATGTGTTTCTCACTTTGCTAAAATCTGCCTGCTGCTGCTGATAGTGTCTAATGTACTATCAGCAATTGCATCTTCTAAACCATCTCCAGTGTAGGATACAGAGGAGGCATTTCTTGATGATGTAAGCCATTGTTTGTTATCAAATGCTTTTCAGAAAGGACCTTGCTTCACACAGGGAGAATGAAAAAAGCCCTGCAAAACTGTTCAATTTTCTAATTTTGTCTAGAATAAAAAATAAATTAAGCAACGTTCTCTCTTGAGATTGAAAGAACTCGAAAGTTACTCGAAAGATTTGTTCCTTCTTGCTATGACTCATTTTGCACTAGATCTATGCCCACAGGGTCCAATTCAGGATGACTTATGGTAATTTTTTTTTTCTTCTGCCCCAAGCGCATGTTGCCGTTGTCCCTGAAATTCATACGGGAATCACTGGTTCAAAAAAAAAACCTAAACAAATATAAAAGGGAAAATCCTGCCATGTGACCTTCCCTACTTGCGCATCCATCTTTCTTCGCTTCCTTAGGGGATGCCGCTGACGGCTTTGCAGGCGGTTTCCCCTTCGGAAGGGCTGTCCTCCGAGCAGTGAGGGTGGAGGGAAGACGGGGGTGTCCCCCCAATACCCCGGGCATCCCCTTCGGTTAATTTCCAAGCGCGGATCGGCGCGGGGCGGGCACGGCCGCTGCTCCGCGCCCGCGCTGCCTCCTGCCCCGCCCGGCGCCGNAGGCATGGAGGCATGGAGGGATGGGGGATGAAGGGACGGGGGATGGAGGGACGGGGGATGGAGGCATGGGGGATGGAAGCATGGGGGATGGAGGGGAGCGGCCGTGGGTGCGCCGAGGAGGGGCGGGAGGGCGGCCGGGCCCGGCCGTGCGGGGATGCTGCCCGGGTGACCCCGGCGGTGCCGTTCCAGGTGCGGCTGGCAATAGCCGAGAAGGCGCTGAAGTGCGAGGAGCACGATGTGAACCTGCCGCTGAGCGAGCACAACGAGCCATGGTTCATGCGCTTGAGCTCCTCTGGAGAAGTTCCCGTCCTAATCCATGGGGAAAACATCATTTGTGAGGCAACGCAGATTATTGATTACCTTGAAGCGACGTTTGTAGATGGTAATCCCACAGGCATCTCAGATGTGGTTCTTCCCCTCACCCCTCAGCTGCAGCAATGCTGGGGGCAGGTCTGTCGCTGCAGGACTCTTCATTCGGGGCAGAAAATGTTTATAGTCTCACAAGTAAATGCGCTCTCCGAATAATTAGCAGTGTGGGTTGAAAGCATGTTCCTCTAAAATGAACTGAAGGCTTTCCAGCACCTTCATAAGTAAACCTTTATAAGTAAAACCTACCACTGTCCTCCTTAGCCCTTCATGAAGGATGGAGAGGCCAGGAATGGCAGCAGCACTGTGTTGCACTAACCCTGGTGTGACACTGCCATGAAAAATAACGTACTGAACAGAGCTGCACAACTGCCTTTGTCGAGCAGGTCCAGATTCTCTGTCAGATAAGAAGAAACATGCTTCATTCCATTATAATCTCCAGTGGAACAAGGGAAGTAGAATGAGCAAATTATTTTTGGAGCCAAAATGGAGTGAAGAGGTAAAAGAGCAGGAAGGGAAACCTTGGAAGTGATTGTGTGCAGGCTTTTGAAGTTCTTTGTGCCTATACTGATAAAAACCAAACCAAAAAAACCCAAAAACAACAACAACAAAAACCCCAAACAAACCCAAAGCAAACAAAAAAACCCCCTGCCTCAATTTTTGAAGGAAATGCAAAGCTGTATTTTGCATAGGTGTGAAGATGGCAGCATTTTGTATTTCAGGGATTTAGTGCTGCGATTTCTAAGGCGTGAAGAAAACTTCATTGTAGAGTGAACATAATTTGTGCTGCCTTTTAACCAAAAAAGGAGTCAGGGCCCAGGTAGATTGAGGGTAGGGTAAAACTCAGTGATGTGTAGGAATACTTCCAGTCATGCTTTGAGTAGGATTCCTGTACTATAATTTTTACATCGTTGCAGCAGTAGTATTGTTTCAGCCATAACAGTATCCTGGAATTTTGGCTGTGCCCAGCTGTGAAAGCTTTATAGGGTTGTATGTCATGGTCACCCATTCCTAAATGTACATAACAGAGCTGAGTCTGGTTTTCTGATTTGAGAGCCTCTTAAATATGTGTTTATGTGGTTTGCTGCATAGGAATTGGAATTATTAAAACATTTTGAAATGAACTATACATTTCTCTGAGCTGCAATAACACTCGAGTTATGCTGGGGAGCAAGTGAAGCTTTCTTAACTGTGGCTGTGTCACTTGTCCCAGCTGGACATAACTGAATCAGCTTTGGTCAATTAGATGATTCTTCTTTTCTTGACTTTATTTTTAACTTTATTTTGCAGAGGGAGTACCAAGATTAATGCCCGAAGAGGGGAGCATGTATTATCCAAGGGTGCAACACTATAGAGAGCTTTTAGACTCCTTGCCTATGGATGCCTACACTCATGGCTGCATCCTGCACCCCGAGTTAACAGTGGACTCCATGATTCCAGCCTATGCTACCAGCAGAATCCGTAGTATGTAGCTCTGAATGTCTATAACTTAGTAGGTTTTTGCATTACGTTAATCTCCTTTCTTAAGTCCACCTTAAACACAAAATATTGAGCACAGTTTACGAATTTTAGTTGCAGTCCTTGATGACTTGTGCACATACTTTTTATTGATTGTGTATTCTGTTGTGATTTGAAAATGGGAAAGAGGAAGTGTTAATTTTGAGGTATCTGTGGAGATAATTTTTGTATAATGGCAAACTTTTAATTAATGCCTTTATGTTTCCTTCTGTGTATCACAAAAGAACTAAGTAGTTCTAGGACAAAGATCAACTCCTGACAGCACGGCTGGATAATGATTTCCTGTTTACAGTTACATTCGGAGATCTCTGTTTTTTTTGTCAATGTCAGCGGTTTATATATTTTTGATTTTTTTTTTGTCTGATGTTTTAGAATGCTGTGTAGAACAAAGTCAAATACTGTGGAGTCTCTGAAATATAATACAACAATACTATTAGTAAATCCATGCTATCATAAAAGGTGATATGTATTAGTTTGATAAATCATATTTCCAACAAAATGTCTTATACTCCTCCTTAAAATTTTCAGTAAGTCAGTTCTCTTACTAGCCATACTGTTATGCTGTCAGAAGTGAAGGCAGGCAGTTAAGTTTCCATATAGTTGCATCAGTGATGTTACTAAAGCAACATAGAATCGTAGGATCATAAAATCATAGAATCAGAATGGCCTAGGTTGGAAGGGACCTTAAAGATCATTCAGTTTCAATATCCCTGCTGTAGGCAGGGACACCTTCCACTAGACCAGGCTGTTCCCATCCAGCCTGGCCTTGGACACTTGCAGGGATAGGGAGTCCACAACATCTCTGGGCAATCTGTTCCAGTGCCTTACCACCCTCACAGGAAAGAATTTCTTCTTATCTAAACTAAATCTGCCTCCTTCAGCTTAAAGCCACTCCCCCTTGTCCAAGAACATGAATTATTCTCTTACATCAGTGCATTGTCTGGTTTGGTGGTTTTGGTTTTTTTCCCAAATGTGAATGCTAACTGTTTATTGAAGAATTGTGCTTTACTCATAGGCATTGTGGATAGTTTTTCTGTTTTCACATGTTAGTAATCGGTGCTTCTGTTACAGTTCACTTTACAACATTTTCTTCTGCTTTCTTGCTGTATGTACTCTTCCCCTCTAGCTTCTAGTTGGTATAAATTGTTCTCAGTTCTCAGTTTATGTTCATACTGGTAGAGCTAACATTGCTCATCTAAACTGGGATGTTTTCTTATCTTTTTATGCTTAAAGCATAGCCTACATTTTTTGATTTGAAGCATTTTTTTGGAAAGCCTGTGGATGTTTCTTAACAATTCCTTTGCGTGTTCAAACTTCTCCTGGATGGTTTAGTTTTCAGCTTGAAACACTGGGTTTTTTCAGACTGCTAGATATAATAAGGCATGAGCCAGTTGTGTATTACGTTTATGCATACCAAATCCAAGTGAGTAATTAATTGCATATGTAAGATTTTAGTTGTATGAGTACATCCTTCAATTTCTTCATACACTATATTGAAGGTTGGCTTTCACAGTCATGTTGAAATGAATACATAAAACAGTGAGTTCGTTATTCTCTAGGAAGAATTTTTATCAGTTTAATTTTTAAGACTTAATTGTAACTAAACTTTATTATCAAGTACAAGTGAGAGGTGATTCATGCTCTATAATTATTTTGTTCTTGGTTCATTATTAGAAAGACTTATTTTTAGAAGAAGATTTGTTAATCACTATCTTTTGTTATTCTAGGTCTATAAGTATGGTATTTTCAAGCAGAGCCCCATTTTAAGGAAAGGGCTATACACATGTAGTAGAAATCAGTAGAATTAACTTAAACTTTTCACATCATTCCTTCTTTAAATCATGTAATGAATATTTTTCTAGGACATCCATATAGTTCTTAATGAACATTTCCAAAAGGATCACAGACTCTGGCTTCACATTTTAACTAAATGAAAACACCTTGGTTCCATATTCAGTGGCATTTAGGCTTTTGCTGTAAAATTATGCACGTGAACTTCAAAAAATCTCAGTGTGGGCCTATCAGCACTTTAACAGTGCACTGATGAGCCGAAGGTGTGGTGGGTCAATTTAAAAAGCAGTTAAGTTTTCCAAAATGTGATATATTTAAATCCTAACTTGGTGCAGATGCTGTGTTGAAGTAGTACTTCCCATTTCTTTGGTATGGTATTTGTACACAGGCAGTCAATCAGTTCCTGTGGATTGCATTATGAGTATATTTGAATATCTAATATTTGTCATTCCTTTTTTTGTTTGCCTTGGTTTTTGGTTTTGGGTTTTTTTTCCATCAGGCCAAATAAGTAACACAGAATCGGAATTGAAGAAACTTGCAGAAGAAAATCCAGACCTCCAAGATGCCTACATAGCAAAACAGAAGCGCCTTAAGGTAAGAAACCCCTTGGTATTGGCCCCTTTATTCTGAGCTTGTTAGTGTTAGACTTTTTGATCACAATATAAACATTTGTTTCACCTGTCATTACCAGTAATGTCATGCAGTGGTTTAACCCTTCAAGGCATGTCCTCAAATCAGCTACACACTTCAAGTGTGTGCTGAAGTACTGGACTGCTCCCACGGACTTCTAAGGTAAGTACATATCAGTGCTGGCATTGGGCTGCTGAGCACCCTGCAGGGGGAGGCAAACCTTAATATCTGGCATCTCTAAAGTTTTTCTTCTGTTTTCTGAATTGTCACCAGTATCCATGTACTATCCAGCCGACTACATGGAAAAAAAAACTTTTTATGAATAAACACTGTAGTATCCTAAGTATAAGCTTCTCTGATAAAAGTAAAAACTCTGTATGATGATTAAAACACTAACCTGTATGTCTATTTAGTCTAAACTGCTGGATCATGATAATATAAAATACCTAAAGAAAATATTGGATGAACTGGAAAAAGTTTTGGATCAGGTTGAGACGGAATTGCAGAGGCGAAATGAGGAAACACCAGGTAAGGAATTATTCTTGCTAAATCCTGTTAATATTTCTGTTTGAGGATACTGGCTAAACTTGTTGACAGCACCATTACAAAACAATTTTTAATGTGTCAGATTTGATACTTCCAGTATATATTGATCTATACATTACAGAAGGGATCAATACTGTTTTAAATACTAGCTTACTTTACTGTTCCTGTCAGTGAGTTCTCAGTATCTCGTGAGAGTGCTTGATCAGATTTTCAGCAAAATGAGTATAATTAGCTGCACAATTTTTTAGTATTTATCAACAAAATCAGAAAAAAATTAACTACTGAATGTTGGTGTTATAGGTATAGGCCTCAGTTCACTGTAATGATCACAACCTTAATGTTTAGCACAGATTTATTATAATCTTGTGCAAACACTATGCTGATATTTGTGGTATATGCAGGATAAGCAATCTGGATAATTGCTCTAATCATTAGGCAACGCCCTTCCCTCACCCTCTTGGAAAGCAGTCCTGTTTACCTGCCTCCACCCAAATGAAAGTCAAATTTTTCACAGAATCACAGAATCATCAAGATTGAAAGAAACCTTCAAGATCATCTAGTCTGACTGTCAACCCAGCACCATCATAATCACCCCTAAACCATATCCCACTGTCCACTGCCCTGGGCAACTTATTCCAATGCCTGACCACTGTTTCAGTGAAAAACATTTCTAATATCTAATCTGAACCTCTTCTGGCACAACTTAAGGCCATTTCCTCTCATCCTTTTAGAAAGGGCTGGCCCAAGTACTGAGCCCTGGGCAACCCCATTAGTGACCAGCCACCAGCTGGATGTAACTCCATTCACCACCACTCCCTGGGCCTGGACATCCAGCCAGTTTTTCACTCAATGAAGAGTGTACCTGTCCAATCCGTTTTCTCCAGGAGAATGCTCTGGGAGACAGGTCATAGGCTTTCAGATGTCTAGATAGACAATATCCACAGCCTTTCCCTCATCCATTAAGCTGGTCACTGGTCATGGAAGGGGGTCAGGTTGGCCAAACAAGACCTGCCTTTTGTAAACTCATGCTGGCTGGGCCTGTTCCCCTGGTTGTCCTGCACACGCCATGTAGTGACACTCGGGATGATCTGCTCCATGACCTTTCCCAGTAGCAAGGTCAGGATGACAGGTCTGTAGTTTCCTGGATCCTCCTTCTGACCCTTCTTGTAGGTGGGTATTACATTTGCTAATTTCCAGGAAACAGGGACTTCTCTGGTTGACCAGGACTGCTGGTAAATGATTGAAATGACTGGCAAGTTTTTGACAGCTCCCTTCTTACTCTTGGGCACATCCCATCTTGACCCATAGACTTGTGGGTGTCTAACTGGCATAACAGGTCACTAACCATTTCCTCCTGGATTATAGGGGCTTCGCTCAGCTCCCCATCACCAACTTCCAGCTCTGGGAGCTGGATATCCTGAGGTATTTTTGGTATTAAAGACTGAGGCAAAGCAGGCATTCAGTACTTCAGCCTTTTTCTCATCCCCTGACATGATGTTTCCCCTGCATCCAGCAAAGGATGGAGACTCCTTAGCCCTCCTTTTGCTGCCAATGTATTAACAGAAACTGTTTTTGTTGTCTATAACTGCAGTGCCCAAATTAAGTTCCAGTTTGGCTTTCTTTCTAATTTTCTCCTGCATAACCTCATGACATCCTTGTAGTTACGCCCCTCCTTCCGGAGGTGAGACACAGTCTTTTTTACTCTGAGTTCCAGCCTAAGTTCCCTGTTTAACCAGGCTGGTCTTTTTCCCTGACAGTATATGGGGACTGCCTGTTCCTGTACCTTTAAGAATTCCTCCTTAAAGCTTGCCCATCCTTCCTGTACTATTCTGCCCTTCAGGACTGACTCCTACAGCACTCTGCCAATCAATATCCTAAGCAGTCCACAGTCTGCAGAGGTCCAAGGTGGCAGTTCTGCTGGTGCCTCTCCTTACTTCATCCAGAACTGAAAACTCCATCATTTCATGGTTGCTGTGCCCAAGACAGCCACTGACCACCACATCACCCATGGATCCTTCTCCAGTTGAGAGAAGTTCTCTTCCACACGCTCCAGGAACCTCCTAGACAGCATCCTCTCCACTGTGTTGTATTTTCAGCAGGCATCTGGCAGACTGAAGTCCCCCACAAGTACAAGGGCTGGAAATTGAGAGACTTCTGCCAGCCTCCTGTAGAATGCATCATCTGCATCTTCATGGTGGCTAGCAGGTCTGCAACACAGTCCTATGAGGACATCTGCAATGCTGACCTTCCCCCTGATCTATACCCACAGGCACTTAACCTTGTCAGCATCTTAAATTCTGTTTAAATGGGATTAGCCTTCTGCTTATTCACAGCATGGTTCAGCTCCCAGTGGTGCTAATAGGAGTCCTTCCTCTGACTTCACTGGGAACTGCATGAAGCATCAGTCAATATCAACTGCGTCTGCTCAAATCAATAACTTTTTGCATTTAGCTCTATAAATAGCTGTTGTAATAAGTACCGGTTACTATCGTAACTGTAGGTTTGAACCAGCAGTTGAAAATCTATATTAAATTTTCTACTGACTCAACGGTGAAAGAGTCACAGAAAATATTCTACCTCTTAAAAGATGGAAGGATTTTGTTCAGCAAACTACATCTGCCATCATTTCCAGCAGCCCCTTTCCTTTCTCTGCTAAGTAGCCTTTCCAAGGAGCCAACTGATACAGTATTGATGAGCTTATGAAAACTGCTGGGATCACAGGATTTTGTGAAACATAGGGCTGTTTCCTCCTGGAATTTTGTCTGAGGTATTTCTGCTTTTGAGGTTTGTGATCTGTACTGCTCCAGGTCCTGGTCAAACTCGGAGCTCCTGCTTCTCTTGCAACTGCTTGAATCCCTCAACTACTGCTGCTGCCACTGCAGGCATCTTTCTTTCACACAGGATAGATTCTTTGTTCTTTTCCATCATCCTGTTTAATGCACTGGATGAGTTCCCAGGTTCCTTTCAGCAGCCTAGGATATGCTCCTTTTCTAGAGAGGCCTTTCCTTCAGACCTGCTTAACCAGTCAAAATGGACTGGTACCAGCTTTGTGCCAAGCTGGTACCAGTCCATTGGAAAGGTGATTGCAAAATTTCTCTGTTTCCAGAGAGGTGCTGCTAAGTGTTCATGCCAGCATTTTTGCATGCCTGCTGTGTGGGACGAGCTGCAAAAGTTACAAATGAGAAGGGAACAGCATAGTTCTCCCTATTCGAGATCTAGGCTAGAGCAGAGTACTTATGCTGGCAGCTATGATAGCTGTGCTGGCTATCAAGTTTCTTATCCTGGGTTTCAAAAGCTCTTGGTGTAGTCAGTACACGTCAGCCCTTTCAGGTGTTGGTGGCTCTGATCACTGACAATGAAGTGTGGTGCTGCCTGGCACTGCCTGCTCTGAGCCATCCCAGGAAGATTCACCTCTTTCCTTTGACTGGAGAGGGTACTTGGGGTCTCCATCTGTGCTTCTGACTAGTGGTGAGCAATGTGAATATTTGTCATTTCTCAAACATCTCAGTGTAAAATCCCCAATGGTTTGGGGTCTAAGAGACACAAAAGAGGGACAGGCAGACAAACTCCATCATCTCACTGAGCTGATACGTTTGGTGCAAGTCAGTCATCTGATCCATTTCTTTTTGACTTGAAAGCCTCCAACAAGTTAGCTGGAGTTAGTTCCTGAGTGAATGCCATAGAGCTGAGTGACACAGGCAAGATGATAAATTCTTCAGACAAGTGGTAGCTTTTCAGTAAAAGTTAAACTGCCTTCCTCCTTTCCAATTCTGTTTAATTTAATCCAGCTTTGAGAAATGTAGTTGAGGAAAGTAAGTGTTTACTGTGGGTTTTAATTTATGAACCTGGAATGTGGAAATTCTTTTCCTTAACAAATACAGGCCAGGCTGCTGAGCCTAAGACTTTACAATATCATGCTAAGAGTGGACAGGGATTAGTAAAATGTTCATTGATTAAAGTAATATTTTAGCTGAAGTGTTGTTGCTGTTTATTTGATGGTACTTTGAAATAGCACTAAACTAAATGTGCTTATATTCCATTAGTTCCTAATCCTTTATGTTTTATCTCTGCTTAGAAGATGGAAATCAGCCTTGGCTCTGTGGTGATTTCTTCAGTCTGGCAGATGTATCACTTGCTGTCACATTACATCGCCTGAAGTTTCTGGGATTAGCAAGAAGAAACTGGGGAAATGGAAAGCGGCCCAACTTGGAAGCTTATTATGAACGTGTCATGAAGAGAAAAGCATTTTACAAAGTTTTGGGACATGTCAACAATATATTAATCTCGGCTGTCCTGCCAACAGCATTCCGTGTGGCCAAGAAAAGGGCTCCCAGGGTCCTTGGCACCACCCTGCTGATCAGCATGCTGGCGGGAGTGGGTTATCTTGCTTTCCTGTGTCTTCGGAAGAGATTTGCCAACATGGTGCTATCGATTAGAACCAGGCAAAATTATTTTTAGAGCCTGTCTGTCCCTGGTGGTGAGTGGAGGACATCCCCCAGGAAAATATCCTCAATAAAATATAAATGTAGAAGAACAATTATGTCTGTGAACTAGAACATTGTCACACAGCAATCATCTCCTGCTGTTGTATAATTGGGTTGGCAATCTGAGATATTTTTCAAAAATATATGTTGGGGGAGGACAAAGGAAAGAAGAGACTTTCTTTTCAGCTAAGGGCCTATAACTGTGACAGTGCTTTGTTAAAGTGGTTATTGTCTCCTTTACCCAGTAGCTGACCTAATTAAAATGCTTTTATTTAATAGATATGCAGCAATGTGACAGCTTTTCACTGTAGATGAAATGCATTATCGTGCAGAAACCAGCATTATTAAAATACTGAAAATAGCTCTTACTTTAAATGTTCAGAGTAAGATTTAAGTGGAACACTGTGCCTGTTGTGTACGGGAGCAAGTTTCTCTATGCTGAATAATGTCTGTTGATTTGCAGTCGGACCTTTTGGAATGTGTTAAAAAGTAATCTTGTGAAGCCACTTTTGTCACTGTATGTTCATGATGCAGTACAAGAAAATACCTGAAACAGGTAAGAACATCAGTGATTTGTGTAGCACACAAGTGAAATTCTCCAGAGATGTCACTGGACAACAGATACTAGAATTTTGCTGAAATACAAATGGGAGTGAAAAACCTGACACTTGTCTTTCAAAAGCCTTTTGGGCTCAGCTGCAAACTCTGGCAGAATCAAATCAAACTATCTTAGTGCACATTTGCTGCTTTCATTGGGGTGGCTTGATACAGTTACCTCCATATGAGTGTCCCATGTACCCTTTCTTGTTTCACTTTGAGCACTGGCTATTTTTTGCACACTTCTTGTCAACATTAGCAATTGCATGTGCCTCTATGAAATGTTTGCCCACAATGTGCCACAGCCAACTGGAAAACGTATGCACAGCAATGCATTTTTGTATAAGTAATTAAAAATAGTTCACTATCTGTCAGTCTGGTGAGGTAGCCTAGACTGAAGGTAAAGCTCTAATTTAGCAATCTGTTTACTTATGGATAGGGGTTGTGCTGATGGTAAGTGAAAAATACAGTACAGTTTGCAGACAGATGATTTGTACTGCTGAATTTATGCAAAATTGCAATCTTGTAGCATGGAGAAAAGGTGTAGAAAAACATTTTGATTACTTCCTACTACTCAACAGCTGCTGTGAGTTTTATTAGTTTAGAACTGAACTCGTGTTTCAACCAGAAATGTACATTTACCTGAAAGTAGACGTTGAATCATTTTGCAGCAAAAAAAGCATTTGGGAAGAGCTGAAAATTCTCATGGCAGTTTAGTAAGACTTTTGTATGCCTGATGAATGTTTGAAAGCCTCAGAGTTTTGTTTACAAGTTGTACATAGCTGCAACAAACAAAGCATAGCTTTAAGTGTTTGCCTATCAACAATCAGTGCTAACAGGCCTAAGTACATTTTAGGTTCAGTGCTGGTGGCTGTGGTCTCTCTGCACAATTGCATTTAGATGTCAAGAAGATCATCTCAAGTTTGCTGGACAGAACTGAGGCAGTTTCTGTCTGGGCAGTCTCACCATCTAACACATATCAATATGGATAAAATTATTGAATACTGCTGCTTATTATTTAATATTGTGCTAGTTGTCTAGAAAAAGTAGATGTAAATCTCATTACTCCTTTTCAGTAATAAGAAACATCTTACCTAGGAAAAAAATGCACTTTTTATTTGTCAAAAAGACAGTTTTATATAATTATATTTCATGACCCAGTTGTTCTCAAGAACTTGTTGAATTAAATGTGCTCTATTTAGAAAAGCTTTATTATCTCTAGAGTGAGTTTAATCCAACAATACTATTAATGTACTGGCAGCTTTAACTGAGTTTGTTGTTTGTGTATTGCAGTTCATCTGCATTTACTTGTAGCTATCAAATTCCACTAAGTTAATAAACACAGAGTAAGACCTGTAACTTAATGCTTCCCTGGCATGTATTTCTGTCAGACCATCTGAAAAATGTAATTTGATCAAGTCACAGTAAAATTAAATATATATGACTTAGCTTTCTTTAGAGTGAAGTGACCACCAGATGTCAGTGGTCCTCCAGGACTCTGCTCTGGCATGCCCCTGAGGCAGGAAAACACTACTTTTCACAGAGAAAAAGTTTGTGATCCCAGCATAAGAGGGTTGTGAGCACCCTCATTGGACTAGCAGTCTCTCCGGAGCTCTGGAAACACCTGCATGGGTCAACCACAGGTTTGTTCTCTGCCACCTGCCACTTATACTTGTGTCATTTTTATATTGGGTAAGTGAGAAGCCAAAGTTGAAATAATATTTTACATGAAAACGAATGTTACTGAACAGCAATTAAACTTCTCATCTGCAAGAATGAACGTGGATAAAACTTTTACTACGGAAAAGTTTGGAACCCTGGTTTGATTCATGTCTGTTAGTTCAACTGTTCGATATCCTACTTATTTTCTCTGCCCTGAAGTACTCTGTACATTGATTTCTGTACAGGTGGCAGCAAAAGGCTTATCCATGATTAAATTCCTCAAAATAGGATGAGATTTAGAAGCACATATGCTGCATTTAGCTCTTTGTGCAGGATAGCTTTTGTGCTTGTAAAATTTCTTTTCAGCCTGGCTTATTTTCTTTCTGCTAGCTCTGTATACTATTTTGATTGGGTACAGAAGCAGTCTTCTAGTTTTCATTTACTATTTTTTCTCATGTCATGCATCAGATATATTTCATATCTTTATGTGGGACCCGCACAATAACTGTCTATTCTAAGACCACTTTCTAGTTTGGTTTATGTCTTCTGTGTCAATAAAACAAAGTTCCTTTTGAGAATTACACAGTATTGCTGTAAGGAGTCTGATGCTATTCAAGGAGAGAAGCCCTTGAACACGTTTTAAACCAGTGTAAAAGTGTTCAACAGCTTGCCTTGCATGTATATGGAAACAGCAGTAACAATGATGTTTTCTTTCATTGTCTGTCTGAGCTGTATATGTATGAGGTTCAACAAAAGCTATTTGATAAATTAAAAAAAAAAATTAAAAAAATAAGGAGGGCAAGCAGTTTTTGTACTTTCAATTAATCCATAAAAAAACCCCAAAAACCAACAACTCCACTTCTGAGTGTGTCCCTGATTCGTTGTTGAGCTGCAGCAGCTGGGGCTCCTTTCTGTAAGGCGCATGATGAGCACATAATCTGTGTCCACACTGACATTGTCCTTGGTGAGACTAAATGGCATGCCCCATTAAACGTGTGTTAGTCTGGCCATAAACTGAGCTCCCCTTTTTTTTTTTCCTTGCACTGTCTGTATTGGGCCTCCTTCCTTGTTAAGCAGAGGAATAAACAGCAGCACTTGAGGCTTGCGTGCATTGCCTCTCAGTATCTTGAAAATCAGGAAAGCTGCTAGGATCAAGTAGGCAGCTGGTAGGGCTTGAGTTTCAGGAGATTGTGACACCTGTAGTCTGTGCACCAAGTAGCCTCGATGTTTTAGCATTAATCAGAAGTATGCATGGAGCTCTTGTAGTGGAAAGCTTATGTCTAAAGAAACAAGAGGCAAGAGTGAATGCAAAGGGAAGTACAGCAAGTATAAATTCCTTGTCTGGGTTCACAAAGCCATACCTCCACTTTTGCATGTCACATTTTTAAAGGCATTTTTGACTTAAGTCTGAGTTTTAAGGGAGCAAGGAGCTACTAAGATTTAGAGAGCAGATTGGCATGCCCTAATGCATGAGGATTAGAGAGAGCAGCAGATGGAAAGTAGGTGAAAAGTAGTGGGTGTATCTAGCTGGAGCACACTGTGCTCTGCAATAAGATGTATGACAGATATTGTTTGCCAAGGCCTCCTTATTATCTCTCTGTTTAGCCAACATTAGACAAAGAGGTGTAAGGTTGTGCTTAGGCAATTTATAAGATGTGCTGAGGAAGTTAAAAGCATGTAGAAAAATCCCAAAGTATGCTGGGTTTTGTTCCCTCTTTTCTCTATAAAGAAATTTTTAGTTTTGGTGTAGTCCCAAGTCATAAAGTCAGGCAGTCAAAACTCAGGAAATTCCAGAAGCCAGAGTTCTTACAATACTGTTAACTCACTCATACAATACTTCAGTGGCCTTTTTATTTCTGTTTTTCTTTGTAAGTTAAAATCACGGTGCTTTATTTAATGTGAAGTTAAAAATGTTGCACCATAAAATAGTTAGGCTCTGGATAAGCTTAGTGTTGTGGGAAGAATCTGTTGGAATTTGCAGAGCTGAAGGCCTAACTATTTCTGTGCTTTACATCAGCATTAGAATTTACTATAGTTTTAAATACTCATAAATAATTATATAAAAGTGTTGTGTAAACTAACCCATAATAGCACGAATGAGTATTAATTTAATTTACATATGCTAATATATATAGATATTCTATATACATATACACTATAGCATCCTTATTAATCCCTTTCATATTTCATTTGCTAAAAAAGGCTAATTGACAATCATGCATTTTACTGCATTACTTGCCTTTATAAAATAAATTTGCATTTATGAAGGTAAAGTGATGAAAATGTCATGTAGTTGTAGAATTATAGAAAGTTTTGGGTTGGAAGGGACCTTAAAGAGCATCTAGTTCCAAGTCCCCTGCTGTGCAGAGATGTGTTCCCCTCTCCTTAGCATTATAAGAGTATTTGATAACATTGGTTGCATCATGACTGTAGGGACTTGAGAACATACATGAGCGTATTTGGTGCTTCATGTTAATTGATCACCCAGATCAGAATCTGAATGCTACTGCATTTGGACTGAATAGAAAACTTCTTTCAGAAAGGCTACCTAACTTCAAGCATTTAAGCAGATGATGTCTGTGTTTCCATAAGCAGCAGAAAACGGAATGTTCATCGGGCCAGACCAGATATGAGGGGACCACTGGTTCTGTCGCCTGCTGCCTGAGGCATTCACCTTACAGAAAGTGGAGTCCTTCTCCCCGACTTTGTATTGAAATAGGTAAAACTCAGAGGTAGAGACAAAAACTCCTCGCTCATGGATACAGGCCCTGTGCAGTAGGTTGCAGAGTCAGGCTCCCTCTCTCCCAGCACAAAACACATCTGTCTTTACAGAAATCAGAGGCCATTCCTTTGACAAAAGGGAGTTTGGACATGTGGAGGGCTGAGACTGCCAGTCACTCAGCAGCTTGATGGAGAGCAGGGCCTGCCACACAGCTTCCTCTGCCAGCTGTGTTTAAAAGCCAGCAGTTAGCAAATGCTGAGCTCTTGGTAAGGATGTCTTTAGGTACATAACACAGGTTTGGGGTAAGGGAAGGAATTCCAGGCTCTGGAGCCCAAATGAAACAAAGGAAAAACTGTCCAGAGAAGTTCCATCACTATAACTTGTGGTCCAGCTCTGTGTGGCTTTTCTGCAGGTGGAGAAAGGCTTTTGGATTGCTGCTTCTGAGGACATGTTGTTGTATCTCACTTCAACTATTTGACTGAAATCAATGGAAAGAAGAAGAAATATCTGTCTCTGTTGAATACATGGCGAAGCCAGCCTCCCAATACAGATATTTATGTTGGATCACTGTTGAGAAAGGTACTGTGAAAGCATACGTTTTGAACCGTGTTACTCACCTCAAACACCTTTACACAAGCCTAGACACCGAAGTAGAAAAATTCAAATTAGAGGTCTGGATTGCACCCCAGAGTCAGAGGCAGTAAAAATAGAAAGACCTATTGTTTGGATTTTTAGGTCTTCAGATAGAAATCCTTTCAGAGAGAAAGATCTCACAGGAAGTCTGTACCAGATGCTCTTCGTCCAAATCTTGTGCCTTAAGAATTTGTGCACCCTTCTGTTGTGCTGAATTAAAGACAGCTCTAAAACACAGAATTCACTAAAACTTAGAGAGGAAACAAAATTGGCCAGTGTTGCAATAATGGAGGTATCAAGATTTCAGTTTCTAACAGAGAGCCAAATTCAGATCTGTTATGAGTCACTGCTACAAAAAATGTAGTGGTGCATCTACTTACATGGGATCTGAATTTGATTTTAAAGTTATTATGCCATGAATCACATTTTACAACTTTGCCTTGACAAGTTTTGTTTTAATCAACCTATTTGTTACAGAGACAATGAAAGCTGCGCAGTATCTTTCTGAAACAAAGGAAATATGCATAACTTAAGCTTTTAAAAGCTGTGTAAGCTTTTAATATGGGCTGTATATACTGAGTCAAAATTTTTGGAACATGGAGTTATTTTTGGAATAAAGAATTCTTTTAAAACAAGTCCAAGAATGTAGGTTTAGGAACGATTCCAGAACAGCATAATAAATTTTTTATTCTTTGGATTTGAAAGAGAACCAAAAATCTATAGCTGACTTAATTTTTCTGTTGTTAACTGCCAATTGTAAGTGTGATACGTGGAAGCTCCAGGAAATAAAAAGATAACAGATTTCTCTTTTATGTAGATATGTATATATATATAAAAAATATACAAAAAATAACTGTGCTCAGTTAATTTTCTTAGGTAAATCATATTGGATGAGAGTTCTGCCTCTTGTGTGTTATAAGAAATCAACAGTGTATTTTTTGTGCAAAGTAAGAGATGGAAATATTCCCAAAGTGGCTGGCAGTACAACATCGGCAACATTGGCTAAGACTGCAGTTCCACACCCATAGCAGCCCACAGAAGTGGAAGTCCAGCAGCAACTGAAAGAGGCTCATTGCAGTCCAACAGCCGTCTGTGACAAGTGCGAGGAGAAGCAAACCCAGCTTCAAGCCCAGTGCAAGAAGTGGCTGTGCTTGAAGTCAGAAGTCCCTCAAGTTGGTTGCACAGATAGATGCCGAATGTGTTTATCAGGTTTCTAGCATGTGTTTTTACGTGTTTCTATGTTTTATGTGTTTCTAACATCTGTCTAACTTGGAATGAGAGAATACTTTGGTGTTTACACATTATCAATGACCATACCAGTCGTCAGTCCGGGGTAATGTATTGGAGAAAACTTACATATGGAGTTCTGGAATCAGGAAAAAGTTTGTATCTTGTGCTTAAATTTGTATAGAAAATGAATTGAAGATGTATTTGTGAAGAAAAGTACATTCATACCTTGCTCTCAGCAAGAATTAATTCTGAAATGTGGTCTTTAGCCTCACACTTCACACTGACATGCGTCAGCACCATGATGTTATGGGAGAGAAAAGGGAGACTCAGAAAGAGGACCTGAAATGGTAAGTTATATTAACAGGCTGATACCCTAAGGTTTATGCTTTGGTTGGTTTTGTTAGTTTGTTGGCTTTTTAATAAAAAATAAACCCACACCTGATAAAGTGCTACACTGAGATACATGCATTGCTGTTGAGAGGGAAATGCGATCACAAGATGTTGTCTGTTGATGAAGGAGTAGAGACTTTGCTTTCTGTGCATGAGAATTTATCTGAACACCTCTGCTGGGGATGAAATATGCGAGAGGACAAGCATTATTATTACACGGTTCATCGACTCATTCAATAATGATTCTGTTTAAGAAGAGATTCTGTAGTTCAATCACCGCTGAAAACACTAATTCAAGATAGCAGTAATTTCCCCGCTTGCCTCCATTAACAATTTATTAGGCATTACCAAATTTTATGTTTTTGCATGTATTATAATTAATCTCACCACACAACCTTGCCTCAAAAGTAGTTTTGTTCTCCTACACTGCAGTCCTTCATCTCATGTTTGTTTGTACAGGCCTGGTTCTAATCTGGGCTGTTTGCTGTATAACCTGCAATTCCCCAGGCTCCTGCTGGCTGTGGGCACTTTGTGTAATATTTCATCTTAGGATCATAGAATCATTTAGGTTGGAAAAGACCTTTAAGATCATCGAGTCCAACTGTTAAACCAGCACTGGCAAGTCCACCACTAGACCATGTCCCCTAGCACCACATCTACACGTCTTTAAATACTCCCCGGGATGGTGACTCAACTGCTTCCCTGGACAGTCTGTTCCAGTGCTTGAACACTCTTTCCATGAAGAAGTTTTTCCCAATAGCCAATCTGAACCTCCCCTTGTGCCACTTGAGGCCATTTTCTCTTGTTACTTGGGAGAAGAGACTGACCCCCACCTTGCTCTGCTACAACCTGCTTTCAGGTAGTTGTAGGTCCTCCCTGAGACTTCTTTTCTCCAGGCTAAACAACTGCTCCTCATAAGACTTGTTCTTCAGACCCCCCACCAGTTTCATTTCCCTTCTCTGGGCATGCTACAGCACCTCAATGCCTTTCTTGTAGTGAGGGACCCCAAACTGCACACAGTATTTAAGGTGTGGCCTCACCAGTGCCAAGTACAGGGGAATGATCACTGCCCTGGTACTGCTGGCATCACTATTTTTGATACAGACTGGCATGCCATTAGCCTTCTTGGCCACCTTGTTTGCTGAGCTCAAGAAAGCAAGGAATTTATCAAGCTTTATATGCTCTGAAGTGTGGTTCTTGGTAATAGTAGCTGCTTGGCAATTAGCTGTAATTGATATGACAGGTACTTTTGGTATTGACTAGCTTTCCATGAGGAAAACATATGAATATTTTGAACTTATTTCAACACTTTGGGCTCCAGCTCCACCACTTAAAAATATAACTGCAAGATTTGTGTGGTAATCTGCAAAAGAAAATGACAATTTTTCAGACATTAAATGACAGAGATATGTTTTATATCATGAATACTTCATCTGCAGTACAATGATCTGTTTGAGACTGCCTGTTAGAATTCATCAGTTTACTTCTCAAAACCTGAGAGCACCTACAGCTCCCACCTGACTGAGTAAGACTGTGGGCAGTTAGGATCTCTGGATCAGGTCCACAGTTGATGTCCACATTATATAATGTGGTCTATGTAGACTGGTAAGGTTTAGAATCAGATCCTTTTCAAAAGTAAAATTCCTTAAACTAATTGCTTATATGGGCATATCTGAGACAGCACAGTATGGCAGGGATCGGTAGATTGGTGATTTACCCAAAAGCAGGTGTATCCCTTCACACAAATTTGTGGAAAATTTTATTCCTTTTATAGTTGCACTAACATTTTCTGTGTTTTATCTTTTGACTCTTATATTCAGACAATTTAAACATAAGATTAAACGTTTGCCAGGTAATTCACTGGGTAGCAATTGTAAATTTTTTTATCCATGGATCTTACTCAGCTCATTCAAGTGGTCTGATTAGGAAGTATTTAAAAATACTTAGCAATAGTTTTTCAATCATTCTGCCATTGTTCCAGAACATCACCTGGTGGAAAGCTCAACAGAAGTGCAAATGCTTACTTCTCTAGTTTGTGCTTTAAAACTTTTCACTTCTGCACTTGCAAAGAACTGTTGAACACAGGATAAATAAAACACCAGAAAAGCACCCCAAGCACCAGAAGGGTTAGTTAGCTGTTTGAGAACATAAATTTACTCCTTCCTCAAGCTGGAGAAAAGGCCAGTAAGTTCCTATATAAATTATTTGTTGGGGGTTTTTTGTGCTGTATGGGAGACAGCTAAATTTCAGATGAGTGCAAGTGGTGGAATTTTCCTTTCTAGCCCAGACATGCCAAATGTTTACGGAGTTTACTTGCCTGCACTTGAATTCTTGCTGATGAAATGTAGTCACTGTGCTTCATCGAAAGGGGCTCAGTACAAGTACATGGCTTATGGTCAATGGTGTTTGGGTAAGACATTTGCATAATTTTCTCAAGTGGCAGTGACTCCACACTGTTTGCCTAAGTAGCTTTAAGAAAACACTAGATGATTTTCCAAATGGCAGTACCTCTGTTTGAATATGAACCTTAATTGCCATGTTTATAACAGGGAGTTTTTATATGTGATAAACTATTTTTCCTTTAATCTCTGGAGTCTGAATGACATGGTGTATACAGAGGAAGAGAAGGTATGGTTCCTAAAAAACTTTTTTCCAGACCTTTAACAGAAGCAGCACAACAGAGAATGATGAATGAATAGCCTCTGCTTTGTAATTTCAGCTAAAACTATCTTCTGATAACCTTTGACATAACTAACAAGAGCAAGAGATATTTTATTCCATGAATTGGGCTTAAATCCTTAAGCTGTTAGTTAATACTGGTTGCAATTTGGCCTTATTTGGATTCTTCCTTGTATTTTGAAGATACTAGAGAGCTTTTAATCTGCCTGGAGTGATCTTGATACATTTTTTGTTTCTTCCTCATTGCAATAGTTGACATCCTTAACATAGACTGTTTAAGACATTGTCAGCTCTTTTGAACTCCTCCTTTTCCTACATTCATATCCAGGGAAAATATAGTATAGACTATGAAAGTACTAAAATTCGCTTCCTTAAGTTCCCATCTTTGTGTCTTTGTGAAACTTCTGTCTTCCACTCTCCTTTTCACAAGCCTTTGTAAAAGTCCATTTCAAGGCCATACCCAAGTCCTTGTTTAGTTGTGGAGATCGAAGATATAAGGGTGTGAAAACATAGCCTCCTAGATCATACTCAGAACAGTCCTGAATCTTTTCACAGGTTAGTCTGAAAACTGCTACCATGGAAGAAACCCATTTATCACATAAAATCTTATCTCCTCTTCCTTCAAGAAAACTCTTCTGTTTGTCAAAATTTTCTGTCAGTTTGTGTCTTAAAATAAGTTTGGCTTTTTGCCCCCCATCATTTATTGCAAAAATAGAGCATAACCTTGGTTTTGTGATGGTTAAATTTTGAAACTAAGCTTATTTCCAAATTTCCAATAGCTCAGTCACACCCAATTATCCTTGGGTACCACTAAGGTTGTTAGAGTTTAAGCAGGTTTTCCTTCTTCCTGGTATATATTCTCATTATGTATCTATATGCAATAATCAACCTATAAAAATAGCAGAACAAAACAGTAGAGTAAAACTATTGAAGTGATATATTTTACAGAAGGAGAAAAGAAAATTTCCACAGGATGCCCTACCCCAATGAATATTTTCCCCAAAGGTGAGATTGTAAGCAAATATCAGTACTTGGAACCCTTACTTTCAAAGTGTGTTTACTAACTAAAACCTTGTTACACAGGAGGACACAAGTGAGAGCAGTATTCAGTGCAAAGCCAGCATTTTCAGTGACATGGTAATAAAGCTAAAATACTTGTAAAAAAAAAGAAACCAACAGAAAACAAAATAAAACCAACCCACAAAACCCTTAAAAACCCTTTTAGAAAAACAGTTCAACACAAATGAATTCTCTTAGCAATGATAAATAAATAGTGATTTCATGACACTGTTTATTTACTGTCATTGAGATTTTATCTTGGATCAAAATATGTAAACAAACACACAACTCCAACAGTTTTGGAATTAAATACAGGACTGGTATTAAAATTATAATTCCTCTTGATACAGAGTATAATCCAGCCAGAAACTTAAATTAAGGTTGAATCACAAGCCATCTGTACTGCTATAAACACCCTTGCTGTATGTAGAAACCCAATCACAAAAGAGTACTCCTTGTTCAATTCTGAATTTTGTTAGAAAAGCACATTTACTCATCCCACTTATTTCATATTGTTCTAATTATCCCCACAATGTGATCATTCACAAAAGGCATTCTTGACCATGAAGAAAACCATGATGAATTATTAAAATAAAAATTGTAATTTCAGAAAGCTTTCCTCTTGCCCAGAAGATGACATCACATGTGTCAGTGACATTGGCGGCTTCGGAGTATTGTACACCAGCCACAACAAAATAGTTTCAGTCCTAGTTTAGCAATAAATTCTACTACCATGCAATTAATTATTAGGTTTCCAGATTATCGAAAACCATTAATACTTCTTCTCAGCAACCCCTCCTGAGGGTATGGGGCATCACCTGGGACCACTGAATAAGCCTGGACTGCTCAGGAGTCTTGAAGCACAGGCTATGGAGAGTCCCTCCAAAAACACAGCAGGAGCTGGATGACCGTGGGAGAACAACGTCCCATTGCTTGATCCCGCCATTAAGAAAGTGTCATTTTTCTTTTGCTCTTCAATTTGGCCGTTTGACAGATGCTTTGCTGGCCGTGAGTGGCAGGGTGTGGGCAGCAGGAGGCTGTGGGGGCCGTGAACTGCCCTGTGCCAGCCACAGACGGTTCTGGGACCGGCATGAACACCCTGGTGTGTGCCAGAACTTTGAGCAGTTGGAGGAGCCCACAGGCCCCTCAGAAGGTGTATTTGGGAATCAGAATGGAGTGCTGTTGTGGGGGAGTGTACGTACACCCCGAAGGGCCTGCGGCAGCAGACCGCCAATGCTGGAGCAGGGGCACTCCTGAGTGGCTGTCATCTGTTGAGGATTTTTTGCAGGAAAATGGACACTGGGAATGCACAACCCAGCTTTCCCAGCCAGCTTTCCCAGCTAGCTTTCCCAGCATCAAATCATGCTAAGTAAGTGATATTCAGAAAGAACAATCCAGCTTTCCCAGCATTGAATCAAGCTGAGTAAAGGATATGCTGTCTTTGATAACACCACGGAAGAAAGAGAAGAAACAACCCAAGGATATGAAATAAGGATGTATTGACTACAGCACAAAAGGATATAGTTTAGGAATTGATGAAACAATAAGTTAGTTCAAATAAAATTGTTAGTTTAAATGAGACTGATACGTTATGCTGAACAATAAGGCTGTGAAGAGCTGAAATATAGTGAATAGTTGTCATAGCAAGTGTCCAATTAGAAGTTTAGACGCAACATGCTAATAGTAACAAGCACCCAATCATTATACTGCTTTTAGCCGTATGATGTTCGAAACATTACAGAGTCAGATCTAAAATTGCTATATAAGTGTGTATTCTTCCAATAAAAAATGGCTTCACATGATCAAATTGATCAGCGTGTGATGTCCCGTTATTGCATCCTCCGCAGTCATCAGCACAACAGAGCTCTACAGGAGGCCACAGATGTGTTTCTCTCTCTTTCCACAGCCTTGCAGACACTGTGCCTGGTGACTTGTGTGTTTAATCCCTGCAGCCAGCAGCACAGCAGCTGCAGTGACACACCAGCTGAGCGTCACCTTGTCCCAGTCCCCACTGACCCGGTGTCATGCGTGCTGACTGGGAAGTGGCCAGAGTGCACCAGCTGGAGTTTCTCACTTTGATGGAGAGCACTGTTTGGGCCAATGGATCAGAAAAACATTGCCTTTAGAGCAAGCAAATCAAACCCCAACGTGTCAATGCACAGGGGTGTGAGCTTTGCTTGGGATTGAATTTAGTGCAATGGGTTAAAAAGCACAGGTCAGACTCACAAGAAGAGACATGTCTGGCAAGGAGCTTGTTGTCAGAAAACAGTTATATCACTGTTAAGTGTATGGATGAATAGCAAATTAGTGCTTCTCCAGTTCTTCTGCTGTGCCAAACTGTTCCCTCTTGGCTGTACAAGGGAAAAATGCTTTTCCCTAAAAGGTATTTTCATTATGAGAAATCTGCCCGACATGGCTTTATCTATGAATAAGATTTAATAAAATGCAGAAGTAAAGCACATTTATTATCTGTACATCATTACAGAGTAGGTATAAATATATTTTTCAATATATGACTCTTTTGGAATATCTGCCATTGAATTAGATTGCACTTCAAGGACCTATTCTAATTAAGTATTTTCCACTATGGACACTGTGAAATATTTGTTTTTTCATATTTTTAGAAAAAATAGAATATATTTAACAGTAGAAAGTAAGAAAATAGTCTTTGGGTTGGGATTCCTTTGGATACTGTGCTTTGATGAGTGTGTAAATTTTATTTTCCTTTTGGTTTGTAGAACTGTAATCATACATATAATCCTTCTTTTCAAAAGGAAGAATAGTATTTCATTTTAGTAACATATAATTAAATCTCATAACCTGCTATTAAAACCCAATTTATGCCTTTATTTCCGTTATGCCTTATTTATTACTGTACATGGTGCCATTTTCAATTTTTTACCCCCTTTGGGTTTCTAACTCTTTCTCATCAAGTTTTTCTGCTAATTGACACCTGACTTGCCACTTCCCTGGTCCAGTCCTGTGTGCCTGGAAGACACCAGACACGGGGATATGGAGCTGTGTCCCTGCTCCCGCCCAATCCAGTGCAGAGTTTGTTCTAGCTGGGTTATGCCTGGAGCGTCCCCTTAGCTGAGGAAGGGTGATCTCCCTCCTCATGTGAAAATTTAAAGAGCAAGTATTGAACAGCGTTGCAGGTGCAAACACTGTTTCCACTTACAGAAAAATTAAAAAAATGTACTTTTTCATTGTGTTTCATCGTACACAACTCCAAAATGCAAGAAAAATACAGTTAGAAACCTCTCATCGTTACATGCAGAATTATCTCCAGAACTGCAGAGGTTTTATTGAACTTGACAGGTAGTGAAAAGGGATTTTGTTGCTAAAAACACATCTATAATAGCATGTATTGTTCCTGATATCAAGTATGGTTACAGCTGCTGCTTGAAAATTCATAAACACTACAGTGTTTGAATGAAGAACTGTAGGGCAAGTAAATAACAAATCACTAAAAAATATTTTAAAACATGATTGTGGCAGCTCAAAAAGAAAAATCTTTGGAGTCATGTATACAAGGTAGACCAGATACTACTTTTTAAATGATAAATTTATTATCAGGTCAGTGATTTAACAGAAGATATAAAGAACTACAAAAGAGGTAAGTAAAGGCAGAATGGAAAGACTATCCTACCTGCTCTCTTATTTCATATTTGGTTTTACCAATTTATGTAATCTGATGGAAGATTTAACTAGGTCTATGAATGTTCCAAGTCATCATGCTTAAAATGGAATCACTAGAGAGATGCTTGCTCCACGAGAACATGATTTTGAAATTGAGATTATCAGATATAGGCCAGAATATAGAATGGATAATTTTAATATCACCTGTAGTATAGCTTGAAGCATCAAGGCTCTTACCCCCTTCATCCCTTTCCTCCTGTGACATTTGTGTCTCACGTTTGACTAAACCATTCCCGTCTAAGTAGGCATAAAGTTTCCAAGAAACAGACAGTCCCTTACTTCCTTTGCTACCCTATTTTCAGTAGTTAATTGCACTTCTCAAAAATGAAGACCTGAATCTATGTATTTGAAGTGTGTTTTAGATTATAATCTTCCACATTTGAATAAGCTCAGCTGTGCTTATGATCACTTCAAACCCACTCAGCTGAATAAGCATGAAACCACACAGATGCTTGTCCTTAAAAACAATGTCTTCCATGTCCAGGTCAAGCTCTAATATCCACAGTGATGGATGAGGAGCTGCAAAAATAGTTAATGAATACACTGTGTTGACATGACCGTTGGGATGACTGTTGGGCTGTTTGTTTAGTTAAACACTGGGCTGTAAGAAAAGCACATGAAGAAAAAAATTGCCAGAGATAAGCCATATCTTGGTAAACATTTAGAGACAGTTACACAACCAAGAGAGAAGAGTGCTTGACCTCCCTCTTAACTCCTTCTAAGGAAAGAAAGCCCAGAAACTGAAAAGAGTCTGGACTTAGAAGGTATCTCACTTGATCTACAGAACAGATAAGTCTTGGGAAGAGAGGAGAACCAGGCCATGACATAAGCATCTGTTCCAGTATTTGTTGTTTTAAAGCCCATTTTATGCTTTGTATATGAAAATGAGCCAATGGACATCAGAGAACTGAGGCTGTATTAGGTCACTCTCTTGTCTTGGACAATGCTCTCAAGCAAATGTCTAGGGTAAAAATATAAGATTAGAGGAATGATAAAATGAAAATTGCTCTGAGACAAGTCCCAGCTGACAAGGGCTTGTGGCACAGGGACTTCCTGAGGCAGAAACTATTTCTGTGTGTTTAATACCCTTTGTGAATTTCTTGTCAATGTACATGTTAGTGTCTTCTTATACCTATGTACACTTCTGGCTGTCACTATCCTGCGTCAAGGAGTTTTGTAACTTACACATTTTGTGTATAAACTCTCTTTTTTGTTGTTGTTTTGGATCTTCCACTTGATGGCTTTAAGGCCCTTCACACTTGCTAGGGAAAAAGCAGTGAAAAAATACTTCAACATCTGTTGACAGCAAGTTCATATAATGAAAATTACTTCAAACAAGTATTTCTGTTCTTTTGAGGGATTCCAGGCTCTAAGCAGTTACCCAGCCAAAAGACAGAGCTGCAAGTTTTATATCAAGGGAGTCCTACTTATAGGTAGGTCTTAATTGATATATATATAAGAATGGAATATTGGGCTACTCATCACAAATCTCCAAATTCCTTTTCCAGGAGCAGTAAAAACCTGGGGCATGGTACATTAAGAGATATGCCCTGAGAGACCCTGAAGAGACAGAAGCTTTGAGGACCATTCTTCTAAGAAGCATTTGGATTGGAGAAAGCTGAAAATGGGTTCTTTAATGAACCTCTATTTTGAAATCATCACTTGTAGATTAAAAAAAAATCCACATTAATATTGGCAATAGAATAAGAATTCTCATTATTTATCATTTGTTTCTATTCATAAAGTACAATTTTAAACTAGTCTCTGCTATGAGTTGAAATCAATGGTTTATGGTGTCAGTGACTGATAAAAATAATGGAGTGCTTTCCTTCTTATGACATGCCTCCTAAGTCAGAGGTAGGCAGCCAGCAGCTCTTGGTTATGTGAGTATAATTTTCCAAAACTCAGTGAAGTTAGCCCAGACTTCCACTAGGAAAACTGAATTGATATGGCCAGTTGAATTCACTCCCATTCTTTTACTCTAGTGTCAAGGCTCCACCTTACTCTTGAGGTGTCAATCACTTCACCTTACTCTTTCATCAGAGACAGGGTTTTCTAAGAGCTCTTTTCAAACTAAAGAATCATTTAACAGGCTGATTAATCAGGTGTTCAGACAGTAGCTACAAATTCTGTTCTCAATAAAGATCTGACATCGCTTTACACTAGTTTGAGACTAAATTCTCTCTAATCCTACCTGCAGCTGCCAGTTGAAGCAATCAAGTCCTATGTTGTTTATAAGGAAATGGTTCCTTATTTATTTTGTGGGTGATAGCTTAAGTCCTTGCAAACAAACCCATACATGTTCTGTTTTTCCATGGCAGCTTGAACAAGTTAATGTAACCTATAATAATCTCACAGAATTGTATTTCTCCATGACTGAATGTTAACATTATGACTAACAAATAGCTAACAAAAGCCAAGATATACTTTATGATAAAGTGCAACTTCCTCCATCCTATGGAAAATACACTGGTGTGGCATGACGCTGTTTTGTCAGCATGTATTGCCTATATCCCATTTTCTGCCAGTGTTTATGAATGGAATGACATTTGGATTTTAAGTAGAAATTTAAGAATGTATACCCTATTGCTAATTGCTGAGATGCACTCCCACTGTGTTCTGGCATCAGAAAAAATAATTGTAGTGCTGTAGTAATTAATTTCTGCCATGGCATGTGAGAATAACGTTAGTTTATGTTTCAAACTTTTCTTCCTTTCTCAAATGGATGATATAGATATTTTTTTTCTTTTTCTTGTTGACATAGCTTATTTAAAGGAAAAGAAAGATATAATTCTTGTGCTTTTCCAATCCTGAGGTGAATTTTATTTGCACTTGATTCTCATTATTCAACTTGATAGCAAGTAACACCAACAGTTGGCAATAAACTGAGTACTTCTATTTCCTTGGAGACAGTTGATGTTAGATTTGACTGTGCATGAGACTAAGGCTCATTAATGATCAGATCTTACTGTTAAATTGAAAAATTACTTCGCTTGTACTTTCTGTACCTTTTCTGGGGATATGTAAATTTATAAGCAATATATCAATATATGAAAAGTCTAAGGTGACATGGGAAAAAGCTTGGTATTGATGTGGGTTACTGCAAAGAATTCTTGTTTTCTTCCATTTTTTCATTTTTAGTCTGAAGAATCCTTTGTCTTCCTCTGATCAACCAAAGAATGAGGCAAACAAGTGAGACTGCAAGTGGTGCATTTCTTTTAAGAATGCTTTTTAAGAAATCCTTTTCTCAAGCTGGGCGTTGACTGTTTATGAGTTGAAACCAGTGTGTGATTAAAAGAAAGTATCATGTTAGGAATGAAATAGTCTTGCTAAATGCTGTCAGGATTAAACATTTAAAAAGAGATATTTTTCCCAAAATTGTCACAATCTCACTTGCTTTCCTTTCAAGCTGCACATATCCCATGGACAGTAAATGTTTTCCGTCTTCACTTATGCATCTTTAAGATGTTTGTTCCCCCACAGAAGGGCAAAGTTTAAGTACATGTAAATGTTCTAAGGTCTGAGATCCTGACCTGAAAGATGCCACACAAAGCTATAAAATACTTATCTTTTCTGTGCAATCTTTGTCAGTTTAGATCATGTTTTTGAATTGAAGTTATCCTCAATGAAATCAAGTTTTGGTTTAGAAAAACATGTAATTTCAGAGCAAAGAGCAGGAACATGTCAAAAGCAGTCAAGTTCTCTGATACTTATCAACAGCTACACTTTCTTGGACAGAAACATGATAAATGAAAATTCTGCACTGCCTTCCAGGAAGGGTTCAGCTCCTCTGAAGAGGAACATAAGTTCAGAAAGAATCACTGGTGAGCCAAGGGAAACATCTGTGGTTAGTTAACACAGTACGGATTAAACAGAGTAATTGCAAAATTATGATAGTGCAGCTAAATGATTTCAAACCAGCATTTTAATTAAATTTCTTACAGCAAGAGACTTGCAACTTCATAATCTTGCAGCATGTAAGGAAACAATGGTGAAGAAGAAAGAAAAAGCAGATGAGGGATTTTCTCAGTCAGTTTCTTTAGGCATTGTTGACATGTTTATAGTGTGTACCTACATGCATACTGACTAGGGGACTGTGTGCTGGAGATAGTTTCCTAAAATCTCTCCCTAGAAGGACCAATATGTAACTCAGCATTTTTTACACCCAGACCATTATAATCCAGTCTAATGGCTCATTGTTTGTTTCTTTTAAAGTATGTCTCTATTGCACAAAAGGCTTATTTTACCCCTGAGAAAACTACTCTTCTTTTTTTCTGTATTTTGCTGGTGTTGCAACTAGTTCAGTATCCTTAATCTGAGATGAACTTGGGATGCTGCTGGATAAAAACTAAATGTTCTGAATACATTTCTTCTTTGCTTGTAGTACTCTTGCTTTACATATACATTGAGATTTCCTCTGTTTTTGCTTGCCATTTATAATCTTATTTTCCTATATCCTTTGAGTTCAGTAATCACTATTTGCTGGGGTTTTTTCAACCAGCTGAGTGATGGTCATACACTAGAGCTTCCAGGACTCAAGGTGGGTAGAGTTACAGTGCTTGCTTATTGCATCAGCTGAATGGCAGTGCCCATTTTGGGGAGTGTTCCCAGCCCATTGGGAATGAAAACTGAAAAATGCCCTCAAACTGTGATGAAGATCTGCTGAACTGGTCAGAACACGGTGCTAATAGTGCCAAGGTTGTGGTCTCAATTCCTGTATGGACCATTCACTTAAGAGATGTTCCTTGTGGGTCCCTTCCATCCCAGAACATTCTGTGATTCTGTAAAAGATGTTCAATTTAACAATTGCAATTAACTACTGCAAGACAGAGTTTGAAAATTGTTCCTGGCCTGTTTCTGCAGCTCATCTGAGGCACTGTATTTCACCGAAATGTCGTAACTGAACCTGGTGTTGGAGTCTTATGATAAAGAAAGTGAGAGTCAGATGGAGTAAGAGCAGTACAGCTGTTCCCCCAACAGGCTTTCTTGCTTGTCAGATGAGAGTACCTAATATGATGAGGGGTGAGTTAAGGACATTTTTAACTAGTGCATTTTTCAATCCACACAGTGTTTGCATCAGAATTCCTGCTTATTTATGCTTTTCAGAACACCTCAAAACTTCTGTTATTTTCTTCTCATTTAATGAAATGTTCTGCAGTACTGCATGTCCCTTTGTGTCCTGTCCTCTGATGAAGCTACCATGCTGGCTATGGCAGATTTTCTCAACAGATCAGCAGTAACAGATTGCACTCTCCCAGGAGGAAATGCAATTTGGATGTACTGTCACTGCACTTACATCAGTCTTTTTGTGGTTCATGCATGTGAATGCTACTAACGAACATGGTTTTACAGGACACATATAAACATTCATTTGAACTCACCCACAACATGGCTGTTGTCCATTTTCTGATAATCATGCTTATGGAGAGTTGAAGATGGTTCCTTATTTGTTTGCACATAACATTAACTTGATGTTTGATATTTTATAGTAATTGGCTTATTTGTAACAGCTTTCAATTTCATTCTTTTTGTATGCTGCCAGTTAATTCAAGTTGCTGCTTGTTCTCTGATACACCTGTTAATTTTGTATCCTAAGAACAAAGGGAGCATGAATATGGATACAATGAATGTAATGCACAATTTCATTGTCTGAAAAATTAGTAAAGTGTCTGCATGTAGCTGTAGAGGCTAGAACCTTTAATTTGATGAAGAAAGAAGGGCAATACAAATATACCCCCCTCTCTTTCTATCCAGAGGCAATGAAAGCATGAGAATGCCAGGTAGGGCCCACATTCATATTGTTGTGAACAATACAACTATAAACAACAAAACCTTTCTGTTGGCCCTGTATGCATCCTTTAAACATCCCTGCATCCTTGGCTGTGGCCCTGAGCAGGCAGTTCAAGGTTAGCATGGTAGAAGTGACATACAAATAGCCTGAAATACGGCATTTAGCTGTTTTGTTGTGACATGTCTTGACTTGTTTAGATTGTATGTTTAAGAAAGTTAAAAAACTGAAAAATTTTAATCTTTCCCTCCAAATCAGTCCACTGTAAATTGATTTGTCTAATGTCCCTCTATTAAGGTAAAATTTTCAAAAAAGGCAATGATTTAACATCAGTCCTGGCTAACTGGCAAGATCCCAGGAGACAGAAAATTAGCAAATGTAACGCTCATCTACAAGAAAAGCTGGAATGAAGATCCAGGGCACTGTCAGTCTGACCTTAGTGCCAAGGAAGATCATAGAGCAAATTGTCTTTAGTGCTGTCACATGGCACATACAGGACAAGGGGATTGGGACCAGTCAGCCTGGATTTATGAAAGACAGGTCCTACTTGACAAACCTGATGTTCTTCTATGACGAGTGAGTGAAGGAGATGCTGTGGGTGTTGTTCACCTGGACTTTAGGAAAGCATTTGACATCATGTTCCAGAGAATTCTCCTGGAGAAAATGGCTGGTTGTGGCTTGGAAAGCTGCACTGTATGCTGGGTAAAAAACTGGCTGGATGTCTGGGTCCAGAGGGTGGTGGTGAATGGAGTTAATATCCACTTGAATTTTGCTGGGAACTTGGATCTGCTTGAGGGTCAGAGGGGTCTAGATGGGCTGGATCAATGGGCCAAGGACAATTGTAAGATGTTCAACAAGGTTAAGGGCTGTGTCCTGCACTTGGGTCCCAACAACCCCAGGCAGCGCTACAGGCTGGGGACAGAGCGGCTGAAAAGCTGCCCAGAGGAAAAGGACCTGGTGGTGCTGCAACTGCAGCTCAACAGGAGCCAACAGAGTGCCCAGGTGGCAAAGATGGCCAAAGGCATCCTGGCCTGTGTCAGCAATAGTGTGGCCAGCAGGACCAGGCAGTGACTGTCCTCTGTGCGCAGCACTGGTGAGGTCACACCTAAAGAACTGTGTTCAGTTCTGGGCCCCTCACTACAAAAAAGACATTGGGGTGCTGGAGCTTGTCCAGAGAAGGGAAACAGAGCTGGTGAAGGGTCTGGAGCACAAGTCTTACGAGGAGTGGCTGAGGGAGCTGGGATTGTTTAGTCTGGAGAAAAGGAGGCTCAGGAGAGACTTATCACGCTCTACTAGTGTCTGAAAGGAAGATGTAGCCAGGTGGGGATCCCTGGTAACAAGTGGTAGGATAGGAAGAAATGATGTCAAGTCGTGCCAGGGGAGATTTAGACAGGGTATGGGGTTATTAACCAAAATGGTTGTCAAAAATTGGAACACGTTGTCCAGAGACGTGAAGGCTGAGCAAGGTTCTTACGTAGCTTCTGTGACTCTCACTTTCTTTATCATAAGACTCCAATTCCCAGCTTAGAGTACAAATTTAAATAAATATTAAGATGCCTAAGATTTCTTTTTATGCCAACATCTAATTGATTTATTTCACTTTGTTTTTTTTGAAGCTCATCATGTGGAAAATAATTGCAGATTGAAGTGAAGTAAACTGCAATTTGTGCCAAAGAGAATAGAAAACCAAGTAATGCTGATAATCCTGGCCAGGCCAGAATAGCCTTTGGCACTTGATGGTTGAGTTTAATTCAGCAAACCCATTATTCAGCTTTCATTAACCCACAATGAGAACAGAGATTTGCGGGAGCCATTGCCATTTTTCTATTATTTTATAAAATTGATAGGTTCTGGTGAATGAGAAGTGCCTGGTATTTTTGCTGTTGCATTTGTTGCACTACTTCTGGTGCAATGCAGTTGTACCAAATGCTATCAAGAGCTATTTTGGCTCTAAGACAAATTACTTCTTTAATTTCATATTTGCTCCTGTACTTGCATATGAAATGTCTTGTGTTCTGCTCCCTGCAGCTGTTGAGAACTAAGATCAGATGAGAGCAGTTGGAAGTGCTCAGAGCAATCTGGAAGAAGCAGGAGAAGATCCCGGAGGTCAGTAGGGGTTTTCTAAGCTTTGTTGAACCTCTCATTCTTTCTATCCTATCAGCATTCCTTTCTCCTCTAATCTAAAAGTCAAAGCACTGAGAGTAAAGGCTCTGAAGGCAAGTATGGCCTAATACCACAAAAACAAGTGTTTATTGCCATTTGAAATCCTGTCGGGTAACAGAGCTTTAAATTTTATTCTTGAAAAGAATGGGGACCTGTTTTTCTATTCAAGACTAAGCAGGAGTTCAGGTACACTCCTGAGAGAGCTCTCCTTTCCCCACTTGAGTCCAACTCAGACTTGTTCAGCTGGAGATCACAATTAGCTCACAGGTGGAGTACATTAGAGTGATATCTCACATTAGAAGTCCCATCCTGGACATTCAATGTCTTCCTGATTCTTTCTTTATTTCTTTAAACAGGTCATCTCAAACCACTGTCTAGTTTTACAAAAATGCGGGTTTTATGACTTTCCTTCACAAAAAAAGAAAAAAAATGGGGTTTTTATAACTCCTTAACAAAAAAAAAAAAAAAAAAAAAAAAAAAAAAAAAAAAAAAAAAAAAAAAAGTAATGTTTCCTAAGCTGCATATAACTGAATGCATACAACAGGCATGCTTTAACTTCTCCACAACAGCATGCTGACTTACCAGGCAATGCTGATGGAGTAATTCTTCTTCTTGGGTGGCCCAAGTTCAAAACTGACTTTAAGTTTTATAGTACTACCTGAGGCATGCAGTAATCATACCAATATGCACTGTCTGGACTGCATTATTCCTTGATTGCTCTAGTTTTGCTTTATGCCTGAGAAATCAACAGATCAGAATTTGTTTCAAAGTTCTAACCCCTCCTGAAATGTTTCTTTATACTATTTTTAATTTTGTAGGTAATGAAATCCTTGGTCTTACCACTGAGACCACTTTTGTTATGCAAAATACTTAATTTTTATTCGTAGTTCTTGCAAGGACTAGTAATACTCAAATAGCATGCAATAGCAGGAGCAGTCATTTGGGAGTAGAAACCTCAAAATGGCACTTGGAAAAAGACCCTAAAATTAAATATAGATTGATAACTTATTTTTTGAGCATTGATTGTGTCTGAAGGAACAAGGTGATGCTTTCAAATTTAATTGAAGCTCTGACATAGCCAATCTGAGAATAGATAAATTAGATTTTTATTATTATTATTATGCTAGTATTCTATTGTCTATTGAAATCGGTACTTTTATGAGTTTAATGCGGATTTAATGAAGAAGAGGCTGTTGGAATTCACATTATGTGTTCACCATGTGAGATATGCCTACACAGCCCTGTAGATGAGCAGCCATCTCCAGAGAGACCTGGATGGAGGCAGGGCTGATAGGATCATACTGCACTGCCTACAGACAATGCCTAATAAGATGAAGCAGTGTAGGAGAATGTTATGGTATGCCTGGAGAGGGGCAGAGAGTAGGAAAAACAGGAAAACCACCTGGGAGAGATTGTAAGAAGGGGAAAACTGCTTGTTTAGCTTGGAGGTCTGTCTAGATGTGAATCTCATTTTATTTCAAAGATATGATTTCAGATGGAAACTTTGAATGTGGAGTATGACTTTGTGCTGAGGGCTTGGTTGAAAGTGTTATTCATAAAACTGGGAGAACGTCATTATCAAATGAATGGCTGTTACAGAGCAACAAACTTTTACACAGAAGCTTCAGTGAGGAGGAGCTTCTCAGGCAAAACATACAGTGAAAAGATCAGAAGGATATTTAAAAGGGAAGTTTCTCACCTGAAGAAGGGTCTAAAAACCTGGACAAAGATAAGAGATTGTTAAAATCTTGTTCAGATATTTGTCTCTGAAGGCTGCAAGAGTGAATTTGGAACTGTTAAATTTAGGGGAGGGGAATCATTACAAGGCAGAATGGTGAACTGTTGAGTTTCTTCTATAGTCTTCTCGTTAACTTTTCAGTTCTTTTCCCCTAATAAGGTCTAAGAGAATTGAAAGATGTTTGGCTGAAAATTGCAGATAATGATAAATGTCTCTTTCCACTTCCCCCGATGTTTCTGGTAAAATTCTATTTATATAAAGGATCTGAAGTGATTTGCTGATGCCAGTGTTCATGTTTAGTGCTGAGCTAAAACTTTATAGGTTAAATGTTATAAATTCTCAAGGTGTAGAGAAACAATTGTTAACCTGTGGAAAAAAAATTCCAGAGGAAGTTCTATGTCATGAACAGCTTTTAGGAGCCTTTACATTGCAGTATATAGTATATATATATCCACTGGCAGAGATAAGCTGGAGTAAAGTAGTTCCTTTTGTGAGCTATGTCAATCTCACCCCAAGGTTTTCAAGACTACTTGTGGTAATTCTCTTGGCCTTAACAGTTTGCTAGTAGCTACTTTCCTGCAAAATCATATCACCTGATGCAGTAGTCTTCAAGGATGAATTTCTGCAGATATTACATCTGAACATGAATTATTTCTTTCACTTAGCTGTAGAGCATCTCCCCATAGGCTGTAACAGCTATTACATTTTTATTTGCAGTACAAATGAGACAAAGTCTTTGTACAAAGAACCTCATAAAGCATAGCAAAAAGAGAAAGAATCCTGATTCTTTATCCTGAAAGATCCTGGGAGCACCTCCAAAGAGACTGAATTCCAAAGATGGGGCTTTCCACTCATGCATTACACCTCATAATTTTCAGAACAGCCAAACCAAGCCTTTATGTTGATCTGCTTACTTTCTTCAGGTGACATGTCACTGAAACAGTCCAGTTGTCACTAATATTTTGCAATATCTCTTCTGGGCACTCGACATCTGTTTGGGCCTACAAAACGTCTGCTCATTTCCTAAAATGAAATACATCTATCAGACTCTTTTGGGTATAACGTTAATATTAGAGTCAAGCCTTTCGAAGCAGAAAAACAAACAAGCAAGTAAACAAAACCCCCCCAGCAAATCCCCATGAATTAAGACAGTTTGTTCAGCCTTAATTTGCATCTTGTGCATATGCACAAAATAATCTTAATTGTCTGAACTCCCAACCAGGAAGCCCCATCCTGATTCCACAGCAGCTTTCAGCTCTTTTCTGACAAAGTACTGGAAAGGAAACACAGGGCAGTTGTATTACCACTAGAAAATCTAGTGGCTATTGCAAATTACAGCATTATCAACACCAGAAGAATAAACCAGTGATAACCATGAGACAGCACGGAGGGCAAATATAGCCCTCATGATAATAGCAGTTTGTACTCACAGTTGTGGCCAACCTGAGCCTTTGCTTTTTGGGGAGCTCTGGCTTTGAGCCTGTCTTGGAGCTCCCTCTGGTGCTTCACTGCTCCAGTGCAACGAAGAATTAATGACGGATGTCCACAAGAAATGGCTGTTTTGGAATGAGTCTCAGTAAACAGAGGTAATTACAACAAAAAGCCTTTGCATCCTCAGATTTAAATGATTATACCTGAAGAAGAGTCGAATTAGATTAGATACACAGAAGTTTTTACAATGAGTCTGGTGTAACACTGGAACAGGTTGCCCAGAGAGGTGGTGGATGTCCCACCCTGGAAATGTTCAAGGTTAGGTTGGATGGCGCTCTGAGCAACATGATCTAGTTGAAGATGGAACTGCTCATTGCAGGGCTAAATGATATTTTAAGGTTCCTTCCAACACAAGTTATTCTAAGATTCCACGATTCTATGATTCTATGATTCTATGACTTCTTACATTATAAAGCATTAAAATTTTTAAAAAAGTGTTTTTGCATTTGCTTAACAACCATCTGTTATTTTCAGGTAAAAAACTGAAACATTTTAATCTCGAATTGTAATATTAGAAACTGAAGCTATGATAAACCATTATCTCACAATTATGATACTGAAGCCGTGTGTTCATCTTTTCAGCTATGTTTAGTTTTGGGCCCCTCAAGACAAGAAAGACTTTGAGGTGCTGGAGTGTATCCAGAGAAGGGCAATGAAGCTGGTGAAGAGTCTGGAGCGCAACTCTCATGAGGAGTGGCTGAGGGATCCGGAGTGGTTTAGCCTGGAGAAAGGGAGTCTAAGGGAGGACCTTATTGCTCTCTACAACTGCCTGAAAGGAGGCTGTAGCAATGTGGGAGTTGGTCTCTTTTACCAAGTAACAAGTGTTAGGACAAGAGGAAATGGCCTCAGGTTGTACCAGGGGCGATTTAGATTGGATATTAGGAAATACTTCTCAACAGAAAGGGTGGTGAAATATCGGAGCAGGCTGCCCTGTGAGGTGATTGAGTCACTCTCCTGGGAGGTATTTAAAAGAAGTGATGTGGCACTTAGGGACGTGCTTTAGTGGTGGACTCAGCAGTAGTGGATTAACAGTTGGACCCAATGATCTCAGAGGTCTTTTCCAACCTAAATGATTCTATGATTAAGATAAGAAATATTTAAAATAAATCACTGGAATTGCTTTGCTCTAATTTCATGGTTTCTTCTCTTTGTATTCTTTTTGGACTTTGTTGATTTCACAAAACTGCTGAACACTAAAAGGCTCTTTTTGATATTAATGGCTATGGAGTGAGTGCAAAACTGTCTTCTGTAAGTAGAACACATTGTAGAAAGTTCAAGTAGACTAACAAAGATATTTCTTACTGCACTAATCTGAGCTCAATCAGTCTCCAGTTAGTGATTAAGAGGCTTTTTATTTCTCTTCATGAAGCATAATTTTCATTCAATCAATGTTTCAAACCATTTGGTCTCATTGACAGACAAGACAGGTTCTATGAACACTGCAACAGCTTGCTTACTCTTTGTTTTTTGTCTTTTTGAAACTGTCCAGTTTCTCCAGTGTGATGTTAAATAAAGAGAAATAATTTGCAATAATTACACCCAAATATGCTTCCATTTGATGGATGAAAAGAGATTTTTTCTGCTTCTTACGGGACACATTGTGCTGGTATCTGTTGATGCAAATTGATGGCATCATGTATTGTGAACTGACATTTGGAGCAAATCTAATTTGTACATATTTGCTGTTTTCTTTCTTTTTTTTTTTTTTGGCAGCATTGAAACACAAAGTATCTGTTGGTTTAGATGTTGGCTACACGTTAGTGATAGTTGGAAAATTGAAAACCTCTTGCCAAGGTAAATAGTTCTCGTCGAAATGAACTGCTATCCAAGAATCTGAACCAGCAAATTCTTTCTGCTAACATTCTAGAATTCTTGGGGAATAACAGCGAAACCTGCATGCAGAAGGAAATAAGAGAGAAAGAAAAAAAAGAGTGAGAATGATGCTTTTGGCAATTCAGCTTGCATTTTATTATTCTCTTGTCAGCTTGAACCTGTCAGTATTTCTGTCAGTGTGGCCATTTGGGCACCCCATTCAGCCTGTCAAATCCTCTGGACTTCAACAACAGCTTTCAGAGTGCCAACCAGATGTTTGGATCCCACCTGCAGAACTTCAGTTAAATGAGCAGTGGTCTCTTGAGAGAGAACTGTCTGCAACATGATTTATTGTGAGTATTAAGCCAAATGCAGTGTAACTCTATTGTATTTGCAATGCAATCTTATCCTATAATGAGTTTACAGGAGAAAGTCTTGCTTTAAGTCACATTATTATTGAGGAAATAATACATTTTTGATAATTGTGAATTTTAGCAAAGCACCCATATAAAATCTTTCCTACTCTGTATTGGCAGTTGCCAAACCAGTGTACTGAATTTATCACGAGAGACAGGGTAACTTCTGTGTCCTGCCTCCCATGCTCATTCTGCTCTATCAGAATGGCTGTGAGAAGGACAAAACCCCTTGTCTTTGCAGTCATTTTGCCTGGTGTTCATTGCTGAGACATAAATCTGCTTATCCCCTCAGAAAGGCTTGTAGCTGACTGAGCAGACAACCCACAATCTTTTATCAGAGCCACAACAGGACCTTTACTTGTAGGCTTCAGCTGCTGCTTGGAAGTAGGCTTCTGTTTTTCTGTCTTGCCAGCTGAACAGGGAAGTCACAGAATAGCAGAGATGTTAAAAAGAACTCAAACAAAATAAAATCCCCCAAACCTCTAAACCCTCGTCTGAAACAGTTTCTACTAGAGAGGAAACAGAGTTCCCACCAGAGAGAAGAAAAAGTAGCATGCCTTGAAATGAAGGCTGGCAGAAATCTTGAGCCCTGCTGCTAGAGCTGGAGGGGGTACAAGCCTGCTCTGGGAGGGAGGTAGGGAAGTTGGGGTTGAGGCTGAAGCTGGATGTTTCTGAGGAGCCTTAGCTTGGACCTGAGAAGTAAATGTTTTGCTCCTCTCAGAATAGCAGTTTTATCCTGCAAGGTGCAGAACACAGATGCAGTATTTGAGAATGATCAGATTTCAAAGCCATCCATGAACTGGCCAGTCATTTTCTCTATATGCAGGATTTTTTGCTTGTGACTTCCTTAACAGATTTCTGTTTCACAGTTAGGTTTTGAAGTTGCTACAATAAAAGATGCTAATTAAGGCAAGTCCGACTTCTCATGCTGACGTTTGAATTACATCCAGTAAAGTTATATTTGTGAAGTATTTTTCTTGTATCTTAGGTTTTATGCTGACCACGGGCAAACAAAAATTGTCCTGTTGTTTGTTCTGAACTGCTGTTTAGATTTTGTGTATCTGTAAAGCAAATATGAAACATGATAAAGTTAATTGTGGGGAGTGTTAAGAAAATAATTGAGTAGTGCTCCCATTTGATGCCTACTGCATTCTTTCTTGGCTGTTAAAAAGTTTCTGGCTCAAGCTCTTTTGAAAAGAAAGTCACCTGTCTTTAGTAGATGTGGCTGAAGAGTTAGAATTATAATTGAAATTGGACTGGCTTTACTGGACATGGTGGCAAAAACGTAGTTGTATTTCAAGAAATCAATGACATAATCAGTCACAGAATATGCTATCTTGTCTTGCAACTTTTCAAGCTTGTTCTGCTAAAGCTTGTTCTCCCTCCTATTACCTGTAAGATTTCCCATTTTCTTTTCACACCATGAGAAGAAGTCATCATAATTGGTGTATGACTCCTCTGGCCTGTTTCAGATCTTTCTTGTAGGGTAAGATGAACATGCTGGTCCTTCCAAATGCTTAGAGCCCTTGTACTTTGTTGAAAGTTACATTAAATAATACAATTTTTTCTATAATATACGAATTAGCAATACAAATACATACCCAAACACTTTTAAGGGCTAACTAAATTCAACTTCGTCTGAAACTTTTATCTGGAAAAGTATTTTATTTTAGGCTAAATATCAATATTTCAGTTGTTTGTCTTCATCTGATCCTTATTTCTCTTAGGTAGTTTGCATTTTAAATAGTGGAATGCAGTTTCTATAGAGACATTTGTCTAAGGAAAATTTTTCATTGTTGTGCACCATATATTTTCTGTCCAAATGCTCAGAATTTAAAGAAGGTACTTGAATTTTGCTTCTCTGGGGTAGTTTTGCTTCCCATTGATGTTCCTAACTTTTGCTTACAAATGTTATTTTCATATAACAGGGCCTAGAACATGAGAATCCACCTCTCTTCTTGCTTTCTTAAACTTAAACATGTAAAACTGCTCTTTCTGCTGCTTCTTCTCTTTATGATTTTGTCAGTCTTGATGCTTGCCTGTTGCATAGTCTAAAATGCAGTGGAAGAACAGGGAAAAACTTCTTGTAAAACATATGTATGTAATCTGCTTTTCATCAAAATGTCTATATATCAATGACGCCTGATTAATAACTGATGTTGGTTTTCTGTTCTGTTTTGGTGCGGTTTTTTTTACAAAGTATTGATGGTGGTAATGGTAATTCCCGGGATAATAATGTGTAGGGAACACCTTGGGATGACAGGTACTACAGCTGATGTCTCTAGGGCTCAGTCAACAAGAAGGACTGGAGAAGAGATGCTGGAAGTTATTCTTTTCTTTAGCTGAGGAGGGAAGTAGTGGCACAAGGGACATTTGAACCTCTTATTGAGAGTGTCTCTGCGGCAAAGAAAGCCAACAACCCTGCCAACCTCAGTGATTCTGTGATTCATTCAGATCATCTGTAACAGACAACTTCTTATTTACTTCGTATACCTTTAAGCACAGATGCAAACAATGGCAAAAGTATACATCTATATATATATATATGAATGAAGAAATAATCAAACAGATGCATACAAGATGGTCAGATTTACTTCAGGAAATTATTTGTGAACAGGAGAAAAGCTATTATATCATAAAACATCCCCTCTCCCAGCCAACAACTCCAAAAGGAAAGTATAATACTGACCCTCCACAGTGACCTAGATTTCATATTTAAAAAGAAATTATCCAAAACAAAAACTTACAAATGAAATAAAAGATAAGGAAGACATTTAAGTGGGGATAAAAGAGATAGTCAGTGGGGGTGGTTCAGTCTCTCAGACCAACAAACAACCAGCCACTTTTCTGTGTGTGTAAGATGCAAGAAAAGATAGTTTAAATGCCTTAGTCTGCTTATTCACAAAGTTATTTATTGTTACCTATCCTAAAGTTTTGCTTCTGGGATTTCCTTAATCTCTGTTTGTAAATATAATCCAGAATTAAACATGTGTACCTCATTTTCCCAGAGAACGCCTCAGGAAATCAATGGTGTATCTGTAATCACAGCACAGGTGGATGGGGCTGTGTGAATGCTCACCAAGAGGTCCCTGCAGCAGCACCTTTCATTTCCTGTAGCTGCCATTGGGGTAGATTTTTATTCGCATAACGGATTTATGCTGTGATAGATTTTTAATCCCATAATAGATTTATGTGTGGTGAAATGCCAGCTAATCATTGAGCACAGTATGTGCTTCCTTCTTGATTGCCAAGTAGTGCGTTTCCTCTGAAACACACCCTCACGGTGCACGTATTATTCATGCACAATTGTGCAAGAGAGAACAAGTCAAAAGCTGGAAGAAAGAAGGAGCCCTAGCAAAGCTGAGCAAAAAGCCTTTCCATATCCCTTGTAACTGTCCCAATCCTTCTGGCCTAAGAAATGTGGTAGTAGGGACTTGCAGTAATGAAGATTATACCAAGGGTTCCCATGAGCCAGTAATTGTCACTTGCTACCACAGAAAACACTATCACATAAATCCTTCCAGGAGCACAAGTAAGACAGAGGAATTTCCAGAGAACTGGGAAATGAAAGAGCTTTGTCAACTCTGTGGGCTTTAAATCTGAAAAAATATTTTTGTTTCTTTCCACTTACCCTGATTTTAATGTGTGATTCTGTAGACAAAGGTGTACACAATCTATAGGAAACTTTTCTCTAAAGCAAATTAAGGCACTTTAAACCAGTTATCCCATGGCTTAAATGCCAAGGAACTAGAATTTCTGGAATGCAATGCTTCAATAAATAAATTCAGAAAACTGGAAATAATTTGGAGTGAGATATTTGAAATGTAACCATAGCTTCTGAGCAAAAGGTCAGTGAGGTGGTGAGAATTCTTCCCAAGCCTATGAAACTGCCCGATCTTATCCATAAAGCTGATCCTTCTTGCTTAGCATATTAAATAACTTCAAACAAACCAGCCCTGTCAACCCAGATTGACCATGACCAACAAGGATTGAACTAGGTTTTCAATTTAAGAAAAATTGCTAATGGGTGTGATAGGATATCCCCTCAGAGCGCTTCCCTGCAGCCTACTGTGTCTGTTACAGCATTCAAGGGGAGGCAGTTCAGCCAACGTGTCTGTGTCATAGCCCTGCTTGAGGGAATGCTTACAGCAGATGGTTTAATGGCATTTGCTAAATCGAGGGCTAAGCACTTTCTGCTCTTTGACAAATGCTGTGAGAGTGCTATAAATAAATATTTAAGTAGCAGTAGCTTTGAGCTTTCCTTCTCATTTATCCGTTTCTGATCTGTGGCCAGATATCTGTAGACCTGCTTTGTGTGTGAAAAACAAAGCCTCCTGAGACTCCTAAATGCTGCCCTTGGTCTTGGCCAAAACTGCCAGCTTTCTAAAAATTCCTCATGAAAAGTCAGTTAATTACTGAATTCTATTAAATTTCGGTTGCGTCTGGTCAAAACATTAGAAACAGACAGATAAGGAAGATGGCAGAAAGTAGATTTGGAAAGAGGGACAAAGTACAACATTTAAAATCATCACTCGGAAATATATGTAAAGTCCAGTTGAATCTCACATTCATTTTTAGGAATCCAGTTGCTTGCCAATTTCTTCCTTGTCTTTCACTGTTTAAAATTCTTGTGAAGTAAAAATACCTGTCTCCATATTAAAATACTTCCTGTGTTAGAAGAGAGGTAAAGGGACTTTAACAGAAATACCTGGAAATAATACAACAGCTCTTGAAATGTATTGGAGCTAGCCCATCTGCAGTTGGATGCAATATGCTGCTTTATGGATGCCAAAAATAGACAAAAATTCTCAACATAAACCAGAGGTGAGTGCCAGTATGCCAAAATGAAGCAAGATGCACGAAACATTTAATTATCATTTTTTGAGACACAGTGTGAAAGAGAGATCTCATTTCTAACAAATGAGGATAGGCAAACAAAAGAGGTTCAGTTTCATTCTGTAAAACCAAAATATTTACAAGTAAATGCTCAGCCACTGTTAAATGTGGAGCCCATAATGATTTCAATATCTTTCTGCTTTGTAGCAATCATTTCCCTTAAGAAATTCTAGATTGGAAAACCGAATGTTTATGGAAAAATATCTGATACACCAAAGGCTTATATCGCATAAAATTCATCCTGTGTGGTAGGTCATTTGCTGGAACAGAAAGTGGGTGGAGAAGGCATCAAGCCTGAGAAAATCACAGGGAAAAAAATGTTAGACCTGTCTGTCTGACATTTACAGTGAGGACTCTTTTGCCCTTAATGCAGTAGGAGATCTGGCCCAATATCAGCAGATACTGATCTGAACGGGCCTTCACCGTGATCCATTGTATTCTCTGTTAGATTTATCAGTACAGACAAAGTGTCCCGTGCTACTGAGCTTTAATTTACAGATCTCCTGGTGTCACACAGCATGGAAAATGGAAGGAAATGTCTCCATGGCTACACTTGTTCTGTTGCTAATTTTTTTGTTTGGAATTTGAAGTAGCAGAGACAGAGTTTGGATCAGTCCTAAACCTCTGCTCACATGACTGGGATCATAATCAGCTCCTGACATGTAATGGAGCTGAAGTGCTGTAAAGGTGATGTGCAGCTGCATATCTTGGTCATTGAACTGAGCAGCTTGGCTGGACCTGAGAAAGAAGATGAAGGATGGAGACCCAAGCAAGTGCTGAATGATGGAGGACTGTCTGAGAAAGGATTAGCATCTTGAACTTTCTCCATGATCCTAAAAGCCAAACAGCAAACAGGCAATCCTTAACTTAGAGAAGGAAAACGACAGCAAGCAGTGTCTAAAGCAGGTTTAAGCTCTTGGCACCCCACCTTCTCAATGCACAATAGAATGTGTGAAACAATGTAAAATAGACAGAAAGTGCCAAGTAAATTCTCCAAAGAATGAAAAATAAATAAATAGTTTAGTTAACAGAATAAGTTAAAATATGTAGAAGCAATTATTTTATTCTAAAGGGAAAGGACAAAGCACTGAAATGTAAAGTGAGGTAAGGCTAGATTGGATCACTACTAGTGAGGAACTAGGGCTAAGAGAATGGGAGAAAGGCATGGAAAACACAAGGAGTAATGGTGTTGAGTGATTATGTCACAGAGCAGTTCCACCAACGAACAGTTTTGTTCATTTGTGGATAGCCATTGGAAGAGAAACTGTTCATCCCCAGGATTAGGGAACATAAGCATTTTACAGCAGAATGCTTTATATATCCTTGTTGGTTTTATCAGCTCTAACTTCATTCAGTATAAAGGCTCAATGAGGCAAAGTTAAATTTTCAAGACCCTTGCAGCTCTCCGAAATTATACTCTACTCCCAGTCTGGAAAAAAATTTTGGCTAAGTTTGTTATCCAGTCAGAATCATGTAGTGCTACTAGAGTAATGTTGTCTGGCACTCAGATGCTGGTTTAGGTCTCCCGTTTCTTCTATGTGTTATCATTTGCCCATTTTGTGAAGAAATCCCAGACAGTTTAGGGATTCTCAAATGGTTGTAGATAGCTATTTAGGCAAAGTAATTGAGCTCTTCCTCTTTTACATCCATTTTGGTCTCTTGGTGGCATTCTCCTCCATGTTTAGCAACAGTGCCTGAATTTCAGATCTCATTTTGCTCACACTCAGTCTTATAGTACATTCCTAAAAGTTGTCTTTTTTTTTTTTCTTCTCTTAAAGTTGTTTTTTCTATCCTGCTGCACTGGCAAATCCTCTCACTCTATAGAGATCAGTGTCCAACCACGAATGTGCTTCTTCCACAGAGTCCAGAGGTGAAGGTGCCCCTAAGTAACCAGTCCCTAACCCAGCATGGTGCTGAGGTGATTTGTGGCACCCTGTTTCTACTCCCTCCTGAAACAAACCATGTGTAGTAATGGTATGTGTTTGGAGACTGCTCAACAAGCAGTGCTGTTAAATGGGTTCTCAAGAAGTAAAGCAACTTCCAGAAGATTATGGAAATTCCCTTATCAGCAGTGAAATATGATGTCAAATCATGCACGGGTATACATAAAAAACCCCCAGAGATTAGGGTTTTTTCAGAGTTTTTAAGACTTTATATTTGAGTTTTCCCTGAAGAGACTTATACCACTATGTTTATACACACACACATATATATACGTGCATAGATGCATACATACACACATATCTATACTAGAAGGACTTTGATACATTTTTATTGAAACAGTGTCCTAAAATCTTGCCAGTCATTAGAAGAGACTCTTAAATTTTAACCCAAAAAGCAATATGTAATAATTGCACCGCTTCTGTATGATTGTACTCTGAGTTTCTAAGAAGATCCTACAGAAATATGCATGTACATGCACGTACATCATCCCCGTAATATCTGAATCTTTTCTGTACATTTGGCTTATGATTACAGCCTGCATTTTGTAGACACTTTGCTGTCATTTCTGGATAGGACTGAATTAGGCCATTAATGTATCTGCTGTGTACTGGACAAAATTCACGCAGGATACGGTAATAGCTATATTTGTCACGGAATTATTTAGTATTTCAAAGTGAGTTTAAGATGGGAAAGGAAGCTCACCAAATGCTCTTTAAATATACACAGTTTGACAGTCAAGTGGTAAGGGAAGGTCAGTCTGAGGAGTGGACAACATTTTCCCAGAGCCTTGCTAGCTTCCCCTTATTTATAAAATCATCTTGAGGAAAAAAATCCATGTTTTTAATATTGTACCCCAAGGGCACCACTTGCATTGGTGTAGTGCAGCAGTTATTTTATCTAAATAATAGATGTTACTGGGAAGTTGCCACTTCTAGAATAATCCAAACAACCTCTTGCAAGTTAAGAATTTTCCCCAGAATTTTACTTTCCATTATTTGCCAAGCTAATAAAATGACAGCTTGAGGAGACTGTGAACTTGCCATACATATTCTTAGCTATGTCCTGCATATTTAATTTATTTCTACATTTCAGAATGAAAAACAGGCCAATAAATCATTCTAATGTACACAGATGTGGCTAAGATTACGTCCTGTTCTCTACTATTTCTTTCCATGCTCTGATCTGGATTTATCTTGACTGGATTTTTTACTTATTGCAAGTGATTTAGGGGAAAGTCCATGCCTTCACATATGTTTGCATGGTTCCTAGAACAACAGAACCTTAAATGTGAGTAGAGCCCTAGGGCATTTTTGCTGACTAAATATGGACTTTTATGGTCAAACTAATGTACTTTGGAAAAGTGGGTAGACAACTACATTATATCTTACTGAAGAAGGGGTTAACATTTGGGGTGCTAATTAAAAAAAAAAAACTAAAATAAACAAACACCTCTTCTCCACCCAAAAAAATCAACATGAGGATACCAAAAGGAGGATTTTTCTCTGTGTAAGCAAATCCCTTGGAAGCAATTCTGCCTGGATAGTTCTGTGGAGAAATTAGGTCACATTTGGCTAACATCACTTTATTGTCAGGGTAACCTGCTCCTTTGGCCCCTCTTGCTTGCTGTGTGTGTCTGTGTATGGGTTCGTGTGTGTGTGTGTGCTTGTCTACACTTTTCCACAAAGGCTCACTAACAGCCTGTGTTGAGAATCCTGCAAAGGAGTTGATTTTTGTTTTTTTCTTCCTGTATCACTGCAGGTGCTTTAGAAAGATATGGGCCAAAAGGTTACTGAAGGCTTCTTTGATCTTGGCATTCATTTTGGTTTCTTTTTCAAGGAAACCTATTTTCAGTATAAAAGATTGAGAAGTGCTAGGCTGTTTTGCAGACTCTGAAGTCTGTGCTGTAGAAAACAGCCTTCCAATAATAATAACTGTACAAAGTCATTTCAAAGTAACCTCCTATTATCTAGTCAATAAGGAACAAAGAACAAGAACATTTGTTTTGGTTTTTGTTTCTCAATCTGAAAGATATCCAGAATTTAAGAGCTCTTTGGCCTTTTCAAGAACAACAAGTTCACATGTGATTTAGTCATATAGCTGCCATAAACTTGTGGTACTGTGCTTTCTTAAGAGCTCTGCTATCAGTCTGATATTTAAAACATCAAAATTAATGCCATGGTGTTGCAGATTATTCCAAGATCTACACACAGCTTCAGTAGATGTCAACTTTTCCTATGTAGTAAGTACTTCCATGAGTGCAGACAACGCTAAATTATTTATGATTTTAAAACAGTGAGAAATATAATGCTCCCAACCAACCCAATGCATGTTACACATCAGAGGTGTACAATGTTCTGAATAAACAATCCCAGTAACACATGTATAAACAGTAAGTAAACGTTCATGTAGCAAGCTGTGTCACCTCAAAGAACAAAAACACTCTGAACTGGAGACATTATTAGATGGCTTTGTGGTTGCACAGACCTGGGGTTAGCTGGGGCTGGAGTAGACCCTAGCACAATTTGTGAAACAAGGAGCCTCAGCTTTTAATAAAGGCAGTGATGCAGCTCAAGGGTCCAAACACAGCTCAGCTAACATCTGAAAGGGCTCAAGCAAAAATTAAGGCAATTGAGGTGGAAGCAAAACTCATTGGGCTTAAATTTTAGCCTAAACTGTGAAGGCACTGGCATTTCAAAACCAATTTACAATAGTATTTAATAAGTTGAGCTAATTGGTAGTATTGTGCAAATGGAGAACAGAAAAGAAGGGGAAAAAGTTCTCAAACATACTAGCATAGCCTGAAGTGTTTTAAAAGACTGAGGAATAATTTTAAAGAAAAAATAATTAAGCACATGGACGTAAAAGGAAAATAGGATAAAATGCAATATTAGGTTACCAGAGACTGATCTTGAAGTTTAGCCCAATATTTTTCTTTAATAAAAATGGATTTTTAGACTAGAGAAATACAGTAGATCTATCTGGATTTCAGTAAATCGTTTGATACGTTGCCACATAGGAAATTACCAGTTAAACTGAAATAAATGGGAATTAGAAGAAAAATTGCAAGGTGAGTAAGGAGCTGGCTAAAAAGAAAACTTCATGGGTTTTGCTTAAAAGGGAACTCTGAGGCTAAGAGGAAGTACTGGAGGCAGTCATAAAGGATCTATGTTGGGCCAATTTTACTTAATATTTTCAGTAGAAATCATTGCCTGAGAAAGATAACATTGTTTTAAGAGCACCTGTTGATGACCTGGCATTGTGGTTGTCCATGCTTGAGGGCCACACACTATCTTTCAGGAGAACCAATCTGGTTTGCATCCAGATCTTGTGAGACTGCCTTTCCCAAGAAGAGTCTGGCACATGCAAGACAGGCATTGCCTGGTTTTCAGTGGAGGCAGAAGCCATCTCCCATCTCGCTGGGATATGCCCGCTCCTCTCCTGCCCGTCACTGGGCATGTGTTTAGCAGATCTGAAGCTCCCGGCAGGATATCATCTCATGGGGTAGTCTCATTAAAAATCTTCCAAGGAACATTCAGAAGAGCCATAGAGCAGCATTAGCCCAGAGTTTTGCCCAAGACAACATGCCCAGCCTCTCAGCAGGGCATGTTAACTCCGGCACAGTATGTGTGAAGGCTTTGACAGTGCTCCTGGGTCAGACCCGGCTTGTGGCTGCCCAGGTTGGCACTGTGACTCAGACATAGACAAACGCCAAGCTAGTTTTGTTTGTTTAGCCTACCAAAATAAGGGTTGAGAAGAAATTGAATTATATGATAATTGCAGGACTGGAATTATAGTAAATTGTTTCCTTAAGTAAAAGGAAACTGGATTTGATACTCCTCCCAGTCTTTTGTCCTAAGCTTCTAAGTCATGCCTAACTGACTGTGTGGTTCTTCTGGCAACAAAGCCTTGCCAGGGTGGTCCATGGTCAAAGTTGTACACTTAATTAATTCTTAAAGATAGCTGGAGAGGGAGCTTTCTGTCATCTATCTGCACCTTTGTGATACTGGAGGAGTCTCTAGGAGGAGAATTTAAACTGTTTGTGGTCTGGATAGAAGCGACAGTAAGAAACAACTTTGCCAAAAGTTATGCACAACTTACTGAGAGCAGTACGAGAAACACATAAGGGAGTGGAATTTCTGCCTGAAAGAGGATGCAGACATTTTGAGGGAGCCAGAAAAGCAGCACTTTGGTAGAGAGGCTGTGTGCCTCTACTGGAAAAATAGAGAGTCATGTATTGATTTTGCATGGCAAGGTTTCGGTAGTGGGGGGCTACAGGGATAGCTTCTGTGAGAAACAGCTCTGCAGACTCCGAGGTCAGTGAGGAAGGTGAAGGAGGCCATGCTCCAGGCACTGGAGCTGAGATTCCTCTGCAGCCTGTGGTGAGAACCGTGGTGAGGCAGCTGTCCCTCTGCAACCCATGGAGGCCCATGGTGGAGCACATTGGGGGTGATGCTGTTTTTCCTTCCAAATAACCATTATGTGAGATGGAGCCCTGCTTTCCTGGAGATACCTGAACACCTGCCTGTCCATGGGAAATGGTGAATGAATTCCTTGTTTTGTTTTGTGTGTGTGCACAGCTTTTGATTTCCCATTAAACTGTCTTTATCCAAACCCTCAAGTTTTCTCACTTTTACTTTGCCAATTCTCTCCCCCATTCCCCAAGAGGGAGTGAGAGAGTGGCTGTGGTGGTTATTTAGCAACTGAGGTTAAACCATGACAAAAATTAGGCCCAGGAAGAAGGAGGGGAGGGAAGGTGTTTTTAAGATTTGGGTGGTTTTTTTTCATGATCCTACTCCAAGTTGATTGGTAACTAATTAAAGAATTTCCCCAAGTGATGTCTGCTTTGCCCAAGACTGTTATTGGTGAGTGATCTCTCCCTGTCTTTACCTTGACCCATGAGGTTTTTGTTCTATTTTCTCTCTTCTGTCCAGCTGAGGGGAGTGATAGAGCAGCTTTGGTGGGCACCTGGCAGCCAGACAGGGTCAACCCATCACAAAGCAACAGGTAGAGGTGGTTTTGAGGTAACTCAACGCTTCTAATATGGAAAGCCCTTGTAATCATGCTGTGTGAGTCTGCCTAGGAAACATCCGTCTTATCCTCACAGACTGTGATGGAGCTGACACATTATCTTCTCTGTCTTTCACAGAAGCTGAGCTTGTTTGAAACGACCAGTTGCTCAGATTTTAGATTCAGCAGTGAGTCTGTCCTTTTCACAGAGTGAGAAAAAGCAAGCAGGCTGGAATAGACTGAGCCACAGATATCAAATGGGTGATAAAAGATACATAAGCAATCAGGTAGTTTTTGTTTTTATTTCTTTATGAGATTTTACAGGCAGCCATGAGACTATCATCTTGGCAGAGAATGAAGAGTATAATGGTGTAGATGTCAGCTGACCCATTGGTAGGGTAAGTTTAAAATAAAGTGTCGGGATTTTGGGGGTCCCGGGAACGACCGAGAGATGTCACAGAGATGGTTTATTGTTGAATCAGTCTCATATTTATTGAAGGATGGGACAGGCTTTGGTAATAGCAGCAAGGGCAGAGGCAGCTGTAGCAAGCACAGCAACTGAGGTAGCGAGGCAGCAGCAGCAGCAGCTGCAGCAGGTGCAGATGCCAGGGCAGCTACACCAGCAATGAGCAATACTTTTTTTCTACAAGGCCTTCTGTACTACTTTAAGCCAATAAGCAAATGCCACAAAGCTTGCTAACATATTTGTACCAATAATCATTGTACAGGATTTTACTGCAATGCGTATTTTCTTAACCAATCATCATATTGCTGTTAAGGCCTATGGTACTGGCTTATATTGCTACATGTTAACTTTCTAAGAAGTTTCACTAAAAGCTTATTGCTAAACTCAAAATTCTTTACTCTTTTACTTATCACTATTATTTCTTATATAAAACATGTTCTTACTTGTTAAAATACCTTTCTACTTTTATAAAGTATACTTATTTCAAAACTACAAAACTGCAAAACTACGTTTTCACTTTAAGCTGCAAAAGCAAAGCTCACTTTTCTAACTCAGGCAGCTTTCGCCAAGGTCTCAGATCGAAACATGTATCCATTTCTATCTGTTCGAGCACAATGATGTTTATGTACTCTGTCTGCTCTCGCGGATTCTCTGTAACTTCATTTCCCACATAAAGGAAACAGAATAGGCTCTTTGGTAAGAATAGAATTTGCTGTTGCTTATTTTGTAAAGTAAGATGTATGACGTTTCTGGTTTCATGTTGTTGACTTCAAAGTGTTTGGGTCACGTAAGGTTTTATTTCTGTGGAGCAGTGTTGCACAGGCGGGTGCTCCGAGGAAATATCCTTTCCAACGCAGGCAGAGCAGACTGCCAGAGCAAATGAACTGCACACAACCCTAGTACGGTGCTTCCTACGTCGGGAGGGTGGTAAGGAATGTGGGGAAGCAGCTGGACAGACTTTTTTTACACGCTGGTGGATGACAGGTGGGAACTGAACTCTCAATGCTGGGCAGGCTTTGGTTAGAAACTTGCCAGCTTTCCCAGTCAGTCTCTTTCCTGCCTCCCTGGGAGGCATCTAAAGGATGAACTGAGGACTGGGATGCTCCAAGGTTTCCAGTTAGCTGGAGAAACTGTCCATCCTGGATGCAGGGATCTCTGTGCCTCGGGATGGGAAGTCTGTGGTGAGTTTCCAAGTGTCATGCCTCTGAACCATTTCTACTGCATGAATGACCTCAGGTTGAAGGTCATATGCCCTTTAAGTTCCACAGCTCGGTTTGAGCTGCTCTGGAGCTGGTGTTGGAGGAACTCTGGCCAGTGCAGACTGCAATTAGCACAGTAATATCATGGTGGTTATGCAGAAGTCCTACACTAACACATTTTAGACTAGCATTCTGTAATGCACAGCTGTTACTGTTACTATTCACAATAATTTTGTTCAATCCAGTTGGTGACTGCCAGCAATCTTAGGAAACACATTTCATTTTGGAAACACCTTGTGTTTAAGAGTTTCTGAAACTAAATATGGCTGGACTTCAGTTCTGTGAAAAATTTCCAGTGTTTGGCTTTTCCTCCCAAAGCAGGATGAAAAGTATTCTGGTAATTTGGAAATTATCACAGAATGGAAATTCATCTTCCTGGCCAGCTCTATTTATGAACTCATTAATTCAAATGCTCATCTACCAACAAAAGACTTCCTAGCCTTTAATTGTATTGGAAGTCTGTGCATTAGTGCTGTCCCTCTGGTTTTGTTTCCAGAACCTATTTGAGATTCTTTTTACCTTTCCTTACTTTTGGCTATGATGACACTTGGAATGCATTAAGAAACCATAAGAATGCCAAGGAGTTTGTTTTCTTGTGAGATTATATATGACATTTGAAGAATAACCCTTCAGCTAGCAATCTGTTCCCTCCTCTAAGGAGACCATTTACTTTTGACTGAATTATTAAAAAACACAAAACCCAGAGTAAACAGTAAAGTTGAATGCCTCTTTTCTAGTTCTTCCTCAAGAATGTGGTCTTACTTTTAGAATGTTCTATATGGTGATGCAGACCAGAACCACTCTTCATTCAGTGCTTGATTTTAGGTCTCCAGGTCTGAACAGCTTGGCCTGCAGTTGTAAGTATACATTCCTTGTGCACCTTTCAGAAGACAGCTCTGACTGTCTTGCTTTGTTTTTGAGTCATTATTCTCTGTGCTCTGTCTTTGCCAAATGTCAAAATATAGCTGTTTCTCTGCTTAAGGGATACGTTATGCTAAGTGCACTGGAAAAAAATGCTGGCAAATGATATAATACTCTGGAAAAGAGGAAGAAATTTGGATGGTGCTGGGGGGAAAAAGGGAAAAAAAAAGAAAGTAAAAGAGTAACCTTGCATCATACTGCTGGCAAATTTTGTCAAGCCAACAGCCAATCAGAATTAATATGGCTTTACTCTCAACGAACCTGCAGCAATACTATTATAGTTTCACTACACTGTTTATGAAAAGCTGAGCTAGTCTGGAAGGCATTACATGAAAGACAATTCTAGGAAAAAAGGAAAAAACCCTGTAATCATTGATAGTGCTCACGTCTGAAACCTGGTTTTTGAATGTACATTAGCATCCACAAGAGTAAATACTGAAAAATGGAGAGAATGTGTTACTTCCTGATTTTAAAACAATAATACACTTTCTACTATAGCAACTACTAAGTTTAGTGACTATCTCATCTACGTATCCACACAGAAGGAGAAACAGCAAGATCCTTAAGATACATGTGCCTCTGCACATGTTCTCTTTCAAAAGCTGACATTTCTAGTCCGAGGTAACCAGTTATTCCAGAATAAGATTTTCAAAGCAGCCTCCTGCAGTACTGCAGCCATGGCCACCCTTTGCAACTACAAATGCAGCAGCATCTCTGCCACCGTCATGCAAAGGGTTTAGGTGGAGAAGTAGCAGTTGTCAAGGTGGGATCCTTGCCCGTAATTCCACACATGTACACATACACACACACACAGATTCACAGAGGATATACTTAATCTCTCATGCCTGGGGTTTGCATGTGTGGATGAGAGTGTTTCAAGTACACTTTTACCCATCTAGCTGCATATTCTGGCCTCTCCTGGTGTGTACAAACACAGCCCTGCAGGGCATTGGGTCTTCCAGCACACCTAGACTTTGTCACGGAGTACATCTCAGGACAGCACGGTTGCTGAGCCCGCCATGAACTGGAAGCAAGGTTGGTACCTTTGGGGATGCTGAGTACCAGTGCTACTATATCACTTCTGACACAGGTGCCTCTCTTTTTACAGAGGGCTGGTTAGCTCAGGCGCCTGTGCACTGTATGCAACTGCTCTGTGTACATGTACCTAAGAATACATGGAGACCTGTGTCTTGGAACTGTTCTTCAGCATGAGATCGTTAAGTTTAGGGTGAAATAGAAACATATTCTTTATTTTTTTGAGAACCATAACTTCCCATCTAACCTATGACATTTAAATGAAAAGTATCTAAAATGAGTTAAACAGTAACACAGCCTCATGGGGTTTTTGCCATTTCTCCTGCAGTTGACTACTTGTGATTAAAACCCAGAAAAGACTAACATTTTTATAATATTTAATATGTCTAGACTGCATTTTTGAAAGTTCAAAATCACAGAAAAGCTTAAAGTTCATTGTTTTTCAGTTAAATACAGATGCCTAAAGGAGATTGGGGTTAGACATTTAAATTGCACAATTACTTTCTAGACTAGAACTCCAGCCCTGGGTTTGCCACATGTCTGTAGGAAACACACACCAAGTCACTTCAAGTTGTCCCAACTTGAGCCCTGGAAGCACTAGGAATTAAAGTCCCTTGCAGGAATGCAAAGAGGACTTTAGTCATTACAAGTCTTTTGAAAGGCTGGCTCATGAAGTGACGGGAGAAGTGATACCTTTTCCTGGGCTTACAATAAAAGCCAAACACAGTTAGAGGGGGAAAAGGGATTTTACCTTGGTATTTATTTAAGGATCCTTGGGCCCAGGCAGGAGCACCCCGCAGGAATGCCCCCCCTGCACCCGGAGCGATACACGGAATGCACGTTGGATAGTGCACACCGGAGAATGCACGGAAAAAGCCCCCCCACAATGGTTTGCTTATACAATTATAGAGCTTGCATATTAGCATATCTATCATAGATTTCCCAATGGGAGGCTCAGGAGAAGCCCCCTCGTAAGGAATGTCCCCCCTTGCATGGGTCTATCTTAGTTTACAGAACATGTTCTAGAGAGGACCTTGGTTTGGGGCTTGCTGACCCCCTAACTACGAAGCTTCCAAGATGTTTAGTCTCCCAGCTTAACAAACAAGTCCAATCATGTAGGCAAAAAGCACTAAGGATACATAAAGGCTGCATAAAAGTGTATATGGAGGGGGATATGAGAGCAGTATATGAAAAAGCAAAAATCATTATGGCATCAGAAGCCCACTCGATTTTTCCTCTGCTGGCTGAGCTGAGCTGTCACATCACAGTATTGATGTGGAATTATCATGGAAGTGTGCAGTGAACCAAAGCTGAGTTTGTTCAAAGACACATGCATACATCTGGCGTTTTGTTCAATTCCTACCCCTAGCTGTAAGATTTATTTGTAAAATGTTTTCATGTACCCAGAGAAAAACATTATAGCTGCCTCTGGAATCTTGCAGTTCTAAGGAGCTCCTAGGTTTTTACTGGGCCAGCAGGACAGATCACTGAAAATCAGGACTGTCCCAGTGGCATTTTTCTTGTAAACATCAAAGTCTCTAGAGGCAAAGCAGTTCAAACCCAAGGACAAGTGCCTTCAGGACAGAAAAAGAAATGCTAGTGTGAATTTAGACCATTAGCGCCTTTGAAAATCTGCTCCTTTTAGCTGCAGCCTGTTCTGCAAGATCTGTGAACAGTTTTGTCCAGCTGCTGGTTATGAGCATTCATTTTGTGTAAATAAAAGAAACCTCCATGCCATTTTATAGGATGTGCTCCAGCCAGGACTGTGCTTTGAGACAGCCCTGGAGTTTAAGGTAAGATTTCAGTGAAGAAATTTTCCCTGTCCTCTACCCATTTACAAAAATATTTGCATCACACAACTTGAAGTAGTAGAAAGAGAAACATTCGTGTGGATTACACATCTGCCCTAAAGCAGAGGCTGTATTTCACATCTGGTTTGGCCACTGGAGGTCAGTGTTTTGGAGCAGAATGGACATAATCCATTTGGTAATCCTCTGTTACAGCCATAAAGACAGGAAGCACTGTACCAGACCTTTCCATGCGTCATTGTGGTGTTTAGTATGTGTCATCTTGGCTTGACATGGGAATATGAGTACATTCAGCAGCAGTCAAGGGGTTATATTTTTGAATAGTGTGAGAACAGCTGCAGAGAACATAGTTATGACTCAGAGATTATGTAATGAAGTTGCATGTTGCAGAGTGCAGTCGTGGTTTAGTGTGCTATATACTCCTTACTCACGTCACTGCATAATGTGACACCAGGGCAAAACATTAGCAAAGCCAATAGGAATAATTGCCCAATAGTACATCATGCTTCATTTAGAGCTATGAGACCAGCTCTAGCAGCTTTGGCTCTTCTGTTTGCATGGTTTTCACTTCCCTTCCCTCCTGTTGGTGCTGAGAACAGGGGGTAGGTGGGAAAGGAGGTGCATGTACATACTCTCTCCATATTACTCTATTTTCTGTCATGTTGCTGGGATTGGGAGGCTCTCTAAAAAAAGGGTAAATAGTAGTGTACCCCACCAATGGCCACTAACTAGCAGTTTATCCAAGAGGCCAATACTGGGTCCAAGACTGTTCAACGACTTCATCAATTACCTAGATGATGGAGCAGAGTGCACTTCAGTACGTTTGCAGATGGCCTGTGAGGAGCAGCTGATATGCCAGAGGACCAGGCTGTCATTTATAGGGACCTCAAGAGACTGCAGAAATGGAGTGAAAGCAGTGGGTGCTAGAGAAGCAAATGATGCAGAGAGAGAGCCTCGACCTCTAGTTCCTTGCAGATATCTCCCAGCCCCTCTATGTCACAGGTTTCCTCTGCCTTGCTCCTACTTGCATTCTGCTAATCTCTCCCAGCCTATCCTGCCCCAGTCAAGAACTCATTTTGTCATGTCCACAAATTCTATCACTGCCAAATATGAGAAAAATTAGGTCATTTTGTCCCTTTCTGTCAGGGCAGCACAATTCACATCTAGAAATTCTTCATCGGGCTTTTTTCATTATTACCATATTACCAATAACAAATCAAACCACACCTGATACATGCAGCCAAATTCTGCTCAGATTTTCATTGGTTCAAATCTGGAATATGTGATAAATGGAATGAACTAATTCCTAATTTACTGTGTCTTAGGAGAGAAAAGAACTTGGCTTGTTTGTAGAGTTTATTATTCAAATACATTTTCTATTAAATACAGAGATAGGTAAAGGGAATGGAAAATCACAGTAGTGGGAAACAGCCAGCCTATTCCTGGCAGTATTTTAAATTATATCGATAGGTGAGCCAACCTTCATTTTTTTTTCTGTCTTTCAAATGGAATGGTTACAGTCAGAAGTATATGTGGTTTGTCGCACCATTTTCAATTTCTTAAGGAAAAGAGTGTCATCTTACAAAAATTGATTTCTGGTAGCTGAAAAGCAGGGATAATATTTTTTTGTTTTAAAAGAGAGAAAAAATCCAAAATATCTTGAGAAAAGTCAGATTTGTGGTAGATCTTCTTTCTTGCTGAAAGATTTTCACTGAAAGTAAACAGGTCACTCAGAGAACCACTCAACTTTCCCCTCTTTGAAAGTGGGGATACTTTGAAGGAATTCTGACAAAATGGATATTTAATTCCTGCTTACAAAAGCAAAGGTGATTTCTGTGTTACACTTCTCCACAGAAGAGTGAATACTCTCAGGGCTGACAAGAGTTAGGCTTCATCATGTTTTCATTGCTATTCTAGTTCTTCAGGGGCATAAGTACATGACTACCTTGATGCTGGAACATAATTTAAGTTAAAAAATAGGAGGCAAATTCTTGCAGTGAAATTTCAAACACCCTTTCCTAAGAGTACCCTGCCCAAGAAGTTCTCACACTATTTCTCTTTTTTTGCCAGGGCCAATTTTTTTAGTAATTCTCTTGCTGTTTGCTTGACCTTTTTGTTGGGCTCTCTCACAATGGTTTCCATCTGTTTCTGTATTTCATGTACTTCATTAAAAAACACCCACTGAAACATCCTATGATTCATTAAATTACTGTGTCATGGGTCTTGCAAGTGGGCTGCATTTATGTGGTAGCTCCCACAGTTTGGTGTTCTGAACTCCAGTAAGAACTTCACATTTTTCTTCACTGAATGAAGACTGCCAGCATCCACAAAGTTTCCTCCAAAATACATCACACCAGCATGTTGCTGCTGCTGGCAAATAATGGAGGCTGTGGAGATCTCACAGATCCATGTCAGCAGAGCTCTGGAGCTTCTTTGGTTACCGCCCTTGAAAAGTAAAAAATATTTATAGTGAGAGTCAATTACAGGAATGGGTTAATTGGACTGGAAAACAGGTACCAATAATGGCAGAATAAGAGGAAAGGTTTAATTCACTCAGCTGAGTACTCATGGTAAAAAGCTGGCTGTGATATCATGTGATCTCTCATACTGGATCTTCTGCAATGTCATGCTGCAGGTTGTCATGCATGCTGTGCAGCCTTTCAAGAAAAATAGGTTGAAGCAGAACACAGAAGAGTGTAAAAAGCAAGCTACCAGTGTGATAGCGGTTAAGGCTGTGTCCCAGGGGGGTACATAAAGATCAAAATTATTCCAGGCTCAGAGAAAGCTATTTATATACACTCAGTTGGAAGATCATTTGAGATGTAACCACAGGAAACTCTTATGAGAGGGAGGACTGAATATTTGGTAAGTTTTCTCTGACTAAATAGAATGAGCCACAGCATTACGTTGGAGCTGAGTTGAGCATGTCTTCTGACAGGACCTTAGGTCTGTAGTGTAGTGCAAACTCATGTGTGAGCCATGGCTTTTCCTTTCTCCGTTGGTTCCCATTCCCTAGTCCTGCCTGTGTACCGCCCCCACGCCCTCAGATCATTGGTCTCTGATGCTCCCTCCGCTCCCATATATAAACCTGGACCCTCCCGTCCTCTTTGTCTTCATCCCTGGAACCTTTTGTGGGTGTGGCTGCAAACTCTTCCTGTGGAACTCCATACGAAGACCCTTCCTGCCTCTTTGCTGTCCTTAAAATGGGCTGTCCGTGTGTGTGTGCATGTCCACGTGTCAGAGTGTGGTGGTCCTGCCCAGTGGCTTCGCCTTGGAGATGCTTTTAGGAAGATTGCGACACCTCAGCGTCCGGCACCTCCAAAGCCAGGGACCGCGATACTGGCACAGGACAGCAGATCAGGGAGTGAACGTGCAAGTTACCTCCGCCACAGGAGTTCCCACAGAGGCTGTACAGATTGGCTTGAGGTGTGAGAAGGTCCTTGGAGCATGAGGGGGAAGTGGAGAAGGAGGAGGTGAAGGTGCATATCTCCTACTAAAGGCATGAGCTGTGTTGGAATTGTAGCCATGGCCACCAGCAGAAGGCAACTGCTCATCTCTTGTGCAAAGTTGTGCAAAGAAAAGAGACATTGAAATGAAAGCACCATTTAATGCAGGAAATTATGATTACCACATTGTTCTCATTTTAAGCTTTTAACTTGTGAGTAGGTACCAGATTCCTCAGCTGAATTTTTTGTTGAAGCTTTAATCACTTATGTCCTTAACTATTACAGCTTCTTTTTTCATCTCTCCGTTTACATGTCTGTTATCTAAAGTGCAGAACATCCAGAATGGTGTCACTGGACTGCTCTTTTCTTCAGGAATTTTATCACTTTGTTCTGTGTCACCTTCACTGGCTTCCCTTCCATCATCAAATTAAAACGTAAATTACGTTCCTGAGGGCTGATCCTTTTTTTCATCACATCAGTTTTAGGCCTGTGTAGCTCTCTGGTTTTATTAGTGTGATATAAAAAAGGGAGAAACACCCCCTGGCTTTTGGAGCTACCCATAGATTTAGTCCATCCTGTCTATCTTTTGTGCTCATGGCAGCCCCAAGACATTGAGTCTGCATATGCTTCCATTGTCTGGGTTTCTTTTCTGTCTCTTTTCCATATCTGGCTATTCTTTACTTCCTTTGATATTCTATCAAACAATTTTTTCCATTTGAGGCACTGTGTTACCTTCAGTATGCCATTATAAAAATGTCCTTTGAAGTTGCTGGTAGAACCTATGCACAAGTAGAAGAAAAATGGCAAAACAAAGAATATCTCCAAGAAAGGGGAGGCTTGATTTGATTCTTCACACTCTACTTTGGTAGGAGCTGAAGGCCTTCAGTCCAAGGGGACTGGATTGTTTTTGATGCTGGGCTATCCAGAAGCAAATTGTTTCCCTTATAGCAAACTATCTGCCTAATTTACTAATTATTAGATTAGATGGGATCAGACATGGGACTTTCCAGATGACTCCAGGCAATAAAACCAATGAAATAAATTCTCTTCCGATGATACTTGTACAGAAATGTTACTGTGGGGTAATAGTCTGCATGCAAAAGCTGTTTCCAGCTTTGGAAAACATACCATTTCCATGCACAGCTTCTGGTGCAGTCAGTGCCAGCAGGCATAAGCTCTGTGTGGAATCTGACAGCATTTGTACCTCAGGGTATGACTATGTGTAGTTGCATCTCCTGAGAAAGACAACAGAGAAAGCAGACAGCTAACAAAGAAGATGAGTAAGAAAAGGATAGTGTGGATGTGAAAGAGTATTCACACACTTCTATTTGACTGAAAGCCTCTGGGAAGAGCTCTCAGATCTAAATCCCTCAAGGATCTGGGGTTTAACTCATCTAACCTCAACAGTAGATGCCCAAGTGAAAATTCCTGATCCTCAAATTCCTCTTGAGCAGTTTCCAGCTTGTAGGCAGCTGAAGTCTGTAGACACCTCTGCCTTCAACTTATACATTTCTTATACATTTATGTTTCGTTTATGAACCATACTCAGCAAGGCCTTAACTTCGAGTGTCCTCTGTAGTGGGGTGCCTGTCTCATAGTCAAGCATTTTGAGCATCCACAGATCAGATGTTCCTCTGCCTGTTTAGCCTAAGAAAACCAGAATGTTGGGTGCAGTGTGAACAAACCAAATGCCATTGAATTCTTCATATAAAAAGCAGTGGTCATGGTAGTGACTCAGTGAGTATTGCTTCCAATTTTTGTTTTATTTTTTAATACAATTCTCTGTGGCTAGCACACTTTTCTAGGCTCTGGAAGACATAGATTTACTTCCTTTCTCTTCCTGATTTATAATACCATGCTGGCATTTGTTGCTGGCTGTGTGAGATGTTTTCCCTCATGTGCTGCCTGTTCATTACTATCTGGAAGAACCCAACTCCTTATGTAAGAAACTTAGGCTTTTAGCTTGTGGTTGATGATCCTCCCCACCAGCGGGGATTTGTATTATAGTGCTTTAGTAGTGCTTAGGTTACTTTGTCAATCCAGCTCTTGAACATCCATCCAAGGGCTTTGGTCTCTTGGATATAGAGATCGGAATGATTGGGTGGGAAAAGAATTAAGAGATTTTTGTACAAAACAGTGCAATTTACCTGAAGAAAAAATCAGATTTTTACTCACTAGAAGGTATTTTAATGACAAAGTGTAAGGGGACCATTAGAACAGTTGCAGATGTTTTGTGTGAAATGGCTGTTACAGCAAGAACTACATGAACTTTTACCCTGAACTCAAACCAAGATTTTTCTCTCTCTTTCCTTTTTTTTTTTCCTGATGTACTAAGTTGTTTAGTTAAACTTTTGGTTTGTTTCTTTTCCTGTTCATATGCCTCTTTAGTCCTTTTTTCAGCTGGGACTAGTATTCAGCTACCACCAAGAAGGCTGATTTGTGAGACTCACAGCCAGCTCTGTATTGTGTTGGGCAAATTTGTTCCTTTTGCAGCGTAATGGTTGCACCAGTCTTCCTAATCTTTTCCATTTGTAAAGCATAACTAGATTTCAATACCAGAAGAAGGAGGTGGCCATCTTTCTCTTGCTGTCAGCGGAGATGTCAAAATTCCTGTTGGAAATTAAGATTCTCCGTAAAAACGGCTCTTCAAAGGTGTTGCATCAAGTTTTCCCCTACTTTTCAAATATACTGACTCAATCCTGTAGACCCCTTTAGTCTCTCCACATCTCTCCTTTCCCTGTGTTTCTCCTCTGGGCTCATGGTCAACATGACTGAATCATTCCAAACTACACTGAATCTAATAGTTCTTCACTGTTTCCTTTCAGCCTTCTCCCCTTCTTATCATTTACTACTGCTTCTCCTCCTCATGTTTTTTTTCTGTCTCCTTTTAAAAATCATCTCCTGATCCCCTTCTCTGATTTTCATCCTTTGTTTCCTAATTTCTGTCCTCTGAAATCGGAATTTTCCTATGAACTGAAACGTGCTCAGCCAACTCACACAGAAATTCCAACAGGTAAAACAGAAGAAAGCAAGTGGAGGTGGGCTGCAAACGCTGCTGCAGACAGGGAATCTTACTAATGCCCTGTTTATTCTCATCAGAAGACTTGAAATGCACACAGCCTAATTAATCATGGAGCAGCAGGAATAGAGAATTCAAAGAAAAACTAATGGGAAAAAATACACCCCAATGGCAGTGTAGAGATGAGTAAAAAAAAGCATGGATCAGGGGCCCGTGTTCAATATACAACAGCCTTGCCCATGTACATCATGTTGTAAGTAGGCTGTAAAGGCATTACTCCCTAGTTAGTGCTCCTCATTCACACTGGCCATCAGCACAAGTCACAAAGCACTTGTGGACAGGGAGGGATGGGCAGAAAAGGACAGAGAAAGCAACCACTGTACATTCAGCCGTGCAATATTTTTTTTGGTCTTGGAACGAATAAAGCTACTTCATCTCCGTAGCTGGAACTTGGCAACCCTTTTTTGAGTTCCTTAAAAAGAAACAAAACTGTTCTACCATCTGTGAGACCCACTTGTCCTTTCCCTTTCCTCACACATCTGCTCACTACATTACGTTACCAATTGAATACAGCAACATATGCATGCTAAGATTTCCAGCTGAGATGCACAGACATTCTTTTACAATTACCAGAATGGAGTCAGCTGTGCAGCAGAACTGCTCTGCCCCAATCACTTAACTCATAATTGATTCAGAGGAAGGGAAGTATGGAATGGCAATAGAACTTTACATAGGCAGAATGTGGTAGCTGTGATTCAGACTGGAATATGACGAGCACACAATGATTTGAGACCATGGGCTAGCAGAGTACTTAATTATGCACTTCACTGAAAGCAGGCACAGTCTTACTGCCTTCTCATATTCTGAAAATTGGGGCTTGAATGTTTTGTTGGGCTGGACCCTTACATCCCTGTTGAATGAAAACACAGTATGATCATGGATAACTGGGTAGGTGTCTTTGCATGTTCTGGGCAAATAAAATTTTATTTTGACTGAACTCCAAAGGGGTGTGATAGGAACTGTCTCTGGTCCAGAAAAGGTGACTCCCATTATGTAATGCTGAATACACTGTACCTCACAGTGGGGATTAGGTACATGGACACACTACTGCTCTCACATGGTTGACCTGCTCCAAGCCAGGACAAAGCTTTCAGCTGCCTCCCCAAAACACAATCTACTGACTGACATCCCCTGTGGTGTCTTTACATTCAGTTGTAAAGCTTAAATTCAGGTACCTTCCTCCAGGCCACATTATTTAGTAGTATGGTGCTAGAGAATGGATTTAGAAAAGTCAGTGGCCCACCATTGTTTTTGTAACTCCCCATCAAAACTCACAGGAATTTTGGCTTTGCTTTTGAGATCAGCTTTGTACACCTGTGAAGGAATGCACTAGGATATAGAATAAAACAGTCTTTGCCTACAAGAATATAAATTCCTTAAGACATACTCCATTGGTGAACGGGTTGTGAGGGGGAATGCTTTTGAGAGGGAATGATTTTCACACAGAGTGAATATCATCCATTTTTTACATATTAAAGAGCCAAGGAAAGACCAAGAAAAATTGGTTTCCTTCTCTTCTAACACAAAGGGGGACATATTCTCAGCTGGTCTATATTAATACAGTTTCTTGAACTCTTTGGAGTGATGCTGATTAGAACCATCTGAAGACCCTGTCTGGGATCTCTTGCTATTTTTACAAAACTGTAAAAAAGGGATCTACTCAAGTCTCAGTAGCTGTGAAAAGAAGCTATATTACAGGGTGCATTTTAGCAACAGAAGCAAGAGAGAAAAAATGTGTATGGGGCAAGAATTTTTTTACATGAAAGGTAACAAACATGTGGAAAAAATTACAAAACAAATGACAAATTGAAAGATTTTATGGTTTGGAAGCACTAATGAATTTATGTCTGGCATCAGCAGCATCTATTTTGTTTTTTTGAAATTGGGTGTTCTGATTCAGCATTATTAATGAACCATTTTCTCAGCCTTTTTTACCAACATAAATGCAGATCATAAAAATCTACTGTATGTCTCTTTTTAATGAAATATGTGAAAAAAAGTATTAGCAAGGCAATAATAAGTATTAAGCATCTTTCATAGGAATGTCTCAAGTAGTTATAATAAAATGCTCCAGGATAAATCAATGAAAAGCTTTGAGTTCATTGCCTGTTAGAGGGAGAAATTTTGATTTACTTGTTGAAATTTTGAGGCTCACTGTGCCTAACTGGGATAGGAAGAGTTTTTCACTGTTTGAGCTTGAAACAGAATTCACACTGCTGGCAAAACCAGTGGAAAAGTGTCATGTTTCCAAAGGATCATGAAAAACCAAAACAGCAGGGCCCAATTTTAAGGTCCAGGTTGAATTTCTATTCAGTTTGTACACAGACAAAATGTCAAAAAAATGATATCTCAGCAATTTCTGAGTGAAAATGCCACCTGAAAGTTCTTGAGGGATATACCTGCCTATCAAATCCTTTAGATTTGTAAAAGTTTCTATTGGGGTTTTTTTGAGTTTTCTTGGTTTTGGGTTTTTTTTTTGTTTCATTATTTGTATTTCTTAGCAATTACATCTATTTTTGATGGCAGAATTGTTTTTCAAAATTAACATCATAAAAGCAACATTTACCTAATCTAGCATACAACCCCAAGGTTAATTTTTATGATGTTCATATAGCTTACTAGGGTGACAGCTCTCAGTGTACATTCTCACCATTTTTTGGGGGAAAGCCTCTACATTTATAAAAGCTACTTTCACACTTTATACTTTCCCTATACCAGTAGTCTCCAGATTGAAACTTCCCTGAATTTTATGTATATTGTCTTGTGCATGTTCTCCTTTCCAACAGATACCTTTAAAATTGTACTTCTATGACTTTAAAATTTTGGTTTAAGTCAGTTTCTCATATCTCTCTTTGTTTTAAATCCTGATTTCTTGCAGAAATAATGAAGTTCACCTATCATCTTTGAAAAGTCATGGAATTGTGGAAGTTTCTGGACAACTATAAAACAGCAATGTCATGCACACCTTTTAGAAGGGCAAGAAGGGTCTTGTCAGCTCAGTCTCAGTCCCTGGAAAGGTTATGGGCTGTATTCTTCTCAATGCCAATTCCAGCCCCATGAAGGACAAGAGGTGTTTGGGAACTGCCAAGATGGATTACCCAGGAGCAAATCATGCCTGACCACTAAGGTTGCCTTTCATAAGGAGACGACTGGCTTGAAGAATGAAAGAAGAGTAGAGGTTATTTTTCTCCCTGTCTTTACCGAATCCTTCAGTGTGGACTTTCATAGCATCTTTGTAGCCAGAATTGAAAGATGTGGACATGACAGTTGGACTATGGGGCTAGAGGATCACTGCCCCCAAAGTACAGTGGAAATTAAACTGAGGACTGATTGTAAGTGCCATTCTTCAAGGTGCAATACTGGCGTCAATACTGATCAATGTCTTCATTAATGTCTGGGTGGTGGAATGAAATGCATCCTCATCAGCTTTGCTGACAACACCACTGTGTTGTAACCAATATACTGCAGGCTGCATGTACAACCCGTATAATGCATGGCTGCTGTTCAGATGGATCTTGAGAGGCTCAATAAATGTGGCAAGGTTTAAATGTGTTAAAACCTTATGAAATTCAACAAAGCAAAGAACAAGGTCCTGAAATAGGAAAAATTCATGCAAAAAGGGCTGGGTCCTGACTGGAGAGAAAACAGCTTTGCAAAAATGTTAAAGGGAGGTCTGGGCAGAGAAGGATGAGCCAAAACATTTTCTTGCAGGAGTGAAGGACAGCTGCATACTGGACTGTATTAACAAGAGGTTAGCCAGCAGGGTTTTGGATTCTTCTCCTTTATTGTGCTTGGAAGATCACACCTGGAGTACTCTGTCCAGTTTTGAACTGGACAAAGACAAGATAAGAAAGACACTGACATACAGAAGAAAGCCCAGTGGAGGGCCTCCAGAATAGTTGAGGTCTGAAGAACATACTGTATAAAATCCTGAGGGAAATGTATTTTGCCTAAGAAAAGAAGACTAATCAGTGCCCTTGCCTACCTAGTGAGTGATTGTTTGTAAAGATGAAGGCAGACTCTCTCAGTGGTTCATAGTGACCGGAAGAGAACCAATGGACATTAGTAGCAGAAAGGGAAATGACAGCATTGTCAGTGCACTGTGCCTTAACAGTCCTGACCATCTTTACTGAGGTCTCCATCCACACAACCTGCCTGGAGACTTCATTTAAGCTCAGGTCTAGACCCTCTAGCTATGCCTGAGCTATGTTGCAGGTACTGCACTGTCTCCTGCTTTTTGGAGACAATAAACTGTCTCCCAGTTTATTGGTTGGTTCTTCAGGATGGGCTCCAGACCTATCCTGTGGGTAAATTTGCCTCCTGTTTTCCCTTCTGTTGATTCTTCTGTTGACCCTGGAAGAGACTCATTATCTTGTCTGAAACTGTTTCTGCCTCTTGGGGAGCAGCCCTGCTCTTGCAGCTGCTAGGCAGGAAACTGCAGTCAGACAGAAAGAAAAATTTCTTCCCAGTGAGGGTGGTGATGTGTTGGAACAGATTGCCGAAGCAGCTCATTGACTTTCCGTCCTTGGAACTCAAATGGACAAAGCTTGGAACAAGTTGATGCTGTTTAGACCTGGGCTTACCTTGGATGGGAGTTTGGATCAGTTGGTGTACAGAGGTCCTTTCCAGCCATGGTTTTCTCTGACTCTGTGGTTCTAAGAGGGCAGAGGTCAGCAGCAGAAGGACAAGGAGTTCTCCTTTGATTTAGCGTTGTTGCGCCTGTTCTTTAAAAATGTTTCAGGTTCTAGAACTTGAGGTATGTGTTTCTCTTTTAGTAGACAGATTCAGTCAAGATCAGAGAAAAGAATTTCACACACTAGAAGATCTGGGCTTAGATGTTACAGATCAGTTTTGTTACAGAGGGAGGCAGCATTTCTGGGTGGTAGTGGAAAGGGAAGTGCTGAATCTAGTTTGGTGTACACAGGAAAAAATAGACTGGAAAGCAATACAGTAACGTCACTGTGAACCATAGTAAAGGTCAAATAATCGTTAATTCTACATGCTTTATTGCCCTTAAAAGTACTGTGGGGAGCAGTCCTACGCTGGCAGGGACAGACAAGATGACCAAATAGCCAGTCTTTTCCAGCTTCAGTTTCAGGGATTTTATGACTTATATTCATCATGTGCTTGGTAGTAAAACATCCTTGTTTCCTCTTATATTTGTCTGAGCTTTTCCTTTGTTCCAGTGAAGGGGGGAAAAAAAAAAAAAGAGTGAGCATTGCTATTAAAAATTGGTGCCAGTAAATTAAAACAAGATCCCACTCTGAGTGTTGGGGATAACCCAGAGATGCAGGTGGAGAATCTGGATTTGCTGGAGAGCCAAAAGAAAGACTCAGAGACTGGGCAGATAGCTGGAAAAGTCTGTTAGTGCAGCTGTGAGCTGTGGGAAGACAGAGCCTGTAAAAGACAAACAGCTGTTAGAGTCAGACAGGAAAGCCTCTGGAAAAAAAAGGATGAGGGAGGAGAAGGAGTAGTTTGATCATGGATAGGTAAAAGGCCAGAGAAAGAGGTTTGTATTTGATTAGAACCTTTGTAACCTGTGTAATATTGTACACACCTCTCTTCAGGACAGAAGAGGCAAAAGTCAGCAGCAATCAGGTTGGTAAGTTCAGAGGAGCAAAGGAAAACACTAGTTTTTTTCTACCTTATCAAGATTGCCCGTAAATATCCTGCCATATCATGACTTTATCCTGTGAGTGGTCCAACAAGCAGAAGAAATACTAAAACTTACCCTACTATTGAATGTTTTTTAGTTGCCTGGGCCAACTGCTTAGGGAGCAATTCATTTTAAGGGGGCTGCCTGGTTTCTTACCATGCCAGCAATAAAAGGAATACACCTGTGAGTCTAGATGATGTTTTCTGGAGCAGAGGCTGTTTTATAAGTCTTTTGAGATTGAAAATTCTATTTCTTGAGTAGGCTCCATGTGTCAGCTGCAAAAGATAGTGTAAGGACTGGTGGTAACTTCTCAGGACTTGGCATGTGAAAATGATACAAAATTATTCAAGCCAGCTTACAAAAGTTGCTTAGCTTTTATTTCTACCTTTCTAGTGAGAAATTAATGTTACATTTATCCTCAGATGAATTAGTTGTTCTCTCCCATGTTGCCTTTTTCCTAGCATGAATACTTTTAATCCTAATTCATTTGGTGAGAATCTGGTTCCCTGCTTTGTTTTCAGGAGTGGCAATGCTATTTGTAACTAGAATTTGGAGAGTGAATTACCAATTTTTTAAACTATAAATGCCAAAAAAGGTGTGATTTCTTTTTGTTTTAATAAAAGGATTTTTTATTTTCGCAGAAGAAATGACTACTAGTAAATATTCCTACACAGAAAGTAGTAGAAATTACAGTTTTATGTGGGATAAGTTTTCCCTTTTTTGCCTTTCCCTCACTGGTCTTGTGATTTATTAAGTGGTTTTGGGTTGATGAACTGAACTGAGAATTTCAAAGGGTTCAGAATTACTTCAAGTCCCATTGACTTTCAGTGGGAGTTGCATTCCCATCCTACTCTCTGCTCTTTTGTTAAAAAAAAGCCTTTAGTTTTGTCCCAGATGACCACTCACATTTCCCCAACAGCCTAGAGACATTGCTCTGCCTTTTAGAAGTTACTGTGTAATGTGTGGACCTTGGTTTAGAGGCTCATGATTTCAGTTCTAGAAGTTTAATTTATTTATTTTTTCTGGTTCAGAGGGTCTGGAACAAGATTAAGGAATAATATCAGGGAAAGCACTCACATAGCTTTTTAGACTATGTGAACAACATCTTTTAAACATCTTTTAACTTGCTCCTGCATTGACCCTTTTCAGGCATTTTGTTACAAGCAGGAATATTTTACTTGGGTGTAGGCATCATGAGAAACTCTAGAGCCCTTCCAAAGTGAGACCTCCATCCTATGGGCTGAGCCAACCCTGACTGGGTTTGAACTGGGGGATCACAGCAGTGTGGGCTCGTGTACCCCAGGTGGTGCATCGCTGCTGGGATCCGGCACTGTTCAGAGTATGGTCCAAAGCAGTAGCTAACCATGGGGATGAAAATCACATTTCACAGGAGATGGTGTATTTAAGTCCATAAGTGGGGTGTGGTTTCAGCATGTCTAGAGTTGGCTGAGATGTTCTAAGCTGTCTCCTTGATGGTGGAATTTAGGGTTTGCCTGGGGAGATATTTCTGTTCAGAGACTGCAGGCTTCTTTTCAGCTTGCGTAAACTTTCCAGAAGATGAGTAAGACCCTGGTGCCCTCTGCAGTAAATATGACTATGCTTGCTTATGTTTTGAAACTCAGGTGATTCACTGTCTGCCTTTATTCTGGTAAATAAATTGGGGAAAAACCCCAGAGGCACAAGAGGTAGGACAAGTCTGTCATCAGATTACGGTGCACTCTTCCCCCACAAAGCAAGACAACCTCATCCCTGCTGCCCACTGGAATTGGTCTTTGGCTCAGAGTATTCCACAAACAATACTTGAGCCTTGGTTGAGAGAGTACTGACGTGAGTCAAATTTGTTAATGGGCTGGGCTCAATGCTAACATGGAGCTATGCAACATGGAGAATTGGGTGCTTGGGCTCAGCCTTGTGGCCTTAGATCATCTGCCTCAAAAGCTTAGGGATACTCCTTGGAATTACTAACGTTACACTGGAAATAGGATTTTATACAAGAGTTAAATGAATGAATTTAAGATAAAAGAAAAGGACAGAAAGTGCATTTACTTTAGAAAAAGAAGAATTGGAATCAATTGTCTTTCAATAAAAAATACACAAGGGGCTAAAAATTCAAGGAATAAGTTTAAAATTAGCAAAGCACCTGGGCTCACATTTAAAATATTGGAAAACCTTCAGCAAAACTTTATTTAGATGACAAACTCTTGTAAATGTGATATTCTCATAATGGACTACACTGTGTTTTTGTCATCACAAGTATTCTGTCTTTGTGTATACAAAGGCTCTCTTTTTGTATAGATTTCATCTAAGATTGCTAGTAGGTGAACTTTTTACAGAAAACTGGAAAAATCCTGAAGTTGTATCTATTTCCAAGGGAAATAGCTTGCAATCACATTCTTTTGCAGAGTGATTTTTATATGTTTTTGTTGCTGTTGTTGCCTTTCTGGGATAGTGGTAGGGACAGAACTGTACTCAATTATGGAAGAGTGAAATCAATATTATGAAATGGAAAGGCACATGCCATACGTGTGGTTAAAGAAGAAAAAATATTTGTAAAACACGTTCTTAGAGTTATAAAGTAATTTATTCTAAAAACTATGTAGTTGATTAAAAAATAGGACTCCTATTTATTTGCTGATATGTTTAGTGTTGCTCTTACGCCAATATTTTTGAGACAAAGCTAAGAAGTTGTGGACAAAACTTGCCCAAATAGTACACAGCCAAGAGTCACCAAGGATCCTGATGACACACAAAGAGCTTTGTTGCTGTGGTATTTCCATGCTTGAGTTTATGTTGGTAGAAAACAGTTTGCTAGTCCCTTGCAAAAAACTACCTGAATTCTGAACTTCTGGAAGCACAGCTTTTGAAAACTGAAAAGCTTTGGAAAGCTTTTGAAATAAGGAAAAACAATTCTCCAAATACAAATCAAAGCGAAGGTTGCATGTGGTCTGCTTTTACTAAAGAAGGTATTTCTGTTGATGCAACCAAATGAGTCTGTATGAAGCATCAATATTTATCAGTGATGTGATAGTACTGATCAAAATCATAATAATAATTTTACTTTCTGTGCTTGGATTTTGTGACCCATGAGTGCCAGTAAATTTTCCATCTGTTTGGAAACTATTAACAGCATTTCTCTCTCTTTAGCTAGTAAGACACCACCCTATGATTTATTGTAGATGAAAAGTAGAAGAGTCAGAGAATCTAAGGATGTAAACCCTCCAGAACAATCTAGTTCAATGCAATTGTTATTAGGGTAATTTGGGGTCAGCAGTCTGTCTGGGGAAGAGTTGAATTTCTTTGCCTCACTTCACAACCTCCTCATTCTAGTATTTGTAAACCTTGCTGTTGTTAAAGATTGATTATAGTATTAATTCCAACAGATGGTTTTCACTAATCTTTACTGAAGTACCATAAAACCAAAGCATCTTGTAAATGTTGCTGACACAGAACCAAACTCCAGAACCTATTATTTCAAAATCCAGAAAGAGAAAATTTGTATATTTGTCTGTAGTTTTTCTCCTGTTTTCTTCACAGGCTACTGAGTATGTTTGAGAGGGCATTTGAGCACTAGTTCAAATGCACCCACAAAACTGGAATAATCAAAGGAAAATCCATGTGTTATTTTAATTATTTGCTGCTGTGTATGGCCACAGTGGCTGTATGTACTAAAATCTTTTGAAATGTCTTTGTCTGACTAACTTGGGAAACAGCCAAATGAAATTTTGTCTGAGTTCTAAGTCTAGTCACTGTTATGGTCTATATTTATGCTTGTATTTGGTGAATGCATTTCAAATATGTTTTAAACAAGTCCAGGATTGAACCAGGGGAAAGGATATGCTGAAAATCTGTAATAAAGGATGAATAAAGCACTTGGAAGTTCCAATGACTGCTTTTTCCTTTGCACTATATTGTTCCTTGTGCTTTTTTTTTTTCTTCATAACAAGGGACACAGAATTTTGGTTTCTTAACAGAAGTGAGAGTTTGAGAGCCCCCTAGACTGACACTTCACTTGTCAGATGAGTGCGCATCTTCAAAAAACTGATGTGCTGCTCTCCCAGATCAGGGATGAGTGGGGTGTCAGCAAATTTGTGTCTCTATGAACAGAGGAAGGGTGCTTACACACCATGCTTCTGACCTTTGAAAGATCTGCTATGCCTTCTTGAAGGTAAACCCCACATTTTGCTTGCAGCAAATACACATCTTCTCACTAATGACATCCAGTACAAAAATATCATCACGGTGGGCATGTTTCTTTCTGAATGAGGAGTAAACAGAGACGTTTTGATAGGTTCCAAAACAAGGTTAAACTTTACAAAAGTATAAAAATAAAGGAGACACCAGAGTTGGGTTTTAACTTAGTATGACCTTTTAATCAATTATAGTGAAGTCATGGAGTGTAAATATGCCAGCAACACTGTAATGCTCACTATTTATAGCCAAAGTTTTAAACCTAGCTTGAATTATGTAATAAAGTTCCATTTATCTTATTATATTAGTTAACAATAGAGATTATTTTCTGATTCATACTGGCAATAAATGCAGCTCAGTATTCCTTAAGCAAATGAAGGGATTCCCTTTTCAAACATCCTGATTTATTAAGAGAACTAGAGAGAGAATATTGTCCTCGACACTTGCCTTTCTCACAGTTTTTGAAATGCAAGTGTTGGTAGAAGGCTTACCAATGGTAAGGAGAATTTAGGTCACAAAGGAAGATGTGCTGTTGTTAACTTTGATTCTGTATTTTACAGAAAAATTATTCAGGAGAAGGCAAAAGACCAAACTCAAAGTACAATATTTCTAAAAAAGAAAAATAATTACAGAATATAGCATCTTGTACAATTTTTTAGTTAGGAGTAAGGTTTTTGTGGCTCAGTTTTTATTGTCTGTGTTAGATGCCACAGCTGTGGGGATAACTGAGCATTTGATTTTAGTCCAAATGCAGGCCAAGTACAGAAGAAACTGAATAAGAATGCAACAAGACTGATGGGAGAGCGATGAAGGAAAAGTTTAGCAACATCATGGTTTAGAACGTTTAAAAGTGGGCTTTAAAATACTTTAATCACATTAGGCATTCATGAAAATAAAGAGTTTGACTGTGAAGACCTGGGAAATAATAATGAGACTGTTACAAGACTTCACAGGGATTCTGTTTTGAGAAGAAGAAGTATGTGTTTGAAGAGGGCTTCTAAAGACTATTTTTATGACTAAGAGCAGTAAGCAGTTTAAACGGCAGTCAAAACCTTTGGCTGCAGAATAACAAACCAAATCACTTCTTGGTGAGAAACCCAAGGGAGGGAAATGGTGAAATAGGAACATGTCATGAAACGCCTTTTCCAGATTCCTGTAAGTAATTTTCTCTATGGGATGTTTTGAAGAAGCACACATTTGCTGATGTTAAGGCTACCTTTCCCTTTGGTTATGTAAGCCCCCACAGTTTCAGGGCAGAGAAGCCATTTTGCTTCTGTAAGGGCTTCATGTTCGTGGGCAAACTCACTGTTTCACTGTGGCATTTGTGCCCTTTGTCAGTAGCTTCTTGCTAGAGCCAAATGTGACTATCTAACTTTGCTGAGACTGTTTCGAATCCTAAATATGGGCAGGTTGTGTGCCTACTTTTTTCCAAAGGCTACCCGTTGCAGGGTTTGTGATCTCTATAGAACAGATTCTTCTCATGTGTGTAACCAAGGGGGTGATTTTGCTGTAGTCTCCTGAGTTGTACATGGAAGAAAGAGAGGAGATCAATGGCATATACTGGATGAGTCCTTCCGTTCTCATTCAGATCTATTTTTCTAAGATTCCAATATCACTAAAACATGGGTGGGAAGCATCAGAGGCAGCAGGGAAGAAATGAGTTCTGCTCTTCGTAGAGAATTTATGTGGGCTTTGAAAAATATTTAGGTACACTTTAGTGAAGGCTTTGTATTGGCAATGCTGCAAGGATTCTTTGTTGAAGGAAACTAAGAGCTGCTGGGAATTCTAGCACGAGAATTGCATAATCATCACAAATCCAGATTCCACAAAGCGATACAAATATGCAAGATCATAGCTTGGTATTTCACCAGACCGAAATTCAAAATGCTAAACAAGTTCACCTACTACAGATGTGACTGTCAGGTGGAGAATATTTTGAAACCAAGTATTAGACACTGGTAATTTCCAGAGCCAAGTTGACATAACTCTTAACAGGTTCATGTCCCAGAGTAGTGCAGAATAAGTAGGAGAATGGAACCACATAGAGAAACCTCAAAGTGACCTCCAAAAAAGAATTGCTTTCGCTCTGAAATTACATCTTACTACTGCAGTTTATTCAAATTCTACGTTATTTTGCTCTAGGCTCCTTTACATGGTACATTTACTTGTGGCTATTGTGCAATCACATTTTCGTAGTTTCCTCTACATTTCTCTGTTTTACGGCTCATTAACCCCCTTAGGCAAGACAATATTTGTGGTCAGTAATTTCTCTTTGCTGTCTTCTCTCTCAATCCATTTATGAGCTTCTATTATTCATGACAAAAATCTAAAATGGATAATTTCCTCTGGCTGAATGGGAAAAAAATGAATATGAAGCCTGTTTCTTCATGTGTCAACTGTAAATACACTACAAAACTTCTTGGACAGAATAGGTAAAACTGTGCAACAATCAGTGTGCATTCAATTGACTATGATATTTTTAGGTTCTGGAAATGTTCAATTTTTCTAGAACAAAGAACACGTTCAAGAACAGTGTTCCATCACCAAACTTTGCATGGACTATTGACCTAATTTTCTATCTTTGGGAGTAAGTAGAAAAATGGTTATTTAGAAGTGCAGGGTAACAGATTTTAAAGGGAATCAAGTGCCTAAAATATCCATGTGATTGGTTTACATTGGTAAAGTATGATTAAAGCTGGGCAGAATATATGAAAATTAATTACAGGTTTGAGCCAAAACTTCAGGTCCAAAGAGTTCAACTGAATTATTCTGAAACTAAAACCAGAGTAAACTTTACTCCATCTCTTCAGAAAGGATGAAATCCAGAAAGTCAACTCTCCCACACATGAAAATTCCACAAGTGGATTTTACTGTTTGAATCCTAATCCATCACAGAAAAAAATGATGCAAGATGTCAAAATGATGTAATGTGGTGTATGTGTTGCCTAAAATTTGCACATGAGGATCAGCAGACATGATTTAGTCACAGGAGGGTCTTAAAAAGGTCAGTCACACTCCTTCCCTGTGTTTGAGGATGCTGTATTAATACTTCCTGGCTTTTACTAGTCTGTGCCGTGAACATTTATGACCTCTTTAAATTGCAAGTTTCAGTCTTAGTGGTTTTTTTTTGTTTGTTTTTTGTTTTTTTGTTGGGTTGTTTTTTGGTTTGTTTTTTTTTTTTTTGTTAAGAGAAAAAGTATTGACTGATGCTGTCAGCTGTTAAAAAGATCAGTGATTCCCCAAGTCATGGAAATTCAGGGATTTTTGTTTTTACAGGGGGGATATATTATGTTTCCCTCTCTTTGCATCTAACTATTATTGGAATTAATATATCTTTATTTGTTCCGCCTTTATTATTTCAAAATACAGTCATTGAGTATTCAGTCATGATTTTGTAGGGACAATCACTTGCACCTGTAGAGCATATGTGACATATATAAATAAGATACACTGGATCCAATCTTCTGTATCATGTTTTTTGTGACTTCAGAGAGGCAACCCTAACTTACACTGCCTCCACAACTGCACATTCACAGCCTGCATGCCCTCTGCCTGTGAAATCCAAGTAGTTCATCAAGAGATCTATATATATCCTGGACTGTGAGGATGGACATTTATGAGTGAAAACCCTTTGCAAACACAGAGGATTGACTATCTGCTATTGTAAATTGGTATATCTGCAAGTGCATTATACCTAGCACATCTTATAAAGATCTGGTCCAGTAGGTTTTATGACTTGTTGACTGAATGGATGAAATTTCTGTAATAAAATTAAAGGCTCTTTTGGATGTGTGGTTGTCTTTATAATCTGTTTTTATTTCCATTGTCTCTGTTGCCATTGAACCCTTTTGACATCAGAATAAGAGGATAAAACAAACCAGCAGTTTAGCACAGAGTGAAATGGAAAATACGAAAAGGCTTAATAAACACTGTGTAACTGACAACATCTGGAACAGCTTTGTAGCCAAGCGCCTTGAAACCACCTCTTAAATACAGTTCTCAGTAATCAAATCTAAAAACATGCTAATTCAGGAAGCTCTCAGATGTTGCATCAAAAACATCTTTTGAAATAACTTCCTTTCCTTCATCAACTGAAGATACTGTTCCCGTTTATTTTGCTTCATATTTAAGACTACTACTTTGTATCAGGCTGCTGGACGACTTACTGATGGCACAGTATAAAATAAGGGTAGGTAGCTAGCCAAATTGATGAATTGTATTTTTGAAAGTCAGTCAGTCATTCCTTAAAATATAGGATTATTATGTAATTAAAGAATGAAGAGATTTTTACTTTTGAAAGAAAAAAAATCACAAAAATAAAAGCTGTCTTTTGAAAAAAAAATATTCTAGTGGTGTTAGGCAAGAAATATGGGTTGTTGGTCCTTTCTAGTGTACTATCAAAAGGAAAAAGGGCTCATAATCAAGACAATAGAGGTCTGGCTGGCCTTGGGTAAGCTGTGCCCAGTGTACCCAATATGCCCTATACTTTACCCTGCTCTCATGCCATAGCCTCCAGACAGAGTGGGCAGAGACTCTGGGCTTGTGTCTGCTGGCACTGCCCTCTGTGAGGCAGCAGGAGCATGTAACTCTCCCACAGGCATTCACAAGCTAGTTCAGCATTCCACTGGTACCTGAAGGGAGACACACACACACACACCAACTGTATGATTTGGGACAGTAGTTCACACTAAGTTGAACAGGTGGCCAGTTGCTGGAGGTGAGGACCTAGATATGAGGAAAAAAACATGTGAAGAGGAGACAGGACTAATGGGAGAGTGGAACACAGGAGTAAGGACAAAATGAAAGAAAAAAAGAATCTCATTAATGACAAACATTTCAATGTTTCGAAAAGTCATTTAAGGATTGATTCGGTTACCTGTGTAACATTTGAGTTTCCCTGTGGTATCTCAGGCATCCAAATGACACTGGCTGATACTATATGGGACCCAGATGTACTCTTTTCCTGCTGAAGCTGGACACCAGATAGCATAAACTGAGCAGCTCAGATAACAATAGAGACTTGAGACTGAACTACATAATTTATCTTTCAGCTTGCAATGGACACAGGAAAAAGCTACTATCTGCCTTTGAGATAGATTTCACACTAAGGGCTCTAAGAGGTCCGTGTACAATACCATGGAGTAACAAAAAGCACTCAGTGTAGCAAGGGAGTTACAGGCATGATGGCACTTAGATTTTCTAAACACATATACTGTGAAATAATGTGTTGTATTAATTGTGGCAGTAATGTAACTTCCAGGAGCAGACAGCAGTTCAGTGTTCCTGGCTGTCTAGCAAGGATCCTAGTGGTGTGAAAACCAAAGTGCTTTGGGAAAAAAATGAAGTTTATGATATTTCTACTTTAGCCATTTTAGCGGCAAACTGGGCCAATTCAGGTGGATTTTGTGGAAGGGGATGGCTTAATTGTGAGGCCTCAAGGTCATTAAGAAGATAAGAAAACAGTAAGCACTTCCTCCTTGCAGTAGCACTCTGAGCTATGATCACTGGAAACCACAGAAGCTTTACTTCTCTTTGGTTGTCTTTTTTACTCATTTCACAATTTCTTATGCTACTGGCAGCTGTTTATTGCATTTGGCTCACTGGTTGTTCATCACCCTGTGCTCGTTTGGCCATTCCTGCTTTAACTCATGCATGGGAAGTTTGGAGGAGTTCCTGAACTTGAGAGCCTTACACTCTTTCTTTTTTGGCATGTGAGGGAAAACCATTTATGTGGCCCAGTTGGTGGACTCATTTCTTTGATGACTGGCAAGGATGCATTTCTCTGATTTCTTTGGTCCTGGAGATAGAAGAGAGAAGATGAAAGAGCAGCACAAGGAGTAATAAATACTTAGACAGTCAAGACAAATAGGATCTGTCCTGTGCAATGCACACCAGACTTCTGTTCAGCTCACCAAGGCATGCATTAAGGAACACTTGCAGCTGTGGCAGTTGGCTCAACAGGACAGCAGCTTCTGTGTTCTGACAAAGAAATACACAAAATTATGGAAAATGGAAAAAAAGTACATCAGACCTTCAGAATTTCTTTCTGGACAGACACAGAAGCTTAGCGTAGCTACACTGGGTCTGTATTTTTGCAAATATTATTTATTTCAGATGCCTGTCCCAAGGTGTACATACAGAACTAAATTCATGATTCTTTAGCCCCCTCAAAGTATTTAGTACAGTAAAAATCAACTATTCAGGTATTTATCAGTGGTGGAATTCCTACTTTTAATTCTGCTCTTTGCCAAAACACTAACAGGTAAGCTATGCTGCTACTGGTCAACTACTTAATAATGCACTTCTAAGAGTGAGAGTATTAAAACATATCCCCTGAGTGAAAATGATTTTTTAAAAAAAGATCTCAGAGCTGTGAAAATTATCACCCCTATAAGTCAGTGGATCTGACATGTGGCTGAATGGAAAATGCATTTGCATTAGTGTTCCTGTCACAAAACATTGCCCTGGATTTTTCCCTCTCCCTTACACTGATAATCCAAATTTTGAATGTTATTTCCTCAGAGATTTGATTTTATTTATTAAATAATAATTAACCCTGTCTTTAATAACAAAACATATTAGTATAAAAACAAACCACTCAGTCCCTAGGGAAAATGAACCATTTAGGAGAATGGGAATAAAGATGTTGCTTTTATTTTTTGTTCCTGAAAATGCCATGACATTCTTTTTATGTTTGATACTTTTGAGGTGCTAAGTCCCCTGCCATGAGTGGAAATTGGAGAAGCTCAGTCCTATGGGGACTGTGTTCTCATTTGGTTTTAGACACAAAGATATTGTGCCCTTTTTGTTCTCTATAGTGTAAGTAGATTATGAAATAAATGAGAGGCAACATTCTGGAAAAAGGACTCGCCTTTTTGTTTCACCATGTAATTCCAAAAACATGGGAAGCTTTCCAAGGTTCTATTATATAAACAAAAGACATGCCAAATTGCCTAGATCTGTCAAAAGTTTACTTAAGTAGGGACATAAATTGCAAATTGTTTTATAAGATTTCTGTTAGACACGCAAAAAACTACAGTTTCATCTTTGTTTTTAATATTTAATTTTATATAAAAATGTATCCAAGAGTGATTCCCTATTCTGAGAGAATATATCAGAAATATTGTATTTCTGTGGTTGCTTGCAAGTGGCACTACACTCCTCAGTAGCTTGTTAACCATTCTCAATACAGTGAACTAGTGTGTGGACATGGCATTTTCAGATAAAAGTTGAATTCTATTTAAAGGTTCACAACCTCCTGTGAATGGCTCATTTTCACAATGAAGATAGGTGTTTTGTTTCTTTATGTAACAGCAATGTTTTAGAAAATAGTATGTACCAAACCAGCACATTAAAATAACAATATTAACATTCCAAGTCAAGCATTCATAAATTATGAAGTCCAAGAATTGCAAGTTTGCTTTGCCACCTTAATTCAATCTCCTTATGAGTGTGCGTTATGATAAATAATGTAATTGCTTACCCTTCTTTGCATGGGACCCATGCCCTGTGGGCTCTTGTCCAGTCATCTCAGTATCACATCTTGCCTCGCTCCTTGTCTCAACACTTTTTAATCAAAATTCTTAGAAATCTACTTCTTGGAAGTGGCTGAAGTGCCTTAGCTGACGTTTTCCTCAGCAAAAGTCTCTGAGGTATACCCAGCAGGGAATGCTTCAAATGTGCAAATGGTTAAAACTTATCAAAGCTATAAGCAGTTCAGGATGTGTTCTTATATGGTAATATTAAACTATAGAAAGCAAAGACTAGTCCCACTCTTGTTTAGCAATAGTAACCTCAGTGTTGTGTTGAAGGTAGGGTGTCTGGGGCCCAACAAAAGATAAGATGTTAACATAACCCATGTTCACAGTTACAACACAAACAGTGAAGCATGGTCTGGGTTTTGTTTCAAGTTATTGCTGGCAAACTCCCATTGTAATAACTGCCATTACAAATCTATCTTTTGATTACAGACCCAAGGGAAAATGGTTAAATTGCTTGCAATATTGAGTAAAACTTGCAGTTAAACATTATCCCTCTCCCTTTTATCTGTTGTGAGTTTTTACAGGGAAATTCCCTTCTTGAACTGTCTTTTAGATTATATGAAAAACAGTAATAGTGCTTCTGGGATAAAAAGAGAAGATAATTGAGCTGGTTTGGACTTCCTAGATTTTCTGTTGCTACTCACTCTTATCATGTTTCCTGGTGGACCACAGAAGGAAGTGTTCAAAGAAGAGGTCAGGAAAGAGAAACAAGTCAAAAAATGGAACATCTGCCTGGGTGCTGACTCAGACATTCATGAGCAAAAGACCTCAAGCACAGCCTATGTTCTAATAGGCCAGCTAAGGATGAAGAGCCAGCATTGATTTGAGTACCTGTTTTCAGCTTCTTTTGTTGGTTTTAAACCACAGTTACAAAAGATGCTATGTGTAAGAGAAAAAGAGAGAAAAAAAGAGCAAGAAGGAAGAAATAGAATAGGAAAGCATCTTTCCCCCCTGCCCCTGCTCTCATTTTCCTTCCAAATCTCAGACTGTTGAGAACAGGACCACTGGCTTTCTGATGGAGGTAGAGGTCATATGATCAGATTGACTCCTTCAGCCTCACTGCAGCTGGGGCTTTCCCGGCAGGCCATTCCTCCCACACAACTGGGGAGAGCACACTTCATTGATTTCAGCTGTAAGCATTTCCTGTATGTCTGGAGTGTTTCAGCTTCAGTGGTAACCTGTGCCTTCACAGCAAGCCTTGAAATTCTGTTATTGGAATTAAGAGACAGCTCAGCTCTATTTTTTGTTTTTCTGTTTGTCTGTTTGTTTTTTTTTTCTTCAGTAACCTTTCTTGAATTTGTTGGTTTGTAGTGCAAATTACATAGGCACCACAGAGGCCAGACATGCAAAAGTTAAAGGAGGACTAGGACATATTGAATAGTTCATTTTTTATCTTAGTCTTATGCAGCAGTCAACAGATCAAATACAACCATTCTTCACTCCAGTCTCACACTTGTTCATGAAATTCTTAGTAAGATTAGGGAACAAAATATGAACTTGACATAATAAAAGGATGGCAAATGCTAATGGCAATTCCATGCCCAGTACTTGCGAATATATTGTTCTTTTTCTCACCATTATTCTACCAGTTATCTTACAAATTTTATTCCTCAGGGAGTTGAGCTTAAAAGACTTGCAGCTCTGAGCAGCTCTGGATGGGAACATATCCAGACTTCCTGGCATTACTCAGAAAAGTCTCCACGTCCGTGGCAGCATTTTAATCTTTGTCAGTGTAATTTTCAACCTTTTTTTTTTTGTTCTATCTACCCTGTCCTTGTAACTGCCTTTCCTTTACATGGCTATTTTGTGCTGTCAGAGGTTGTTCAGGAAGATTTTGTTCCATGTACTGATGTGATTATAAAATACTACAACACTGATGTAGCATGTGCTCCTTTTCTCTTGGCATTGACTGCACCTGCAGGCAGAGTTGAACCACTGGGGCTGGTGTATACAGCAACCCCAGGCTTCCCTCATCTTGGATAGTTTTCCTGTATCTATCTGACTAAATAATATTGTGGCCCCACTGCACCAAGCACGGTCTTGTGACTGTGAGACAGACTCTGGTGTGCCTTCTTGCAACCCAAGTCGATAAGATGGGAGAAAAGGATATTTAGTCCAGTCACAGTAGGTGACCAAGGGTATTCAATTGCTAGATATATGTCTTTATGTGTTCATCTTCTTTTTTTCCTTTTATTTTGGGTAGGAAAGCAGTGTTATAATGTTAATATCTCTGCCTGCC
>VXAD01000738.1:0-46021 GCA_013399195.1 Dicrurus megarhynchus
CTCAGGAGGAAGGGTTCACAGTTGCTCATGCCAGGCCTGCAAGGTGTTGTGTTCCAACCCAGGAATTCAACTTTATTTCTAGCAGGCAAGGACTGCAAACCAGCTCTAAGTCATGTCCCCTCTGATCTGTCTGGACCATGGAATTTTTAGAACTATGTAATTGTTGGTAGCACTTCTTTATTCTTCACTGGAAGAGTGGCAAAGCATTGGAATGGGCTGCCCAGGGAAGTGGTGGAGCCACCATCCCTGGAAGCGTTCAAAAAATGAGAGGACGTGGGGACATGGTTTAGGGGGCACGGTGGGGTTCAGCTGAACGTTGGACTGGATGATCTTGGAGATCTTTTCCAGCCTCAGTGATTCTGTGAGTTTTACAGAAGCTCCTTTTCCACTGCTCACGGTGAGGCAGAAAATTCACCCGGCAAAGTAACGCCAAACCCATCACCTCGTTCACCCAGCTGGGTTTCAGCACCGGGAATTGGACGCTGGTTACCAGCACAGAACCTGGCTGGAGAGCCCCACTTCTGGAGGAGGGTGAGGAGGAGAGGAGCCCGTGGTTACCTGCACGTTGGCGAAGTCCACGCGGTTGAGGTCGCTGAGCATCTGGTTGATCTGGGACGTGTTCTGCAGCACGGCGCGCGCCGCCTGCGCCAGGTGGTTGAGGGACGTGTACCTGCGCAGGGTCTGGGCGAAGGCACTCACCACCCCCACCTGCAACACAGCACCGGGGCTGCAGGGCACGCTCTGCTCCCTGCCCAGCCCTGCACACGCCAGCGGAGGCACTGCTGGAGTCACCAGCCCTGGAAGCCTTCAAAAAATGTGCAGAGGTGGCGCTTGGGGACAGGGTTCGGTGGTGGCCTTGGCAGTGCTGGGGTGATGGTTGGACTCGAATGATCTTAAAGGTCATTTCCAAGCTAAGCCTTGTGCCAGGCACTCGGAACAACTCAGTCAATCCTTGGGTGGTTGTAAAACGTGTTGAGGGCACAGTGTGGTTTGTGAACCAATGGTGTCTCTCGAGGTGCTGCTTAGTTTGGGTTGGTTTGTAGGGAATAAAGGATTCTGACCTCATGACTGGGCCACGCAATGCTCCACCAGGTAGAACGTGCACTCATCATGCAGCAGCAGAAGGGCCAAAACCTAAATAATGCTGTGATTCCATTATTTATTCTCTTTAAACTACCAGGTTTTCACGCTCTGCCTCCAGCAGAGACCAACAAGGTGGGAAGAGGCAGGAAGAATCCCTGGTTTTGGGAGAGCAGGAGCAGGAGCCTTGGGGCAATGCCACTCACTCCTGTGCTTTCCAGGAGGACAGCCTCATTCCAGGGCACGGATAACAGGGAATGGTCCCAGCCCCGAGGCTGCCAGAGCTCCAGGAGCGTTTGGACAGCGCTCTCAGGGATGCCCAGGGTGGGATTGTTGGGGTGTCTGGGCAGGGCCAGGGGCTGGGCTGATGATCCCTGTGGGTCCCTTCCAGCTCAGGATATTCTGTGACTCCATGATTTTCTCCCACAAAGCTTTATCTGCAATTTCAGGACACAGGAATGGCTCCGTGGACAGAGCATCATCAGCTTCTGGTACAAAGGAATTGCCCCACCTGTCCTCCCACTCCTGGCTGATTTTGGTTCAGGATCAATCATTACCCCGTGCCAGGTGGCCAAACCCCAGCAGGAATTTCCACTCCCTGTGGAAAACTGCAAGATGCAGACGCACACACTGGGCCCAGCTCTGCTCACCTTGGTCTGCACGACCTGCGGGGGGAATTCACTCATGGCATTCATCAGCCACCCTTCCAAACTCTTGGCAAAATTCCGGATCGCCTGTGTCAGCGTGCCTGCAAAGAAGGCTGCAAAGTCAGAAAGGCTGTTCTGTAGCAGTTTTGGGTACCACTTTCTAGCTTAGGACTGCTGGGAAAGCACAGCCCCGTGGCCTGGTTAGCTGAGGTCTCAACTCAGCAACAAGGAAATCAGCTGGGTTGATGCACTCAAATTATTCTTTAATGTTATTACTCAAACTCTTCTTATTATTCTTTTTCTTACTCTTTTTCTTATTCTTATTCTTATTCTTATCCTTACTCTTATCCTTATGACAATTGGACTTAATGATCTTAGAGGTCTTTTCCAACCTAAACATTTCTATGGTTTTTATTATTCTTATTTTCTCTTGTCCTTTTCTTATTCGTGGCCCTTCTGAGCATTTTTCAAGCATTGAAATCTGCTCTTCAAAGACACCCTCGTGCCCCAGCTTGTGGCAGCCCTCAGAAGGACATTTGGGAAGCCAAACCAGAGGGAAAACCCTCAATACCCCATTGTTAATGTCCCAAAAAGTTGAGCCCTAATTCCCAGGAGTGCAGTCAGGGATGCACAGGATGGTCCTGTGCAAACAAAGACCTCCAAGGAAGCACCTCCCAAGGAGTTCCCATTTCCAAACTGTGTTTTTTACCTGACTCCTGGCTAAAATCGGGAGATGTGATCTGCAGCACCCCAAATTTAAAAGGCATGGGAATTCCCAGGGGGTACAAAATATCGCCCCAGGGCAATGCTGCAGGGGGAACAGTGCTGTTGCCATAATATTTTAGCCAAGACAAACACTTCCAAGTTGGTTTTTACAGTGGAAATCTGTGTGCCAAGTGGTGGCCAGGGTGAGATCAGACTCAGGTCCCCGGGTGGGGCTGTGGATACTCACTGGGCACTGGCCTGAGCACGTCAGGGATGAGGATCTCCACCAGGGCCTGGTACAGGATGTGGTCACAGCTCCTCATCCATTTGAGGATGGGCTCGTACTTGCACAGAGTGATCAGTTTGTCCTTTGGGAGGGTCCCTTCAGGTTCCTCTTCGCTGCAGGAGGAGGAGAAGGAGGAGGAGGAAGGAGACAGAGTTAGCAGCAGGTTTGCATTCAGTGCTTTCACCCTCCCTCTGCATTTCTGACTCCATCTTTCAGCAGAAAAAAAGATGTTTGTGTGTCTTGCAAAAGGAAATGTTTGGCTGCTCGTACAGGTCTTGTCTCTGCCAGCACCTCCCTGTCCTTGGGGCCAGAGCTCGGAGCAGTTTTCCCTCAAATCCAAATCCTTGCCCTGCCTTCCCCTCTTCCATTTTTAACCTCATTGCCTCTCACACCCCCTGTTCACGTGGGAGCTGAGCTTCAGCACAGCCATTTCAGCCAGCAGGGCTCAGCTGGATCCTCCTTGCAGCCCCAGCTGTTCCCAAAACCTTCCCACCCCTCTCCTCTCTCCTCTGCTCTCAACCTCCTGAGCCACAGCACTGGGGACAAAAACTCTGCACCCAGTGTAGGGGCAGATTAGCTGATGTTGAGATGTTTTCAAGGTGTTCAGCACCTCCAAATGCTGAATGTTTTCAGAAGGAAGGAGGCTGAGTGGATGAGAACAGAGCACCTTGTCTGTAACTGACTGAGGTCAATCCAGCTTCCATTATTTTCACTCTGTGGATGTATAAAGGCACGAGATATTTGTTACACAGCAGGCAGAGAGAGCTGAAACCTTAATGCACTGCCAGAGCATCACAGCAGAGCTGCTCACTCACGCTTGATGCTGGGAATTGGGAATTTGGAAGGGTCTTTCCCCATGCATTGCATCAAAATCATTAAAGCCAAGCCTTGGACATGCTCTAAAGGGGCACTTCGAGCCTTAGCCTGCAGGATTTTAGTGATGAACTCCACGGGCATAACTCCTGGAAAATCCCACGTGGAGAAACAGCTCCTGAAACTTGCTGGGAAGTGCATCCACGTTCTGCATCTTCTCAGGCTTTCAGGGTGCCCCTTCCCCAATATTTGGGGTTTATATTTATATTTATATTTATATTTGTACTTATACATGAAGAAGGGGAGGGGGTGTGTTATTCACCTCCCTGGGTTACTGGCAGAGGTGTGGGGAGGTGGCAGAGCCCTGCAGAAAAGCTGCCTCCAGTTTCCCTTGTGCACCTAGAAACAGCTCCCGGGGTGTTGCAATCTGCCTGGAAGCTGTTCCCTCAAGTAAATGAGATTTTAAACCAATCAAACACGGCTGCAGTGATTCCTTGCAGGGAAATATCCCCTGGGCAACATCTACAGGGCCATATTCTACAGATTTTTGAGGGATTTTTGCTTATTACTCTATGTTTTACCATTTTTCTCCTGAATAGAAAACCTTCATCGTTATAGCATCAGTAAGAGTGGACAGATTTATGATAGAAATTTTAAGAAGAAACCTTCACTTTTTCAATTTTCTCTGTTTTCACTTATTTCCATTCTCCTGGCAGCAACTCCCAATGCATAAAGGATGAGGAAGAGGCACAGCAACGAGCCCTGGCAGGAGTGAAAAGATTAAAGCAGCTTCGTTTGCCATGATCTGCCTCAAAACACAAGGCACTGACAGGTCTGAGCAGCCAGGCAAGGCAGAGAGTCAGTCTGGATGTCCCTAAAACCTCAGAGAGTCCCTAAAACCTCAGAGGCAGAGGATGGCACTGGTTCATGGCAGGGAATCATCACTGCCTGCTCCTGAGCACTTGGGAGAGCAGCATCCCCTTCTCTGCCACAGGCGGTGCAAGGGACACGGGTGTCCAGCCTCAGGGGGAGAGGAAACGGCCTCAAGTCACCCCAGGGGAGGTTTGGATTGGATATGAGGGAAAATTTCTTCACTGAAAGAGTGGTCAGGCACTGGAACAGGCTGTGCAGGGCAGTGCTGGAGCCACCTCCCTGGAAGTGTCCAAAAAACGTGTGGATGTGGCACTTGGGGCTTTGGTTCAGTGGTGGCCACGGCAGTGCTGGGTTTATGGATGGACTCGATGATCTTGGAGGGCTTTTCCAACCTCACTGACCCCATAATTCTCTCACCAGAGCATTCACTTTCCTCAGGGCTTTGAATTTTGTGTTACAATATTAAACACTTCCGACCAGGGCAGAAAATAATTCCAAATTCTCCAAAGCACTCAAAAAGCCTAAAACCACTTCATGCATCTTTAAAAGAAACATATCACCGAGAAATGGAGCAGGGAAGGCCGGGGAGTACCTGGAAGGCAGAGCAGTGGGGCCATCACTAGGGGGTGCCTTGGGACTCCAGAAGGATTGCCACAGCTTCTCGATGTAGTGAAACTGGAGGTTCATCACAACATCCAAAGTGGCCTGACAGCAAAAACACCGCGGTGTCAGCACACAGCTCGAGTGCTGCCACTCACAGGAAATAATTCACAGCAAAAACAAAGGAATTGGCACTGTTTTAGTAACATAAAACAGGTCACACGATGAAAAACCCACATAAAGCACAATATTTGACTTGTTATTCCTGGCCAGTCAAACATTCCCAACTATATTCCAGCTTTTCCTACGAGTGGGATACGAGACGGTCACACGAATGATGTCCCACGTCAGGCAATAAATCAATGACAAATCATCACCAAAGAACATTGCAAACAATCACCTCGCAGTGTCTCCTGTAGAGAATCTGCAGAGTTTTCACGTCGTTCAAGGTGAAACCTTCTTGCAAGAGGACGTTGCCAAGATCAGGGGCTGGGAACTCGGGAAAGACATGGGTTACATCTGGGAAAAAAAATGGGGAAAGATGGTGAGGGTTGGGAAAGCTCAGACTACAGCTGAGCACAAGGTGCTGCTGTCACTGGAGGCTCTTTCATGTTCCAGCTGGGATCAAACAGGAAAATGAGACTGATAATTCCATCCTTTCCCTGAGTCGTGCTGTTTTACTGGGAAAAAACAAACAACCACAGCCCAGTGTATTCAATGTGGAAAGGAAAATGTTTTCTTTCTGTTGGTAAGAAAAGAAACAAGAAAACATAGTCCTCACCTGCCACTCTCCCATGAGAATTTCTCTGAAGCCTGGAAAATGTCTCCCTGGTATTTTAAGAGTACAACGGGGAATAGAATTGGGCAGCAGAGGTGTCAGGAGCTGGGATTTGTGATGGAGACACACAGATCCAGGACCAGCAAACCCAGAGGGTCTGTCCCACAAGGAAAAGGTCCATATGGATCATCTCCACTCAGACCCCCATGGCAGCCTTTGCAAGGAAGAAATTTGCTTCTCCCCCTCTGGCCAGGCTTGGCAGGAGCTCCATGAAATTTAGATAAAACCAGATGGATTAAAAACATCCTGTGAGGGACCCAACAGAGCCGTGGGCTCAAGGAAAAAGCCTTCCTGGGGGGACTGGAGCCAGCAGATCAACTGAGCAAGTGTGACGCTGCAAAAGCTTATAGAACACACAGGCTGTATATAAAATATAAAAAATACTGCTGCAGATGTATCAGGAAAGCAAACAAATGCACAACAGCCAGGACTTGCTGGACAAGACCTTCCCCTTAAAGCCCAAACCCCAGATGTGGGATAACTCATCATCAAAGGAGTCTCCTCACCTATGAACTGCTGATGGTGCTGGCTCTGAGCAGCCACCGACTGCTCGGGTGTGGTGTGGGGGTTGCTGTTGGAGGCACTCTCTGCCATCCCATCCATCTTCTGGGCTGCTCTGTACCTAAATTCCCAGGAATTAGGATGGATTAGGACCCACACAGACAGGAGAAAACACCTACACATTATTTACAACACAGACCTGTGAGTTCATGGAGTGGTTGGCACTCGAGGTTACACTCAAGGCTGATCACTTGTATCGTGGACTCAAGTGGAGGGAAAATGAGAAGCTCCTTTTGAAAAGCTTCCCCAAAACAGAATTAAAGGGTTAAGAAATTTGGTGACACCAAAAAAATCAAAAGAGAAGCAGAGCTGGAGTGGGTTCCAGAGCAGACTCTGTCTCAAGCGCTGACTTTTGCATTTACTTTCTGTTTGGGAGCTGCAGAAATAAATTCTGCTCCTTCTGCACTTCAGCAACAACCAGAAGTGTCCGTGCTTGCAGGAGGCAATTCCAAATCCCTTTGCACATCTTTAAAATGACTCAGGCACAAGACTAAACACAGCACTATTTAATTTGCACCTTTGCACAGAAAAACACCCAAAACCCACCCAAATACAGCACAAACCCCAAGTCCTTCCCATTGATTTGACACCAACATCTCCATAGCTGAGACCCTAAACCATTTTGGCTACAGGGAAGCTGTCAAAGGTGGCACATACAGTGGAACATGCCACTGGCAAGGAGAACAGGCAGATAAATCCCATTCCATGGAATTCCAGAAGAGTTTGGGTTGGAAAAGGCCTTTAAAGGCCACCTCCTCCTACCCCCTGCAGCGAGCAGGGACATCTTCCACCAAAACAGGTCGCTCTACATCTAATCCAACTTGGCCTTGAGTATTCCCAGGGATGGGGCATCGACTGGAATTGTTTTTGGACCCTTCCACTGCTCAGAGCAGGCAGTGACCCTTCCACAGCTCGGCTCTGGCACTTCAGCAGCGCCGGGGTTGAGCTTCCCGAGCCGAGCCAAATCCCGGGACGGGGCCTGCTGAGCGTTTTGGGAAGGGCCTGGGAGCACCCACCTTTGCTTCTGGTGGATGGGCTGCTGCCTCATGGCCATGTACTGGGTGTCCTCCTGCAGGCGGTTCAGCGGCGACTCCGGCTTCAGGCGGATCCCGTAGTAGTGATATTTGGAATTCCCCCTGGAAATACCAACTTTGTCAGCGGAAGGGACGTTGTGGCCCTGGTTTTTTGGACAATACACCCCATTTCTTGCAGCTGCCAAGCACTGTTTGAGTGGCTGAAGGGATGAGCTAATGAGATGCCATCATCCCCTGGAAAATTTAAACCCAGGTGTGGCCAAGTCCAGTGACATCCACACTTAAACCCGGCCAGGTTTGTCCCAAGCAGCCCACGGGGACTGGGGAAGAGAGGAGGGAAGTGCTACAATAAAAAGTGTTATTAAACAGAGTGACAGGAAGACCACAGGGGACACTCTGCTATTTGATAAGGGTTTCAGGATTGGTTTTTTCCATAAAAACAAGCTTCCATCTTTATCCAGACTTGGATGAAACGAGCCTGACTGAAAGGCCCACTATGAGAAGAAAAATGTCTTTCTGCTGCCAGCACTTCTGCAGCAGCAGCACCAGGCTTTGATGTGGTTTTGTCCTGGGAGCTGCTCATTTTTGTAGGTTTTGTAAAATCTGAGCGCTTTCTCCAAGCACAAGGGGCTGGAATTTTGCCTGCTTTGCTGCTGTGGTGCTCCTTAGGAGGATGTGATCCCGTCACACTGGGAGAGATGTGTCAGCTGAAGTTTTTCCATCAAACTGGAATTTTTCAGTCCCAGTGGGAGCGAGGACAGTTCTGCAGCCATGGACACATGGTGACAGCATGTCCAACTTGGCTTCAGCACATTTGTCACCAAAAATGGGTGAATTGAGTCCTCAGAGGGAGAGGAGACCAAGCCAGGGAAGCACCAGCAGCATCTCCAGAGCACAGAGTGGAGGCTTAAAGTGCAGTTGCTGTGTCACTAAAAGCGGGACTGGAGGCACCTTAAATCCAAGGATGCTTCCCATTGGAAAATTAGAGAAATATAAGAGAGTATTTATCAAATTGAGTTCTTCTTTTCTGGGGGGAATTTGCTCTTTTCATGGGGTCTTTGTCACTGCACCAAAGGGTTTTACACACACTCTGTGTTCAGCCCTGTCCTAAGTGATTTAAGTGCCTGCAAATTAAATAAAAGCTGCCTTTATAACCTAAAATTACAACGAGTAAGAAAATAATGGGGGTCAGCTGTTTCCATACTTATTGAGGTTCACTGTCCCCTTCCCAGCCTGCACATTTCCAATTTTCAGTGGGTTTTTTGCTTGCTTGTTTATTCTTTAATCCTTGATGGGATTAAAGAATTTCTCTCCTCTAAAGAAATTACTTCAGAGTAATTTCAGAGTTCTTGCACTTGACCCAATCTACAGAAATCCAAATGCTCCCCTGCTCTTCCTACAACTGCCACCTCCACATTCCAGCTGTGGAGTGCCCTGGTTTTATTCTTATTTAAAAGCTCAGATATCTAAGCTTGAATTTTATCATAAAATTTTCAACAATCAGAGCAATGACTGTTTTATGGGCAGTACATTACCCACTTTTTTAATATTATAAGCTGGGATAAAATGCACACTCAGCTGTGCAGATGCTCCCTTGAAGGACACGTCTGTAATTACAGGAGTTTATTTTTCTGTGTTACACTTTCCTTGTAACATCTTACAGATCTTTGATGGATTAGAAGAAAAAACCCTCTCCCAAGATTCAGCCTGATGCTTTGGGTATCTCAGAAATAAACCATTTACAGCTTTACAGCTTGTCTGCATCAAAGCTGTGGGCACAGGGTCTGGCATGGGGGATCTTTACCGGGCCCAAAGGGAGAAACGGCTTCACTGAGCCAGAATTTTGGGCTCTGCAGTGGGAATTGTGAGGATGAGTTACCTCATCTTTGTCAGACAATACAGAATCCCAGAATATCCTGAGCTGGAAGAGACTCACAAGGATCATTGAGGCCCTGCCCAGACACTCCACCAATCCCACCCTGGGCATCCCTGAGAGCGCTGTCCAAACGCTCCTGGAGCTCTGGCAGCCTCGGGGCCGGGACCATTCCCTGGGGAGCCTGGGCAGTGCCCAGCAGCCTCGGGGGGAAGAACCTTTCCCTGAGATCCATCCCAAGCCCTGACACAGCCCCAGCCATTCCCTGGGGTAACGGGATCCTCACGGGATGAGAAGCAGCTTAGGTTCAAATAAAACATTTCCCCAGCGGCTCAGGGTCGGTTGTTTCCGCAGACCTCAAAGGAAAGACCTGAACCTTCTAAAGACGCCCAGGAGGTTCTGAACGCACGAGAGAAGCTGCAGGAGGGTCGTGTTTTGCTTATTTAACTGCAGATTCCCACCAACCTGGTGCCCAGGCGCCGAGTCCTCAGCCCCATGAAGACGGAGCGGATGAGTTTCCCGAAGGAGGCGGCGTTGACGGGGTCCAGTTTGTGCTCCTGGCAGTGCCGCAGGTAATGGTTGTACAGGGAGCTCCTGGGGAGGCTCACGCCCTCCGCTGTCTCGTAGTTATCCAGCAGCCACTGCAGCTTCAGGCAGGGAAAAATAAAGAACATGCAAGTCTAAAGGGGAGCTGGGACGTCAGGCAGGGTCAGCGCTTAAACATCCGTCGGGTTGAGGAGGTCAAGAGAACTGGGTAATGAATTTGTACCAGTTAATTCACGTCACTCATAATCGATACAACTTTGTGGTGCTTTCTAGGATGGCAAAAGCACCCCCAGCCCAAACAAAACCACGGTCAGATTTTTCATTACAACACAGTCCTGCTGCCACCTCAGTGTCCACCTCGGCTTCGGATTAATTCCTGCAGAGCCAAAAGAAAGCCGTAAAAACTCACATTTTCCAAGGGAAAGAGATCTTGAGATACTGCCTAAGAGGAACAAATTTTAGGGGAAGCAAATTGATGCAAAGTCTTTATTAATTTGAAGATTGGCATGTCTGCAACGGCTCCCTTAACAATAAAATTAACGGTTGCCAAAGCAACCTTCAAAATCTGAGGGAATCCATCTACTTTGCAAAATTTACTGTCTGAACTTCTGACACGGCTGTTGATTAAAACTTGCAATTAATATAAATTATTTATACCTAGATAGTCTGAAAGGGCAGGTCCAGCACATGGTGTCAACACAGGAATTCAAATGCAAAGACTCCAATCTCCTTTAATTGAGTAAATGACTTCAGCATCAATAAAATGAGTGTTGTAATAAGTGAATTTTGGAAGGAGCTGGATGTACACGTGGACTAACGCCAACAGGGTTGGGAAGAGCCCTTCCATTGCCATGAGGGATGTCTGGGATTAACATTTTCCAGGCTTCCCTCTCCCCCCAGACCTCCATCCCTGCACCAGGAGCAGCTACATTCCAGATCAGGGCAAAACGCACTCGGGTTGTGGGTGCCAAATATCAGCCACAGCATCTCCATACAACTGACAGTCCGAGCACATACTGGAACTGAGCACGGGTTTAGCCCAGAAATCAGTGGGATTTGACAAAGCCCATGGATCTACACTCCAACCCTCTCCACTCCCACCCCAGTATCCCTCTCTGTCCTCCTGTTTTCTCTCGGTGGCACTCCAGGGTCCCAGCTCACCACGAGGCTGGAGTTCTACACCAATAACTCTGAAAGGCAACCTGAGCTCTGCTTGGCATCTCTGGCACCTCACTCTGAGCTGTTTTCAGTTTCTGTGTTTCATATCCCACTCCGTGCTCACACAGAGGCTTTGCAGCACCCTCAGTGTGTGCTCTGTGGGTCTCCTTCACACATCCAAATTTAAACTGCTGCTACACAAAGTCAGCTGCAAAACCGTGCACTTAAAGCTCTATGGTTAAAACTATTTCATTCAGCCTGGAGAAGAGAAGGATCCAGGGAGACCTTAGAGCACCTTCCAGTGCTAAAGGAGCTCCAAGAGAGCTGGAGAGGGACTGGGGACAAGGGATGGAGGGACAGGACACAGGGAATGGCTTCCCACTGCCAGAGGGCAGGGATGGATGGGATATTGGGAANAGGTCTAAGAGCTGGTGTTTATTAATGATCCATAATGATCCTTCCTGCTCCCATCTGCAGCACAGACATCCCTGGAACCCCAAAAAGTCTTTCTGTGGCCCTGAGCCTCCCCCAGCCATTCATTTGTCTCTAACAAAAGTGGAACCCAGTGGTTTTGCCATAAAACACCAGCAGGAATTCAGTTTTTAAGTTGTCCACATCTGTGTTGATGTTGGCCCATCCCCTATATTTAAAAGATTACTGCTTAAGATTCTTTCAGGTTTTAAAACCATTTATTTTATTCATCCTATGGAGGATATTGAATGTGCATCAGCTATTTATCTCCTACATCTTAAGCCTTAAGCCTTAAAAAAATACAAAAGTTTTGTATTACTATGGAAAATTCAGATGCAGATAAAAGCCTCTCATTTAAATTTGATCCTGGGCATTTTTATTCTAATCCCTGATATTTCTAGAAGATTCTCTTCATCTCCCAGCTTCCTTTTCCTGCAAATGTCTTTCTATATTCCCTTAAACATTGCAGAGTTTCACAATATGAACTCCCACTACTGAATCAGAAATTTCTTATGAAGCACACAGAAGAGCTTGAAACAAAGATCTGTCAGAATAGAAACTATTTCCCAAACATGATTTTTGCTCTTCCCGCACTACTAATAACAAATTGGGCACTTAAAATGAGAAAATTAAAGATTCTTTTCATTCATATCTCTTTTTCTGTTCGCTTTCTGAACTTTGCTCAGTTGTGACAATTGGATATTCCCCGTTTTATTTCTGTTTGTGCCACGATCAGGTTCCAATAAAATCACTCTGCAGCCATATGCTGCTGTGTTTGTTATGGGCACTACAGGGGAACATTTCATTTTCATTTCTACCTTAACTTTATTTCTATCTGACTGTTTGGTTTCCTTTGAAAAAAAAAACACTCGGTAGCAAAAACCTCCTCCTGGTTCGATCCGAGGATGGAAAAAGCCATTCTTGGGGCTGGCTGAGAAAAATAAAAACCTTCTTTCTTGAAGGCCCAGGTTTGGAAAAGTTTTCTTGTGGCCACTTCTATGAAACATAAAAAAGAGAAACCATTTGTGGGTCATATTTAGGGTGGTTTTAGCTGGGACTGTGAGCAGCAGGTTCCTGAGTTTCCACTCAGTGGAGCTCAGAGTTAGGACAGAGCCATTCACTCACATGAAAGAATTCCAGTGGGGTTTTTTTTGGGTTTGTTTTGTGTTTTTTTGGTATTTCATTTTGCAGAAAATTAGGAAAAATTACATTTTCCCCCTGCTCCTACTCGTGCTGTGGATATCCCAGAGCCACAGGGCCTCAGGTGCCCAGCCCCTCCAACTTCAGGCACACTTGTACAAAACTTGGAATTATTTTTCTCTGATTTCTTTGCATCATCTGCAAGTTCATAACTGGCAGAGAAATAATGCTCTGGCCCGGGGCCTCTGCCACTCTCACTCGCAGTCACACATGGACAGGATTTCATCAGAACCATCCCGTGGCACTGGGGATCAGCAGGAGCTTCACCTTCCCCACTGGATACTTCAAGTGCACTTCAATAACCTCTCAGGGAGTTCTGGAAGCCAAATTCAGTTACCGAGCTCCATTTCATATTGATTTTGGTTAAATGATGGGAAAAATTCCCTCTGGATGGAGATAACTTTTAATTGTCCTCTTATTTTATATTTTTTTTTAAACCCCAAAGATTCCTGGCACAAACCATCTGCTGATGGTAACAAAATAAACCCCATCACCCCAAGGATTTGCACATTTCCAAAATGCCAAATTTAAAACGAGGGACAGAAGACAATGAAGAACTCTGCAACCTTAAGACTCAGAGCAATTAAGCCACAACTCAGTGCAATTGGCATCATCTCCCCATTTCCTCTTGCTTTTGTCAAGCTGGAATTTGCTTTCAGCCTTGACAAATTGCAGTCACCTGCTGCTTCCCTCTCTGCTCCTCCAGCACAAGCCTGACGATCCTGTGTGCCAGCCACGGGGAATTTGGGGTGGGTAATGCTCTCTCTGCTGTCGTGGTTTTGTTCTTTGCCATGAAGAGGTGGGAACTGGAACACCCTGGAGAGCAGAAACCTTTGTACCACAGAACTGGTGGTCACTGGGATGTCCCACACCCGCACTGGGAGCCAGCTCTGGCCATCTGCAGTCTCCAGGTGGTGGCTGCTCCATCCCTGGAACATCCAAGGCTGGGTTGGACAGAGCTCTGAGCACGCTGGTCTGCTGGAGGGGGTCCCTGCCCATGGCAGGAGGTTGGAATTAAATGAGCTTTAAAGTCCTTTCCAACCCAAACCATCCTGGTCCAGCTTCCTACTCAAATCAGGCCTCACTTCCATGGGGCTCAGGTCCCTCACTCCAGCCCAATCCTCGCTCAGATGAGTCCTAAGAACCTCCCCACGCCCTGGACAATGGCACTGCAATTCCTCCAGCTCTGCAGCTGCCTGAGCTGGCTCCCCAGCGTGCTGTGCTCCCTTCAGGCACTGCCTGTGCCTCTCGTTATTCCCACAGACACCTCCCGTGCCCTGGGAAGGCTGAGCAGGGATTTTGGGGGTCCATGGGACAGCAAGGACCCCGCAGGGTTCCTCAGCTCAGGCTGGGAATGACCCACCCAGCCCTGGAGCTGCCCAGGACCAGCACCCTGTGCCTGGAGCAGCTCCTTCAGAGGGAGCAGCTGAGGGTGCTCAGGAGTTTGTTTGCCCCAGAGTTTGTAAGAGCACTTAAACCTAATGCCAAGCTACGAACCATGACCCAGAACCAGGGACATCCAGTTCTGCACTTCCACCCTGCAAGACAAGGGTGGGGAAGGTGTGATCAGGGGCTGGATCAGGCCCCAACTCCACCCTGCACAGCCTGTGGGCAGTGAAATCTCTTTGCTGCCTTTTGCTTTCTTCCCTCTGCCCTTTTCCGGTTTTTTTTCAAACCTTGTCCCGGACGAACAAGAAAAATCCTGCAGAGCCACACAATCCTCGTGCAGCACTTCAGGAGTGGGGGCCTGGCACAGCCTGGGGTGGGAGGGATGCAGGGAGATGCTCAGAACAGGAACTGCCTGATCCTGCAGGTTTGTGTTCCCCCAAGTACAACCAGAAACCTTCACTCTCCACCAGCTGAAATAAGGATTGAGCTCCCTCAGGAGCCCTGGCCTGGAGTTTGAAACCAGCTGAGGAGAATCAGACTGGTTTAAAGTTCCTTTTCTTGTCTCAGGCTATTTATCTATGGTGAAGAAGCCAAAGATTTTTAAATTTTTTTTTTTTTTTTTGCAGGACCTAAGAATGCCAACAAACCAGCCCCCAAACACAGAGGAAATCTGTTAGAATGAAGAAGCACCACTTTGTGTGCTGGGATTTATGGGTGCAGGACATGCTTGAGCTTAATCCAAACACAGGGAAGCCAAGGCAAATCCAAGGGCTCCAACATGACCTGGATCAACCCAAATCTCACTCAAGCATGTGCTCACCCCTCAGTGTTCCTGCATGGGAGCCACAGACCAGGATGCAAAGGCCCAGCAGAAGAGTGGGAATATCACACAAAGCAGGGAAATCGTTGGCAGAGCGCGGAGAGAGAGGGCCAGCACATGGATTCAGCACAGCATTGAGACAGCAGTGGGCTTCCTGAGGCACAGAGACAGGCAAAAAAGGCATTCACGGGCTTTTGGCTGAGGGGAACCTGTCACAATTCACAGCGAGTCAGGGCTGCGGATTTACAAGTCATTTTCCAGCCATTTTTCAGTTGCAGTGAAAAGGAAAAGAACTTCCTCAAATGTGTTTATCTAATTGCCAGCAATTTCCATTGCAAGGCAGATGAAATAAATAAACGCAGGGCAGAGGCAGCTAGCAGACTGCAGAGCATCTCAGCAGCAAACATTATCATCATGGCACTGTTCTCCTTGGGAATGGGCTGTTTTGGGCAGCACAGCTCAATCACAGGCTGCTGTTGAGTGACTGTTGAATACACCAAAGGGCTACAAATAATTCTCCTATCAAAGCAGGGGAAAAGGTTGTAAATTCTGATTGTAACTTACATGGCTGTTGAGCAAACTGCTTTTGTGTGATGTAATCCCTTCATTTTTTTGTAGGTTTTCAATCGCCATTTCAAGCTAAAGAAAAATGTGCACAGGAGAGAGAGAGAGAAAAAAAAAAAAAAGGAAAAAGAAAGGAAATCAGATAGTTAGCAACAGCCAGGATTATTGTTTCTTTATTAATATTTGAATGATTAATGCTTTATATCAACAAGCTTGTGGAAAAGAGGCAAACAGATGAGCACAGTCGGTGTGGATGGAGCTGCAGAGGCGTTACTGGGACATGCAAATGGACACACAGCAGGAATCCCCAGGGGGGTGACAGAGCGAGGCCAGGGGGGGTTCATCTTCCACTAAAAGTGCTGCCCACTTATAAAAAAAAAGCAATTTTGCTCCTCTTTTTCCCTTCCTGCTGAGAGGAAACCATCGCCAGACAGATCCACTGCGGAGGGTCAGGGATCGGCTGCAGAGCTGTACCCAGGCCTTTCAAGGAGAGCTGGCAGTGATGACTTGGTTACTGTCACCTCTTCAGATTTTGTCAAAAAACCCCTAAAAAAACTAAATAAAATTGGGGTGCGAGGAGAGTGCATGAACTGGCATGGATAAGGGCTCTCTGAGGCTGAGAACTGCAAAGGGAAGAAGGGAGGTGCCAGGTCTCAGCTGGGTGAGTTCTACCCCAGAAGCCAGAGTGGAACATTTGATGCTACCTGTGCTCGTTTCTACTGATCTCAGAGGAGCCAAGGTGAGGCCTTCTGGCCCCTGAGGAGCCCCCTCACTCCCTGTCTGGCTGCTGTTCCACCTTCAGCCCAGCTGTGGCTGCTGCCTTGTGCCTCAACCCTCTCCTGAACCCTTCTTGTCTTCTCCTTTCTGCTATTGGGGCAGAATCTGCAAAACTCCTTAGCAGATGGCTGCTGGTCCCAGAGCTCCAGCGCTCCTCTTCAAGCTTTTTGCAAGAAAAAAATCCCCAAACCCCCAAAAACCCCACGTAAGAGACTGCCAGGAGCAGAACCTCCTGTTTCTCTGCAGCAGATGTTCTCAAACCCTGGTATCTGTGCCCTGTCGGTGCAGGCAGGACAAGGCAGCAGCACACAGAACCTGCAGCCAGCAGCCTCTGTCCTCATTTAACACCTCTGTGGGCACAGGCACAAAGCATCTGCAGATGATCTGTCCATGGCCTCCTTCCCACACCCACAGCCTGCACTGACTCACCCCACGCTGGAGATAAGGGCTGAGATAAACCCGGCCCTTTACAAACCCAGGCTCTGTCGCAGAGGGGTGCAGGGGGCAGAGCAGATCAGCCCCAGCTCCCGAAGTGACACCCACCAGCCACAGCCACCGTGCCACATGCAGGTGTGAAGGGGACACTGCCTCCAGCACACGTCCCTTGGTTCCCACCCCACAGTGGAAGCGCTGTGGCACTTCTCAGGCGTTGTCACCGAGTTCAGTCTCGGATTAGGGGGGTTTCTGAGAGCGCTGCCTCACACCGGGATGGACCGTGAGGAACCAACCCTGAGTGCTGACACAGCCTTCAGGAAATGAGTCAGACTTAGAGGGAGACCCAATTTCCTTCCTCTGCTCAGGAGCTGCTTGAGCAGCAGCTCTGAGGCAAGCACAGAAATGCTGCCTGGCCTTTTGCTGTTGGCACGTGTCCCATCCAAAAGGACACCTTGCATCTGCGATGAAAAATATTACAGGGGAAAGACTAAAAGCTCTTCAGCAGCCCTGCAGGAAGGTGAAGAGCTCTGAGGACCCACTTATGGGAGGTCTCAAGGATTTCCTCTCTTGGCCCAGACTAATTCAGGTGAAGATTAATAGTGCTGTGTTGGCACAGACACTGAATGGGGCTGTTCCCTGTGCTGTTCCAGCCCATCTGATAGAGCAGAACGTTGTTATTCCAGCAGATAGGGAAGGTTTCTTAAGGTTTCCCTGAGTATCTGAAGATTTTTCTTCAGTGCACACACAGACTTCAGCAAACCTCTCTCAAACCTCCTGAGGCAGCTCATGCACCACTGCTAATCCTGAAGCACTCCCTTGTTTCCATTCTCCTCTGGAAGTGCCCTCCTTGCTCTCGAGGTCTCTTCCTCAAGCCCTCAACACCTCCAATCCCTCTCCTTCCCCATTGCTGACCACTCTGATGTCCATCCCCAGGGCCACTGCAAACACTTTGCCTTCCCTGGCTCCATGGGCACGAGCTCTGCTTTCCTTTCCTCCCACACAGCCCCCTAACCTTGCCCCACCACGTTTTGCCACGACTACCTGAGCCCCTCTGGCCTCTTTAACACCAGCCTTCCCCAGCCTCTGGTTAGGCTGGACATTAACAGGAAATACAGAAAATAATGGTCCTGCCCATGGATTTGATTCTCTCCTGCTCTCCTGAAGCTGCCCATCCTTCCCTGTCTGGAGAAGCTGTGGCTGCCCCATCCCTGGAATGCTCAAAGCCAGGTTGGACAGGGCTTGGAGCACCCTGGGATAGTGGAAGGTGTCCCTGCCCAGGGCAGGGGGTGGGACTGGGATGAGCTTTAAGGTCCCAAACCAAATGGTTCCATGATGATGTGAAATCCCAAGCAGTCAAGGCTCTGCTCCATCCCCTCCGACTCCGGTCTGCGCTGGAAGGACTGAAAGCCACTCACAGACACAGCCCTGTGCTGCCTGCCAGGCTCCTGTCCACCCTCCTCAGCCCTTCCTCAGTTATTTTGTGTTAAAACACCTTCACAGAGTTCATTCCTACATGCAACAGAGTGAATTTATCTCGGATGCATTTTCATAAAGGTCACTTTCTAAATTCTTTTTTTTTTTTTTTTTCCTGAACAGCCTTACCTCATGTGATAACCACAAACTAAATCTGTTCACGGGACATTTCTACTGACACATTTTCTACCTGGGCTTTTCTATTGTGCTCATCACCATGGAACTTACAAAAACCCCAAACAACAACAAAACCCCCCCCAAAAATATCAGAGTAAAGTTGTGCAGCTTTGCAAGATGCAGTCTCACACAGGTGATGCTTCCAAATGATAACTTTGAGCAAAAATCAAATGGTCCAGTGCTAATTTTTAACTTTGAACAGTTAAAATACACACACGCACAATTCTCACCAAAGAAAAGAACCCCAGCATCTGTCATTTTCTCTTCCACCCAAACTAAGGACTTTTCCCCTATGCCTACCCAAGGCAGAGCACATTTACCACAGGATCAAAGCAACCTTTCAAGGCACAAAGATTCAAAAAACCACAAAGTCTATATTCTAAAACTCAGTGGGAGAAGAAAGCACAACTTAACAGGCCAGATTTCCAAGCATTCTCAGTAGCAACAGCTCCTGTTTTTCTCCCTGGTGATGCTGCTCACATTTTAAATTCTGGCTACATCCCCTGAATTACACCTACATTTGTATTTATATTTATGTATGAATGTACAAACACACAGAAGTCTGCAGAGGAAGGTGAGCAGTGTCCCAGGAAATGAGCTCCAACCACTCCTGGCAGCTGCTAAGGGCTGGGAGATTCCCAAATCAACGCCCTGGTGCTTCTCACTGCAAAAAGGCTGTTCTGGGTGAAGAGCTGTGAGCCCTCAGTCCCACACAGCTGCACAGCTGTGCTTCCAGCACCTGCCACCTCGGCTGGCAGCTGGAGGGACACAATTTAAAGAAATCAGAACTTTAAACCATTTCTGTTTGATCAGTATCACCCCTAAAAGACATTTTCTAAACATATGGCAAGGACAGAATACACAATGGTGTAGGAGATATACACACATAGAGTTTTTGATCACCATGCACTTGGCATGATCAGCTTCACGTGAGTTATGTGCTAATTATCCACTGGGTTAATGAAGGATTTTTCAGGTCTCTTCATAACTGAAGATATATTTCAATATTTTGGCTTAGCATGTGTGAGATGTTTGACTTACTAGAAAACATAAACAGAGACAAATCTTTAAAAGCCAAAATATTTTGCTTGGGGGGGAAAAATCCAAACCCCCAGAGAATCTTCTCTGCTGCTGCGTAATTTCAGTGATCTGCTGAGTGAGAGGGACAGTCCAAACACCAATTGAAAAAACACGTGTAGTACACCAGTGTCTATTCTCTCCCCTGCACTCCTGGCAGGTTACAGACATATACAGCGATAATGACAGGTCAGTTTTATTTTCTGAAGGCTTTTCATTCCCTTTGGAATCATTCCTGGCCCCCGAGCTGCGCTGCCTGCAGGGCTACATACCGTTGCTGGAGAGGAGCGTGAGGTGTGTGACAGAGAATGTCTAGAGTTCTCCAGCCCCCCATGAATGAGATAGGCTCCCGAGCCGGAGAGGATCTGACTTCCCCCAATGTCCATGGTGATGCCCACCATGTTGTGAGAGGGAATGGCTGTAGGAGAAGATGCCGCTGTAGTCACCTGAGCTCCACCTCCTCCCTGCGCTTCGAAATAGGGCGCGGCGCTGGCGGGAGCGTAAATCTGCGCCTCGCTGCTGTAGGAGTAGGCGGCTCGTCTGTGCAGGGGACAAAAAGGGGACATGGAGAGGAGCTGGCAGAGGGAATCCCACGTTCAACGGTTTCTGAAAGCTGGACAAGTGTCAGAAAACCCCCTCTGTTGTTGGTGGGGTTTGCCCTGTTGGGATGGGACCCTGCACCGGGATTAATCGGCCCCGCAGCACAAGCTCACGGCGAGGGCAGAGCCTGGAGCTCTTGTAGGGAGCTGGGGTGAGGAAGGCCAAAAGGTGGCACAAAATGGGGCATGGCAGACAGGAGGAAGAGGAAATTCTAAGGGTAGAGAGGCCCTGGCACAGCTGTGGCCGCCCCTGGATCCCTGGAAGTGTCCAAGGCCAGGTTGGACGAGGCTTGGAGCTGCCCAGGGCAGTGGACGATGTTGGGGAGTTGGAAGGAAATGGGCTTTAAGGGCCTTTCCAACCCAAACCATGCTGGGATTCCTTGATTCTCTACAATCTTACAGCACCCCCTTTTTCCTCTATAAGTGCCACTCCTAAAGCTGCCCACGTCACCACACACCCTGCTGGGCACAGGGGAACACCAGGTACTTGCACGTAGCAGGATTCCCTGGAGAAGAGTCCCTCCATGAGAACACCCCCAAGGCTGGAGTCTGGCTGAAACCACCCTCACACCCCACAGAACACCTGAAACAGCTCCTCCTCGTCCTCCTTGCATCGTGGGACAGGGGAGGAAGGAGCCTGGGGGGAGGGAAGGGCTGGGAGGTGGGAGGGGAACATCTCTGAGAGACTCTTACATGGTTCCGTTGGTATAAACAGCTTCTCCTCCTTCCACATACTGCACCTGGGCTGGGTACACGTGCTGCACGGACTGCACCTGCAACAGGCAGCAAGGAGTCAGGGATTGCTCAGGAACTTCAGGATAAACTGCACAACTCCAACCTTACCTTGACATTTAAGCTTTCTTTTTAAAAGAAAAAGGAAAAAAAAAAAAAAAACCAAAACACTCTTCCCGCCTCTCCCTTCCATGTGTAGGAATCTCAAAGAAGGTTTTTCTTTTCAAAGGTCAAGTTAAAATAGATAAATAAGTGGTTGCTCCATGAGCAGTGGAAACAATGGGGCTGGGTTTCCTCTGGACACGTGTCTCGGGGCTGACTAATAGGGGTGAGCTCATGCTGCAGCCTTTCCTTCAGAGGGGACCCTGGCAGTGTCCAGCTGAACCCCAGCCCCCTTTTTCTTTGCCCTGGGAGGGATGGAGTTGCCCTCTGTCAAATTTATTTTTTCCCCCTGAAACAGAGCAACCAAATAAAAAAATCACTAAAGGAAAAAAAAATTAGGGGGGGTCAGACTCACTGTCCACATGGGGCAGCACCACATCTCCCTGGTTTCTTAGGAAACAAGCCCTGGAAAAGGCACAGTTCAAATAAATAAAAACACTTGCACGGCTCTCTGGCACCAAACCTTTCTCTGGAGCCACGTGCAGTCAGTAAATTTGTTTGTGTAATTAACTTCACCTCTAAGAAAATCTTTACCAAAGAAGATTGCTTTTAATTTAACTTTGATTTAAGAAATGCTTTTAAATGGCAGTTGAAAGCATCCATCAAACCTTCAGCTGTATGAATCCATCAAATCTTCAAATACATGAAAGACAACTACTACAGCAAAGGTTCTTCCTAAACTTCAAATATCTTGAGAGTTTCTTTTGTCATCAGTCTAAGAAAGGAGGAGAGAACTGGAGAAAGTGATCCCAGGTCTCTGACTGCCCACAAATCTTTAATTAAGATTTTTCTAGATCTGGCACAGTTCCAAAAGCCGTGTAGGATGTGGGGACCTGTTGGTGCAGGGGTCCCTGCGTGGTGCCTCTCCCCAGAGGGTTCATTACCTGCTGTGGAACCTGCTGGACTCTGGGGACGGAGATCTGCTGCATCTGCGCCCCTTTGGGAGCGGAGCCTGTGGCTTGGACCAAAACCCTCTGCAAGAAGGAGATACAGGAAGAGACACTTAAATTCAGCCCACGACACACGTGAGCCGGGTGTTCTCTAACAAAATTCCATGGATAGCTTGCCTCTGACAGCGACAGCACCCCGCAATTAGTGTCCCTGTGGTCCCCACCCTCACAGGGGGGTGCACCAGCCTGACCTCAGCCCCCTGAACTTGGGCAAAGCTGCATCCAAAATTTCTGACAGGAATCATCTTTAAACCTCCACGAAAGGAAAGAGCAGTTCATCAATAAGTTCAGCCACAGCTAAACAAGAATGTCTCCTCACACATCCACATTTGGCTCCAAAGTTCCTTCTCTTAGCGCTGCTAAACCCAACCACGCTCTGCTTCCTGCAAGTAGAAATCCCACCGAGCCTCCACCGGCACCAAAGCTCAGGTGGTTCTGCAGCTCCCTGCAGTGCCACCAAGGGCGCAGGGACGTTTGGTGGTGGTGGCTCTGTCACATCCATCACCCACCCCTGTGTTCTGCTCCCCGTTCAATGTGAGGTTGTTGGCACATCTCAGAGTGCTCAGCACCGTCAGATCCAGCAAAACAAACGTGGGGATGTGGCGGATGGAAAGAAAGGATTCAGTGGGAACAGGGCCAAGCATGTCCATGGCCTTTTAAACCTTCTCCAAGGAGACACAACCTCTGTGGTTGGAGGCCTTAAAAACACCCAGGAGATTGGTACAAAGAGCCAGAAAACAATCCCACAGGATTCCTAGGAGAAACCTTGATAATTACTGGCTACCTTATACGTGGATATTTGTGATTTTTAGCCCTCCCAACATGCCTTTGTAACAACCAGAAATCCTGTCCTAGCAGAATGACAGGTTTATAACAACTGCCCAGATTTCCAGAGAGCTGCTCCATCCCCAGTGCCCAGGCTGCATTCCCTGGAGATCCTGCAGTGAGGACACCTACACTTATGCCAGCCACCACCTGGCCCGTTTTCCCTCCAGAAGGGGCTGTCACCAGAGCAGGATGGGGACATTATGAGCCCTTTCTGAATTCAGGCCTTGGCAGTGCCACTTATATCAAAGACTCTTTCCTTTCTCCTACTTTTTTCCCATTCTCTGGCATTGCTTTTGCCAAATGGCACATCCCTGGCACAGCTGCCCAGCTCAGCTCCTCACTGCCTGTCCCGGTGCTCTCCTGTTACCTTCCAACCAAAAGAAGGAATCATCCCCAACCTGTAAGGTGAGGCCATCCTGCTCCAACAGCCTCTGCCCACACTGGAAGGGGCACCAGTGCTCAACAACCCCGAGGGCTTCAGCCTCACACCATTCCTGCTGCCAGCAGCTCATTCCCAGTATTTTCTTTGTCCTGCTGGTGAGAAGGGAAGGCTCTGGATGCTCCTCCTCTTCAGCAGTCTTCCACTATCCCCCAGATTTTCCTTAATCCACGGAGTTCCTCTCGATGCTCCGTGTCCGGACGGCAGCACAGGCAAAGGCTGGATGGGTGATTTCATAATCCAAAAGTTTTCCAACCTTTGTTCACAGCCAAACCCACACTAGTGATCCTTGGGACACCTGGCACTGCTGTCCCCATCACTGCAACACCAGCAAGGAATGCTCTCCCATGGATGGGAAGGCTGGGAGGCGACAGCAGCGCTCCGGATCACCCGATGGGAATGTCCACGGCTCCTGGAGAGTGGAATATTCCTCCCAACTCACAATCTTTAATTGTTCCTTTTCATCAGCATCCAATGGCAGCTGCTGCTCACTTGGGAGTTGGAGAAGGATGTAGCTGAGTTACACCCACCCATCCTCTCATCCCTCCAGCTTCCTGCGACAGAAATTTCTTTTGAAAGTTCCCCAAATGGCATAAAAAGGAACAAAAAGGAACCAGTTTCACTTAACCCTTCCCATTTTGCACTGGGTGCTTCCTGTTCATCACTTGAAGCCACCACTTGTCTCCTACTGGGCCTCCCAAATGCAGCATATTCATGGGTATCAATCACAAATCCCTCCCTTCAAATTAAAATGTTGGGCTCTGCCTACCAAAGGAAGAGATCATGGAATCATGGAAAGGCTTGGGTTGGAAGGGACATTAAAGCCCATCCAGTGCCACCCCTGCCATGGGCAGGGACACCTCCCACTGTCCCAGGCTGCTCCAAGCCCCATCCAGCCTGGCCTTGGGCACTGCCAGGGATCCAGGGGCAGCCACAGCTGCTCTGGGCACCCTGTGCCAGGGTCTCCCCACCCTCCCAGGGAACAATTCCTTCCCAATATCCCATCCATCCCTGCCCTCTGGCAGTGGGAAGCCATTCCCTGTGTCCTGTCCCTCCATGCCTTGTCCCCAGTCCCTCTCCAGCTCTCCTGGAGCCCCTTTAGGGTCTGGAAGGGGCTCTGAGCTCTCCCTGGAGCCTTCTCCTCTCCAGGTGAGCACCCCCAGCTCTCCCAGCCTGGCTCCAGAGCAGAGGGGCTCCAGCCCCTGGACCATCTCCGTGACCTCCTCTGGACTCTCTCCAACAGGTCCACACCCTTCTTGAGCTGAGGACCCAAACCCAGCCCCAGCAGTACAGAGGGAAGTCAGGAGGGCAGAGCAGAGGGGAAGAATCCCCTCCCTGACCTGCTGGCCACTCCTCTCTGGACACAGCACGTGGCTCCTCCACCCTCTCCTGCACCAGCTCTGCCCTCACCTGTTCCCGTGACCTCGGTACCTTCCAGGCTGTTCCATCTTCCCCTGCTTTTATTGGCACACCAAACAATGACAACAGGAAATCAAGCACACACCCAGCTAGCATGAAGTGACTCCCTTGGGGACCTAAATTAAACCCCAAACCCCACATTTTAAAGCTTGCAGGTGGATTGGGAGGGCTCAAACCCACAGGGCCCTTATCGACACCAAGTCCAGCAACAGGTTATCCCCATTACCTCAACGAGCTGATTAAAAACCCTCTCCCCCACTATCAGAACCCGGGATTAAAATACATCTGCCATGGAAAACAGGGCTCTTCTCCATGGAAACAGCATCCCCAGCTGTGCATACGTTACCTGCTGAGAGGCTGGCACTGGCTGCACCACCGGTGCCTGGGCTGAGGCCGACGTGTGAAGCGCCACGGAAGCTGCTGAGTCTGATCCACCCTCGGGACTCTGCATGCTCACTGCTGGGGACAGCACAGGGACATCAGGCAGGGCAGCACAGCACAGCCACACACCCCCCGGCCCCTTTAACCGGGGGCAAAATCCCGGTGGAAGATCCAGAGGGAAGCGCTGGGAAGGGAGGCAGCTCCCGTCCTACACACGGGACTCGTTTTAGTCCTGGAGCTAATTTTAATGCCGAATTATATTAAGGAAAAAGAAAGTTGCACAATTGTTTCACGGAGAGGAGAGGGAAGGAACAGAAAATGCACTTCTATATTTAACCGAAAAGTGGCGTTGGAAAATGATTGTGTCACAGTGAGCATCACACACGGTCGGGAAGAGCAAGGGCATGTTTTTAAAATAATGCTTTCTCCCCCTCTGCCTTATCACGTTTAACTACTGCAAAAAAGCTTTTAATCAAACCTAAGCCCGTGGCTGGAGTTCAGCTAAGATCTCACTGGGAAAGTGGGGCGGCCAGTTGGGTTTCTAACCACAAATAATTAAGGATGAAGAGCAGAAGAACAGCGATTCACCAGTATTTTAGAACCCCCAAAGCAGCATCTCCACCCTCCCACCCCTTCCCTTGCCCCAAAATCCCACCAAGGTCCCCAGACAGCCACAGCATCACCCTCCACTGCCACACAACCCCACAGGGCTGATGGTGCCCTCAGCACCCTCAAATCCCTGTGTCCCAGCACTCCCTCCTGGCACTGTCCCAGCCCCTGTGTCCATCCCTGGGGACACCGAGGGATCCTCAGATGGGGCTTCCTGACAGCACAAAATGGCATTTTGAGGTTTTTTTTGGGGTGGGGGATCCTTTTTCCCTCAGTTTCTTGTGAAACTTCCTGCTTAATAAACTATTTTAGGAGGGTTTCTGCTGTCCCTTCAAAATCAAAAGATTAAAAACAACCAGATTTTGGGCAGTGTCATTTCTGCTTTCTCGGCCTCGCTGCTGAGCCTCCAAATGACATTATGATGTCTTTGTTTTATTTCCTTTCTCCTTCCAATATTTAAACTTTTCCCTCAACTTTGTGCAAGTTAAGAGGAAAAAGGAAAAATGAGAAACTGAGGGACACTGGACCCTGCTCATCTGTGCTCAAAAGAAATGCAAGGGCGGTGTGAAGTTAAAGAATTTACCTGTTTATTCCTTCAGCCACTGACAAAAAACCCCAAACATTAAGATTCTCCACAAAACAGGTTTTTAAGGGCTTTTTTTCCCCAATATCCATACTCCCATTGGCAAATCATAATTCCTCTCCCAACCTTCCCAAAACCCCAGAGCTTGCAAATAATTTTCCCTCTCCCGTTGTTTTTCTCACATCTGGGAGAAAGCGTAGACACAGAACCCACACAGTCACGGCTACCAGATGAATCCAACGAGCCAGAAACGAGGGGAATTAAATCAATATTTACTCCTGTGTCCCCCCCAGGCCCCCTGAGCTGCCCTCAGCACCCCCATCCCTGCAGCTCTGCTATATAAAGGCAGCACCTGCCTCTCCCCATCACTGCCTCCGCCTGGGTTTTAGCCAAAACTTCCCCGTGAGAAGATTCCAGTTGCAACAGCGCCGTGGGATCAGGGAAATAATAATTCTCCCAGTAAAGGAGAGAAACAGCTCCGTGCCTGCTCCAGCCCCAAATTATTTGCAATTAAACACTCGGCCGGTGCTGCCGGGTTTGGGACGCTCAGGTGGAGATGCTTGGGCAGGAGAAGGGGGCACTTTCAGCACATCTACTCCCCTAATTTTTCCAGAAGTGTTTATTGTCTCTCCCTTGTGCCCAAGGCCATGGTTTGCAGCTTTCCAGGGTTTTCTGAGTGTGAAACGTAGCGTGGTGAGGTTACAGAAGAAAGGTGGGTGAGTTGACAAAGATATTTTAATCTTCTGTCAGTGGTTCTTGGGTCAGCTCTTGGCATTTTAGGTCTACAAAAGATCCCTTTTTAAGTGTAGTTATAACCAGAAAAGAACACTTAGAAACAACGGAGGAGTTGGACTTCAGTGATCCCTGTGGGTCCCTTCCAACCCAGAAAATTCCATGATTCTACGATTCAAATCACCAACGACTCATCTTTGCTGATACATTTTGTCTTCTGCTTTCCCTCAGTGACCAGAAGAGAGCAGAGAGATGTGGGCAGGGCAGAAGGTGAATTGTCTGCTGCCAAAATAAATCCCCAGTGTGATTTTCAGGTTTGTTCCACAAGGCAGTGATGACAACCACGCCAGACACAAAGGCTCCGAGGAGATCTGCAGATGGCACTTCCAGACAAGGTAGACAGACAGAGAAGTCCTGGACTGCCAAGCCACACGTACAGGACTTGTTATTATTTTATTTATCAGAGCAACATCCTGGAGAAAGAATCATTCACTTCTCATTAAAGCCATCCTGCGCTTCCTGAGAATTGGATTCAGATCTGTGTGCGCCATCTGCTACCGTTAATTTGTGCTGATGGAAAGCTGACAGCACACACAGGATTCCTGCGCTCCCAGAAACCAGCACAAGGTGCTGCAGAGCTCTGCTGATGCCCTGGGAGCACGGCTGCCAAGCGAGCTGGCACCTGGGCCAAGGCTCCAGAGGGTGGAGAAAGCATCGGCTTCCAAGGAGGAGAGGAAATGTGGCACCCAAAGTCTCTTCACACGATCCCAGAATGGTTTGGGTTGGAAGAGACCTTAAACCTCATCCCATTCCCATTCCTTGCCATAGCAGGGACACCTCCCACCGTCCCAGGCTGCTCCAAGCCGTGTCCAACCCAGCCTTGGACACTTCCAGGGATCCAGGGGCAGTTCCTGTCTCAAACTCCTCAGCAGTTCCAGGGTAAGGAACACCCCTGGAGCTCCCTCAGCCTCGTGCAGCTCTCTGCAGCTCTGCCACATCCCTGAAGCAAACGCCCATGGAAGGACTCCCTGCTCTCCTCCCATCCCACTTTTCACCTCCCACAGGGGAGGCAGTTTTAGTGTTCTCCATCATCTTCTTAGCAGAAATTCCCCGGCTCAAAAGCCAGCCCTCCTGCTTCCCAAAGATCTAGGGTTTGCTTCTTCCTCTTAGATCTGGCCTAAGACAGACAGGTTTATCCCACCTATAGCTCTCTCACAGAAGGGACTGACAGAAGCCATTAAAAGGTGTCTGGTGGCCTCTGACAGCCTGGCAGCCCCTGGTACTGGGGAGTTTGCAAACTGAGAAGTTAATTAATAATCAACAAAGCTGCTGGTGGGTCACAGAGAGGATCAGCAGCACCCACAGTTGATGTTCTCAGTTCCAGGGCTCCTTACCGGGTGAAGAAGAGCAAAAAAAGTCATTTATTGTGGAGAAATGGGCAGACGGACCTGACCATGCAAAAGGAATAAAATCATGGTGAGAATCCCAGAATGGTTCAGGTTGGAAGGGACCTTAAAGCTCATCTTGTTCCAATCCCCTGCCATGGGCAGGGACACCTCCCACTGTCCCAGGCTGCTCCAAGCCCCGTCCAGCCTGGCCTTGGGCACTGCCAGGGATCCAGGGGCAGCCACAGCTGCTCTGGGCACCCTGTGCCAGGGCCTCCCCACCCTCACAGCCAAAAATTCCTTTCTAATTTCTAATTTCTGATCTAAATCTGCCCTCCTTCACCTTAAAGCCATTCCCCTTGTCCTGTCACTGCACGGCCTTGTAAAAAGCCCCTCTCCAGCTCTTTCACAGGCACCTATTAGACACTAAAAAGCTGCTGCAAGGTCTCCTTACAGTGGATTTATTCAGCACATTGGCATTTCAGGGACAGACAAGTTTACAGGCCTGGTTGCTCAACGTGGCTGGTGATGTCACACGGGGCCACCAGGGCCCTGGAAGGCATCACAGACATCTGGATTCCAGGTTGCATCATCACTGAATGAATCAGGCAGATAACGAGGCTGCTGCCTCTGGAAACCTTCTGTTTACACACAGCTATCCCGGTATCCAAGCAAACAGCAGGGACAGGAAAGGAAATTCAGGAAAAAAAAAAAAAACCCTAATAACTTCTGGGTGCTATTTCTGGTTCTGCCACCAGCTCGCTCCGTGACCTTGAACAGGATGCTTCCCTTTCCCCGTGCTTCAATTTTCCCACTCCTAAAAAAGCCACGAATACTCCCCTAGGCAAGGTATTTTTCAAGCACTGGTCTCTGCGGGCTGTCAGAGCCTGAATGCCTTTCAGAGAGACAAGGAGTACCAGTACAAGCCTTGAGGGCTGATAAAAACTCGGCTTGTCACCGTTTCATTCATAAAGCACCATTGCCTCCATGAAAATGGCCTTGCCTTTGTTAATCTCTCCTGCCTAAAGCAGCTCCAAAACGCTGGGAAAACAGAGATAAGAGGAGCATTTCAAAATATTCTCTAGGTTCAGATTTGCAGAGGGGGTGGGGGGAAAGGAGGAGGCAGCAGGGGGAGATCACAGGGTGACTCCTTCAAGTGATGGAGCAGCATCCCCTGCACCCCAAAGGAGTTTGGGGAAGGAGGGGGCTGATGCCAGAGCTGGCCCTGGGTGCTCTCTCTGTGCTGCAGCCCATGGGCTCTGCCATCCAGGAGATGGATTTTTCCACAGAATGCTCCTGAACCCTCAAGCACAAACATTTCGGAGCTGAATGTGGAGCCCTCAAACGTAGGAGGAGTTCTGGTGATCAGAGCCAGAGCAGGGCTCAGGGAAATGTTTGGTTTCTCTGTCTTTGGTGATCTGGTCCTCGCTCTGCAGCACATCTGGCAGCAGCAGCATCCATCCCAGGCAGCTCCAAACTCCAAATTAAAGGGGATTTAAGTCCCTGCCTTCCTCAGGCCCAAGGTCACTTCTGCTGTAACTGTGGCCACACTTTTTTTTGTTTTCATTCTAGAAGAAAAATCACCACTGGACATGGATATAAGTCCCTCTCCACCTTATTTTTGTTTTTCAAGAGCAGGTCACACAAATCAGAGGTGGGACTGGCATGGCCTTGGTTCTCACGGGGTATTTAGGTCTTGTGTTTATATACCTTTATTTCTTGAAGGCGAAAATGTAAAACCTATGAGCTACCCTGCAGCAGCAGCCAACCCAGATAATCATGGGATATGGAATGGTTTGGGTTGGGAGGAACCTTAAATCCCATCTCATTCCACCCCTGCCATGGGCAGGGACACCTCCCACTGTCCCAGGCTGCTCCAAGCCCCGTCCAGCCTGGCCTTGGGCAGTGCCAGGGATCCAGGGGCAGCCACAGCTGCTCTGGGCACCCTGTGCCAGGGCCTCCCCACCCTCCCAGGGAGGAATTTCCTCTCTACAGAATCATACATTTTCTATTAGTGCTGCTTTCAAAACATCAAAATTGTTGCTGTTCCAGTGAATCACTCGCTCATTTGAAGACAAAACAGATCATGGACTATTTTATTTAATTTGCTTTTCAAAGCTTACTTGGTTGGTCATCCTTTGATCTTATTTAAACTTTTCAAATTCCTTTATTACATCCTTTTATTTCTGGCAGGACTTTTGAAATAGAATATAATACTGGGATATAAGTGAGGAAAAGGAAAATATCCTCAGTGAGTTTTCTGTTAGTTTTAAGAACAATCAATTATTCGACTTCTGGGACTAAGTTTTTTACAGCCACTTCTATTTAAGCTTCCCAGTAAACCTTGGTGGGTGTTATTCCCTCCATGGGTAAGAAATCCACTGCCCCTGTCCTTGCCATTCATAAATGGGCTTAACAACTTCATCTCAAAGGGGATTTTAAATGTGGGGCATAAAAATCCGACAGAAAAATGACTGCCTTGAAGTACAGGAAACGTTAAATCAGATTTTTGCTGCCTGAAGGATGTATTTATAGAATCATTTCAGTTGGAAAAGACTTTTAAGATCATCGAGTCCCACCATCACCACTGCCAAGTCCACCACTAAACTTCATGGCTTTTATTTCAAATTAAGACCTAAATGTGGGGAAAAGTTTATTTTTCCAGGTGAAGCTGCTCTCATGATGCTGGGCTTTTTATTTCTGGTGTTCTTCACATGCCAACAGCCTTGGCTCTCCAGGTAAACTCAGGCATCCTGAATCTGTAATCATCACCTGCACAGGTTGTCAGACATGGGAGAGAGACAAGCTCGGTGACAGCAAGATTTGTATTTATTGGACTTGATTTTAGAGGTCTTTTCCAACCTTAAAAATTCCATGGTAGAGCTAAAAGAGTTGCAGGAAACCTGGAGCTGGATGGGATTGCCAATGGCATTTTATCCAGGGGAATTCACCTTAAATTAATACAGCAGATAACCTTTGTTCATCGTTAATATTATCAGGAATTAATGAGATTTAGTGCAGCCAGCAGCCTCAGCTGGCACAGTTTGTGCTCCACGTTTTCCTTCTGTCGAACGGATCTCAGGCTGACCAGGGGGTGAATTACCCAGGGGATCTCATCCAATCCCATTTCCATATGCGAGTCCACGATGCAGCTATGAATTTTTAATAGAAATCTCCGGATATCTGTTCTTTTACTGAAAATAACGGGAAGGCTGCAGTTTCACTAAAAAAAAAAAATGGAACTATTTCTCATTCGCAACAGTGAGCTGCAAGGATCAAAATGGAAATCCGGGTTTTTCCTTGTTTTTTGGTTGATTTAGTGCATTTTTTTGCCTGCTTAAAAATAGTTGTTTGGTTATTGGAACTTTTATTCAGGTTTAGTTGGCTTGGAGCTTAGATAAATGGGAAAAACAGAAGAGCAATAACGGAATGCAGGAGAAATAAAAATGCTATTTAACCATCATGTTCTAGATGGGCTCTAAATGGTATTTTCTCCCCTGGCTGCAGAAAAAGGAACCAGGGAATTTACATTTAATGGTTTCACTACTGAGAATTCTCAACACTCTCAAAACAGACTGAAAATAACAAAAGCAATGCAAGGAATGGCTGATTTTGATTATTTTCTAGCAGATGCAAGTATCCATCTACTTCATCCACCACACTCTAGGCCACAGTTATTTTACTAAAGAAAACTTTCTTAAATATTTTCCATTTCATTCAACATTTCTGGCTCGGTCTCGATGTAATAACTTGCCCTGAAAAGGCATTGGTTGTGTTTGAAGCAGGGCACAGAAAGGAAGTGTTTCATTCTTTGGAAGAAGGAACTGGTTTATTTGATGTGAATGAAAATGGATCGAGCGACTTCTCCCTCCTTGGAGGCAAATATTTGTGTTAAACCCAGCCTGGCTCCTGCCTCACACACATCCTTCACCCCTGCTGCTCGTGTCTCCAAAGCATGAGACCTCCAAGGAATAACAGGCGTTCCCCTGAAATTCCAAACAGGAAAATACCAATTTAATGTTTTCCATCGCCCAAAAAAGCTCCCAAGGTGGAGGAGAACAGGAGCAGGACACGGCTCCCAACCCAGACCTTGGGGTGCCCCCATCTGTGCATCTATTGCTTTTCTCTTTTTATTTTGTTTGTTGTTGCTTGTTTTCCTGAGTCCATTTTACTCAGAGTTCGAATTGGGAAGCAAGGGACGCCGTTTTTTTCTTTGGTCTTAGATGTTTATTATCTCTTATCTATAACATAGCTCCACAGAGGCTGCCTTCTGAGTTAACAAGGTGAAAATGGCCCCGAGTTTCAACTTCCAAGGTTATTTAAGGCCTAATGTAACCAGTTAAGAATTGCCAAGTAATATGTTTGTAATTATAATCCAATAACTAACTATTCATGTCCCGCACTGCAGATTTTTCGAACCAATACCAGAAAACACAGATTTGTGAAGAAGAAAGAAGAAAGAAGAAGTACAAATCCACACCCCAAATCCTCCATATTGTTACACTTACACTATTATATTCCATAAACCTAAATTCTACATTTCTACATATTCCACCCAGTGACATAACTTTAATTACACAGCACCAACCTTGGTGTTATCACACAATTTGGGAAGTTTTTTCCCAAGGTCTCAGGTCAAATGGAGTGTGCTTTTGAAGTTCATTGCCTGTCAGCATTGAAAGATTGAAATTATCTGAACCCAGGGTTCCAACATGCATCCTCTTTGGAAAAACATGATTCCAGCTCCCTCAGCTGGGAAAGCAAAATAAACTCTTTGCTTTTGATGGCTGAGCCAAGGAGAGCCTGCTCTGCCCAGCTTTCCCATTTAGGAGTGATCTTTTCTAAGACCACACAGGGATGCTGAGAGAACAAAGCTGCCACCTGGGCTGTGAGCAGTGGGTGCAGCTCAAAGCCTTTGGGAGCCTGGGTGTTCAGCAGCTGAACTCAATCCCTGTCCGTGCTGTTGTACAGCTGCCAACCCTGATATTCCCTTGGCTCTGGAGAGCGACTGGGGACAGCAGCTCCTGGGATTTGAACTGCTCTGAAAGCCCTGGGACAGGAGCTGCTACTCTGGCTCTTGGAGGGAGCCAGGAAATCTCACAGAATCATGGAATGGTTTGGGTGGGAAGGGACCTTAAAGCTCATCCCAATCCCATCCCCTGCCATGGGCAGGGACACCTTCCACTGTCCCAGGCTGCTCCAAGCCCTGTGCTTGGACACTTCCAGGGATCCAGGGGCAGCTCCTGGGAATCTGGCAATTCCATCCCAGCCCCTCCCCACCCTCCCAGGGAACAATTCCTTCCCAATATCCCATCCCTCCCTTCCCTGTGGCAGTGGGAAGCCATTCCCCTTGTCCTGTCACTCCAGTCCCTGATGAAGAGCCCCTCTCCAGTTTCCTTGCCAGCCCCTTCAGACCCTGGAAGGATATGGGAGCAGGTGAAGACCAGACAGAGCCTTGGCTCATCAAAACCTTGACCTCTGCACCAGAACCTCCCATCCCACGTCGAGGTGACACTGAGCCACCCCACAGAGCCTGGGACAGGGCAGACAGTGCCTGGCATCCCCACAGCAGCACCAACCCCCAGGGGCTGTCCCATGCCAAGGATGGAGCACCATCCACCTCTCACAGCCAGCCCATGGGGAGAGGTTTGGGCCACCTCTGACAGAGAGGACAGGTCCTTGTCCCGTCACAGCTGAACTCGGGGCTGGTGGGAGTGGAACCAGGTCACCCACAGTGTCCTGAACCACGTGTGGTGACCTTCAGCCTTTCCACGAGCGCCGTAAGTGGAGGGGATGGAAGTGGGAAGCGAACACGCCAAGGAACTTGAAAAGAAGCTTTCTGCAGAGATTCCTCATTACACTGCTTCAAAACGTTATAAACAAGAGAAGGCACCAGACCCTGCCACTGATTAGGTTAAATTCATTTAAAACAGAAGCAAACACTGCTTGTCTACGAGCTCCAGTTACCTGGAAACACAGATCAACCCAAAACACACTTTTCAAGGGCAGCAGGCACTATAGCTGGGCTTGGGGCTTTTTTTTCAGAAACCTGGTCCTCATGGAAAAATACAAATTTGGAAATGGCTTTTATTAGCAAGTTAATAATATACTGAAATACAAATATACACTCAGTCTTTAATTAGATTTCACAGAATTAAGTCAAGTAGTATCTATATCCACACATAACTGTTGTGTAACGGCCGCTCACTAACCTCTGCTGTTTCTTTAAAAGTAACTTTGAGGACAGAAAAGAGCCAGGAATGCATCTGTGCTGGCCCTGTAATTTGGAGTTTCCTTAAGAGCCAGATGAGATTGATGAGAAGAAGCCACAATAGTTTAGGGGTTGCTGGCAAAGTCCAAATCCCACGTGCAGGAATCTCAGATGTGAACAGGGGCAAAGTATTGTTGGGAACATCCTTCCCATGCAAAAACCTGTCCTGTTTTCTTTTGGGTTAATAACCTGAACATTCTCCAAGCATCAAAGGCCAGGATTGGATTCCTTCAGGTCTGAAAGTGTCCCTGTTCCTGCCCTGCTGCTCTTCACCCTCAAGATCCAACAGAGAATCACGGAATACAGAATCCCCTGAGCTGGAAGGGACCCCCAGGGATCCTCAGCCCAGCCCCTGGCCCTGCCCAGACACCCCAACAATCCCACCCTGGGCATCCCTGAGAGCGCTGTCCAAACGCTCCTGGAGCTCTGGCAGCCTCGGGGCCGGGACCATTCCCTGGGGAGCCTGGGCAGTGCCCAGCAGCCTCGGGGGGAAGAACCTTTCCCTGAGATCCATCCCAAGCCCTGACACAGCTCCAGCCGTTCCCTGGGGTTCTCACGGACTCCCCCACACCACTCCCAGCTGTTTATTGCTAAGAAAAGTCCGAAGAGGTTCCAGATTTTCACAACCCTATCAACAAGTGGAACTCCTTATTTCTTTCCTATGAACGACCTAAACCTCCACTTCAGAAAAGGTTTGCTACAATGGTGGCAAACGTTAGCCAAGAAACAACGCCTGGGTATCTGCTGGGCAGTGAGGAAGCTGTCACATCTAGAAGGAGGAATTAAAAGTCACACTCCAGTGCTCTCCGTGTCCAGGCTGTAACACACACACTGGTGCTGCCTGGGGAAAACAAGCACGAATTCTGGGCTGGAATTTATTGTTTCCCCATATTTTTAATATGTGCACTGTAAGGGTTTCACAGGGCTGTGATTCAACAGAGGAAATAGAATCCCAGAATGGTTTGGATTGGAAAGGACCTTAAATCCCATCCAGTCTCATCCCCTGCCATGGGCAGGGACACCTTCCACTGTCCCAGGCTGCTCCAAGCCCTGTCCAACCTGGCCTTGGACACTTCCAGGGATCCAGGGGCAGCCACAGCTGCTCTGGGAATTCCATTCCAGGGCCTCCCCACCCTCCCAGGGAACAATTCCTTCCCAATATCCCATCCATCCCTGCCCTCTGGCAGTGGGAAGCCATTCCCTGTGTCCTGTCCCTCCAGGCCCTTGTGAGAAAAGTATCTCTTGGAGAAATCTGGCACAAAAGCATTTCAAAGGTTCCTTTCCAGGACACATCTAAAAGTTTCCATCATCAGCCAAACCAGAGTCCCTGGTTCCCTGTCCCCTGCAGTCCGTGGCTCGGCTGGTGCCCGCTCCCAGGACAATCCCAGGTACCCGGGCACAGCCAATCCTCCTCTGGCTGAATTGGGCTCATTTTGGAACAAGGAACTGCAAACCTTGGTGCTGCTTTTTATAGCTTGTCCTATGGCTTCTACAGCTTGTCTGACATCAGACAACTATGGAATTTGTCATTTACTTGAAATTAATTCCAAGAGATCAGCTTAATTCGCACCTGCACTTCAGCAGCCCTCATTTTTAACTTGCTTACACTAGACAAGCCTCCAGTGGCCTTAAGACCAAGCAGCCTTTTGAGGACTTCAGTGTGAAGCAGGAGAGTTGCTGCAGTATTCCACAGGGAATTGCTGGAGAATTCCATGGGGAATTGCTGCAGAATTCCATGGAGATTGGCTGCAGGATTCCATGGGGAATTGCTGCAATATTCCATGGAGAATTGCTGCAGTATTCCATGGAGAGTTGCTGCAGAATTCCACGGGGATTGGCTGCAGTATTCCATGGGGATTGGCTGCAGTATTCCATGGGGAATTGCTGCAGTATTCCATGGAGAATTGCTGCAGTATTCCATGTGGAATTGCTGCAGTATTCCATGGGGATTGGCTGCAGTAATCCATGGGGAATTGCTGCAGAATTCCATGGGGATTGGCTGCAGTATTCCATGGGGAATTGCTGCAGTATTCTATGGAGATTGGCTGCAGAATTCCATGGGGAATTGCTGCAGAATTCCATGGAGATTGGCTGCAGGATTCCATGGGGAATTGCTGCAATATTCCATGGAGAATTGCTGCAGTATTCCATGGGGATTGGCTGCAGAATTCCATGGGGAATTGCTGCAGTATTCCATGGAGATTGGCTGCAGAATTCCATGGAGAATTGCTGCAGTATTCCATGGGGAATTGCTGCAGAATTCCATATGGATTGGCTGCAGAATTCCATGGGGATTGGCTGCAGAATTCCATGGGGAATTGCTGCAGTATTCCATGGGGATTGGCTGCAGAATTCCATGGGGTCTGGCTGCAGAATTGCACAGGGAATTGCTGCAGAGTTCCATGGGGACGGGGGGCGGCAGCAGCAGCTGTTTGCAGCCAGCACAGCCGAGCTGCTGCCAGCACAGCCCAGGGTGTTGCTATTTATTTACACAGCAGCGCTCATGAGCCTTGTGGTGCCTCACAAAGGGAAGCAGAGGAAGCAGCAAACACAAACTGGGGCTGGTTGGAGAGGAGATGACGACTTTGTCTCAGATTTTACAGCATCAGTGGAGTCAGGGCTCCGAACCTCCAGAAGATCCTACCGTGGGATGAACCATGGGATGAACTGGGGGTTTGTACTTTGGGAGGCAGAAGAGGAAGAGGAAAAGGAGGAAAAAGAGAAGGAAGAGGAGGAGGAGGAGGAGGAGGTTCCAGGTTGTCCCAGCTCAGCACAACACAGGGAGCATTGCCCTGACCAGCCACTGGTGTTACTGGGGAGGAACCACCACGAAAGTCTGAGCTCTGCTCCTGCACTCCACAGAAAACGGAGTCAGGGAGAAGAGACCTGGAGAAGGACTTTGGACAAGGGCCTGGAGGAACAGGACAGGGGGGAATGGCTTCAAACTGCCAGAGGGCAGGGTTAGATGGGATATTGGGAAGGAATTGTTCCCTGGGAGGGTGGGGAGGGATGGAATTCCCAGAGATCCCTGGAAGTGGCTGCCCCTGGATCCCTGGAAGTGTCCAAGCACAAGGCTAGTGGAAGGTGTCCCTGCCCACGGCAGGGGTGGCACTGGATGGGCTTTAAAGACCTTCCCAGCCCAAAGCATTCCGTGATTCTGAGATCTCCAGCCACTCCTCAGTCACATAGGGGGGCCCAAAATCAAACTCGGAGCAGCTCTTCAGCCATTCCATCGCTGTGCCCAGTGCACATCTCAGCAAGTACAGGGACATCAGCAATCGCTTCCCCACCATTGCACTGCTCCAGTGAGCAGGGGGAAGGAGGGAAGGGGTTTTTCTGTGGGAATCTCAGGTTCATAAAGCTGCTGGGGACAGGCACTGCAGATTCCAGGACTAAACAAGACCCCAGATAGAAGGTAAAAACTATCTAGAGACAGGCAATTCTCCCCGCAGAGGCAAACAGAAGGCTGCTGTCCTAGAAATGCAGTTTGGGAATATGGATTTGAATATTCTGCGCTCGGAGAACGGCAGTGGTGGATTTTTGGTGAGGACAGCAGCAAGACAAACTGTATCCTACATGAATGGGAGGAGATAAAGGCTTCCAACAGCTCTGCACTGCTCTAACAGCTCCCACTGTCCCAAAGAAAAAGAACTGACTGCTACAGAACTGGAATTAACCGAGTGAGATCGTTTATCCAGGCAATAAATTCCTGTGGGCAGCGTTTCTGGCCCGGAGAACGAGTGGGTGGCTCTGTGACGGGCAGCTCACCCCAGTGACCTTTCCGTCTCTGGTCTGGCTGGACAGGGCTTCCACCGACACCCCAAACCCACCTCATTCCACCACCGCCAGCACGGGATCGATCAGCCTAGAGGCTCCTGCCGGATCAGCACGAGCGGGGAAGATTCAAAACCCTTTTGAACCATAAACGGCGGGNGTTTTATTTTATTTAATTGTTATTTCAGAATAAACGGATTAGCGGGCTGGGGAAGCGCTCTTCAAAGCAGATGCTCAGGAGAGAAATCTTTTTGTTTGGCTGGGTTTTTTTTTTTTAAATAATATTAAGGAGTTAAGCTTTTTGGAGCTGGGAATAAACGACTCACGGTGTTTCTGCAGCCCACGGCCAGAGCCACCCCAAACACACACCAGGCCCTCAGCAAGTTCTCTTTCAACTTATTTCTTTTTTTTCCCCCACCTATTCGTAGATCCCTCGAAGTTTTCCAGCAGAATTTAGATCCCTTTCGAGCAGGGTTTAGCTCACTTACAACAGGTTTGCTTTTCTTGGTGGTGTCTGTGAGCCCAGGGAAAGAGATGAGCCTTTGGGAGAGAGCGTGTGTGTGGTTTTGGAGTGTCCTCGGATTTGATGAAGAGGAGAAATTAATCAAAAGGATGTTTTCTTCCAGCGCCATGAATGTGGAAAGCTAATTTAAATTCTCCGCATCGATTTTTTTACATTAGAATTAGAGGCAATTAATCATAAGCAAAAATGTAGAGACACTCGGAGGATTTTAAGGGAGAGCTCGCTCTGGGGAAATAAAGAATAGAGAAAAGCTTTTGTTGGGCTGGTGGAAACATCATTGTCCTGGGTGCCGTGGTCTGATCAAACACATAAAAGTTCTGCTGTGCTTGCTGATCATCACTGAGGCCACAGACTGCTGTCACAGGTTCCCAGATTCAACAGGGGCAGATCTGAGGCAGAATTCGTCTCTCCAGCTTTGCAATCTGAGTTCAGGCTGCGGCATCACTTCGGTTCTCCTTGGCAGCGATCAATAAAAGCTCATCACTGGTGATTTCCAGGTGTGGCTGCTTCCAGTGCTTCCTTTGGTGCTTCTCCAGGTGTTTCTCTGCTGATCACAGGATCACAAAGCTGGGAAAAGGCCTCCAGGGTAAAGCCCAGCCTTTGATGGAATGCACAGCCCCCCAGGGCACTGCACGAGCTTGTGCTGAGGCATTCACTTCTCTGAGGCACATAAAAAGCTGGAATCACTCATCCACTGGATGAAAAATAAAAGTCACAATCCTGGGCACGTTTTAAATAAAGTCTTCCAAAATTCTGGTTCTTTGTTTAAGGATTTTTTTTTTCCCTCAACTATTGCTGACCCAACCCCCAAACTACTCCTTGGTCTTTCACCATTTATCTCCCTCTCAGGGGAAATGCCCTGCACGAGAAGAGGAAACCCAAAAATATTTTGAAGGAGGCAAAAAATCTTTTTCTGGAGATGTTCAGAGCAGCATTAGACAGAGAGCAGCTCCTTATGGAAGACAGGCAAGAGTCTTTGGCAACTTAAAGATGACAACTGGGAATTAAAAAGTCATAATTTGAAGAATTTCCCTGGCAAAGGGACAACACAGACAGCACCTGCAGCTCTCTGAGGTGATCTGAGAGCATTTACACTCATTAATGAAAAAGTCAATCAAACCAAGCTCATTCAACCCTTGCCCACTGCTTTAAGGCCAACCTCAGCACTGAGGCCTCCAAACTGTGTGAAAATGGTTAAAAGATGCTTTAGCACTGCCACATTCAGCTGAGTAAAGGACCTCAGAAGAGAATTCTGGTCATGACAGCAGAAGCAGCAAAGGTGGATGTGACCAACCTCCTGCCCACTCTGGTCTCACTCAAAGCCCAGCCTGTAAAACCAGCCCAAACTCCCTGTCTAGACCCTCTTGCTCCTTCCACCAGAATTCCTACAGGGATATCTTTGCTGGCACTGACCCAAGAGCCATCAGCTCCTCTCAGAGTGTAAAAGAGCCCAGCTGCCCTCAAAGACCCGCTATATTTATTCCAAATTAAGTCCAAGATGCTTCTCACTTCATTCCTTTCTCCTAAGTGCCCTTTTCCCTGCTTTAATATGCTAAAAATTACTGCTGGGATGAGGAAAACACATTAAAATTGAGAGTTCACACCTCTCAAGTGTGGATGGCAGCGGAGGTTTTAGGATTCCAGTTGCTGGAGTCCTGTAACTCCCACAAGTGCCTGACAGGGAAAAGGGTTTCCAGCTTTCCAACTTTTACTGAAAAAAAAAGTCAAGAGAAGAACACGATTTCAGAAAATCACTATTTAAACTGTCAGCCTTCCTTATTTTTATCTCCTAGTGGGTTTTAACCCAACCTTATCCTTTGGGGAATTTCTGGTCTCGTGGGGGAAGGAGTTTATTTGCACCCATAGAGCAGCTCAAACCCTCTTCCCCTCTTTTTCTTTTTCCAAAGTTTCTTTCTACTTTTGCTTTGCAGAAGATGAAATGAACTTCTCGCAGGAAGGAGAGCAAGGCAAGGAGTGTTAAGTGTGACTGCAGGAGCTATTTCCAGTCTCTACAGCATTTACTGAGCAGTATATTGAAGAGGCCATGAAATGCTAATGATCTCCAGACTGCCAGAGATACAGTCCTAAATAGAAGGAAAAAATCTCTTTGAGAGATTTTTTTTTTTTTTGCCTATTCCATCTCCAAAAAAACCACACAAAACTTTTAACACCTCCCTTTGGCTAAAACTCTCCAAGTTACACTTGAAAAAAAAAAAATGAAAAGGAAAACCAGATGGGGGTGGGGGAGTGGATGGAGATGATCCACAGAGCTAAAATATCCATTAGTGGTAAATTCCACCATCTCTTCCCCCTCCAAAAAAAAAAAAAAAAACGGGCTGCATGGGTCAGATTCCACCCGCAGACCAAGGAACCAGCTCCAAACACATTCACTCAGCCCTTTTTATTCTCTTGCTTGTCTAAGTGGCTGCTAGGCAACCCCAGCAGCATCGCTGCTCATATGCATGAAGTATTAACTATTATTTCATTCCTTCCCCCCTTTCCACGAAAAGGCAGCAACCTCAATTCCTGGCAGATAATTCTTTTCCCAAAAGGGAATGCTGGCTGAAGGAAGCTGGGAATGGAGCCGTGTAAGGGGTGGATATTCCCAGTTTAGTTCCAGGATGGGATGCATCCACCACCCTGCATTACCCACCTGGTGCTCTCCTTAGGGGGTGAAAAACTCATTTTTGGTACACCAGGAGATGCAGCTGCACCGAGCCGAGCTCTGGAGGGAATTGCAGCCAAAATTCCCGGTGTCAGCTTGGTGAAGCAGCAAACACCCCCACTGCTCCAGCCCTTGTGTCCCTCTGGAGGTGGGAATTCTCCTGTGGGAATAAGCCCTGATTTTGCCAGAGCTGGACAGCAGGAAGGATGCTGATGCCCTGCCCGAGGATTTCTGCTTCCCTCCCTCTGAGAGTCCATTCTGGGAGCAGCATCCCCATCCCTGCCAGAGGCAACTCTTCCAGCCACGCCAGGGGCTGTTTTGCCTGAAGAAATAAACGTCAAAATTGGGATGGGACAGAAGAAAGCAGAAGCTGGTGGTGTTTAGCAATGGCTGGGATGCTTCAGCTCAGCAAAGAAATTCAGTGACCTATCGAGATCCCCTCAGCCTGGTCCCAAACTTTGGTGACAGTCCTGTACCCAGAGCCATTACCAGGACTATCCTTTACAACAGAGGAGGAAGGTGCTGCTCAGGACGACAAAACCTCAGGAAAATGAATTTTTCACCTGCAGGAAGACTCCAAGAAGCGAGAGAGGGAATGCTGCTGACAGGTAGAGCCCTGCACGATTCCAGCCCAGTGACATTTCTGAGTAATTACAAACCCTTACGATCCATTATAATGTTAATTTACAGGCCAGTTGTTGTGGAGAAGTGTGATTAGATGTTGTGTAGCTACGATTCCGACTGGAAGGAATGCTAAGAATGCCTCCACTTCGAACTGAACTGAGCAGCGAGGGGAGAGCAGGAGCTGGAGCAGAGAGGAGCATCCCACAGGCAGCTCCAGAGCCTGGACAGGAGCACAGGCACAGGGCAGGTCCTGGTAGCAGAAGGTTCAGATATCAGACCTGCAGGAGGCTCCAGAGGAGCTGCCAAGCAATGGAAATGTTCACAGAATGCCAGGATGGTTTGGGTTGGGAAGGACCCCAAAGCCCATCCAGTGCCACCCCTGCCATGGGCAGGGACACCTCCCACTGTCCCAGGCTGCTCCAAGCCCCAATGTCCAACCTGGCCTTGGGCACTGCCAGGGATCCAGGGGCAGCCACAGCTGCTCTGGGCACCCTGTGCCAGGGCCTCCCCACCCTCCCAGGGAACAATTCCTTCCCAATATCTTTTGTGTGATATCTTCCCCCTCCATGTATGTGAGGGAGAGGGTCCCACCTGTGTCTCACCTCACACCTTCCAAACAAAGAAATGAGTATTTGCCTCAGCTGGGAGCATCCTATTGATTTATGTCACCAGCCCAATTCAAGAGTCCAGGCCAAGCGTTTCCTTCAATGCAGGCCAGCCAGAAAATGTTTGTTTTTCAAATTATGAGACATTTCCTGTGTTGGGGCTCCACTCCTAACCAATATCAGTTGAGGATGACAAAACCTTTTCAAAAGGTTAAAAACCTGAAACAAATCTCTTTATTCACATTGCCTGCTCATTTCACAATGAGGAGAAGCAAAAATTGTCATTTTAATTTTTTTTTTTAACACTAATGTCACAGCACATTTGGAACCAGAATCAGGCATAATTTCATTTCTGCAACCTACCCATTAAAAGGGCTGCCAGATTTGATATAAATTTTCCTCTACAAAACAAATTGATTAAATGCAGACTGAACTGGAGTCCCTAAAGCTTTGTCACAGCAAACTTCACGCAGCAGTTTTGTAATTTGCAGGTGGAAATACATCAGAACATTCATTTTCAGCCTCATACAAGCACCTCGTTACTCTGCAAAGTAATATTTTTAAGCTATGGATAGTATCTAAATTATTCAGGGATGGAAAAAACAAATCCATCTCCTCTGGAAAGGAAAGCCACCAGCTGCTGAGAGCAGAGCAACTCTTCTCCTAAGGCCAAATAATCAGCAATGCAAATACCAATGGAGAAGTGCAGCACCACGAGCAAAGAGAAAGGTTTCCTAGGAAAAATCTTGCAGGGAAAAAGGGGTTTGTAACAGAGCATCATTTAGGCTGGAAAAGACCTCCCAGACCAAGCTGTGACTGATCCCCACCTTGTCCCCAGCCCAGAGCACTGAGTGCCACGTCCAGGTGTGGACATCTGCAGGGCTGGGGACTCCAAACCTCCCTGGGCAGCCCCTGCCGATGTTTAATCACCCTTCTAGTGAAGAAATTCCTCCTGATGTCCAGGCTGAAAGGGTTCAGCAGCTCCTAAAGGAGCAGAAAAAGCAGAGGGAGAAGGAATCTCCTCAGCATCACCTGAGGTTCTGACACAGCCAGGCTGGGACACCTGGAACTGCTTTTTTTCCATGGATATTTCAAATATCAGTCTCCTGCCACACTTTTTTGCTCAGGGAGAGTTTAAATGGGGACAGAGGGGTCTCTCCTGCGCCACTCCATCCCCCAAAGCCGTGCCCTTGAGTTCATCTCACCGCCACGGGCTCGGGCCCTGGCAGTAGAAGTTGCCCAGATTTAACTCTGTGGGCACGTGAAGGAGATGGCAGTGCTGGGGGAGGGAGCAGGGCTCTTCTGCCAGCTTCACAGAACTCTTTTGGCCACCCAGATGTTTGCAAATTCCCACAAGGAGCCTAATTGCCAGTGCAAGGATTAACTCAACTCGTTTTTGTTACGAGGCCAGCCTCCCTCCCAGCCACACCACAGCTGACTTCAGAGACTTTTGTACCAAAGCTCAAGAACCAGGAGCAGATCTTTTCTTTCTGGAACGCCAAAGGAGGCAGGAGGATGTTGTCCATGCTGGAGCTCCTGGATTTCTGTGTCTCCAGCAGCAGCAGCTGAATATTGCTGGGTTTAAGCACCTCCCAGACTTGCCTGAGGCATCGACCTGTTCTGGATTTTGCAAAACCACAAGGAACACCGAACCAAAGCAGCAGCAGCAGCTTTCCCCCCTTACTCTGCTGTGAAGAATATTGAAGATCTGTCATCACATGAAGCAGAGGAAGATCAGTGTGAGGCACTGAGAGCCAAGACCCTGCTCTGTGTGGGCTGGGAAGCTTTCAAAGGATTTTTTCCTTAGGAGAGATTGCAGGGAAGGCTTGATCAACTCACCTCAAACTGATTCTCCTGCCGGAGCTGCATGGTTTCAAAAGGATCAGAGGAATCAGGCAGCATTCAGTCCTTCCACTGTACGAGGGATTCACTCTGTTTTCCTTTTAAAATTATGAATTGTTTGAATATCAACCCATTACTGCTCTCTTAACTTTCCCCTGTGACTGAAGTGCATAAACCTGTATTTTAAAAGATACAACCTAACACTAATCTCACATTCCACAGTGAAAATCCCCTCTTTGGAGCATTCTTCCCAAACAGACAAAGAAGGAAAAAAGTCCTGTAGGAAGGGGAGAGAGGACAGGCTGCAGAGCATGAAACTCCACTTTATTCTGTTACTGAGGTATTTGGATTGGGGTTTCTACAACATCCACACTCGACCCTTCCCTCCTCCCTGACTCACAGGTCTCTGATGGGCCATGAGCTGGAGGTATTTATGAGCCAAACGTGCTCCAACAGCTCAAAGCATTTTAGGAAAAGCTTCCAGCAGCTCTGGAGAGCCTCAGACCAGCAGGTAGCCAGGAAAGACCACGGTGCTGCCAATTTTAACAGCAGAATGATTTGTTCTCTTCAAAAACTTAACCTTTCATTGGCTCCTTTATTTACCAAGGAGAGATTTGGGTGGGGAATAGAGGGAAGAGTCTCTTCTGTGCAGCCAGATGGAATTCCAAATCCAGTTAGTTTAGGCAGGGAGCTAAGGGGAAGATGTCAAAATATGTTTTCCATTAACGTAACAGCGGAAAACACGAGTGGTTTAAAATTCTATATACAAACAATTACTGCTCTGCTACCAGAACCTGTGCCAATGGGAGGGGTTTTACCACCATAGTTAGTTTAAACCAACAGCAACAGAGTTGTAAGTCAGAAATATGGTGTTTTATTCTGAAATATTTGCTTGGGGTGCTACTTGACATCAGACTTCAGTCAAAATAAGCTTTAGTGAATGATATGTTAAATGATCCCATCTGCCTGTTTCAAAGGCAAAAAAAGCCAAGTAGGTTTTATTAATCCTGAATTTCCAGTTCAACCTTCCAAAAGAGAAGGGACATTTTCTGCTCTTATTCACCACGTGGTGCTGAAGTGAATGGGGTTAGTGGTACAGGGCAGAGGAGTCCAGCAATCAAGACATTAACAGCAAATTTTAACAGTCAATTGGACATTGATTTTTTTTTTTTTTTTAGTGGAGAAGTTTTACTTTGCAGCTGGAAGGGAGAAAAAAAGAGAGCACCATCATCTTCCCTGCATCTGCACTCAGGTGCTCTGGCAGAAAGCACTCCAGGAGGAATAATGCTCATTGTTCTGCACTCACAGCTGAGGGGGTTTTGTCTTTCACAGTCACTTTGTGCCAGAAGAGTCGGGTGACTCCCTCCAGGAGTGACACAGAGGTACAGAGGGAGCCCGGAATGACACAGTTCAGGAAATGGACTCAAAGGAGCAACTGTGATCGGTTTATAGGAGTTCACAGGAGGTGGTGGTGTCTGCAGGAAAGAGGCAGTAACAGCTG
>VXAD01000738.1:46082-58059 GCA_013399195.1 Dicrurus megarhynchus
CCGATCTGGAGAGGAGAGGAGAGGAGAGGAGAGGATTTTTAATCAAATGGTGTTTGCAGCCTGGCTCTCCAGCCCTAAGAGCACCTGCACTCGTGTGACCAAGGGCCAAAGCTCTGCTTCTGCAGTGAGAAAACAGCCCCAGTTGTCACAAAGTCAGAGAATGGCATCCCTAGGGAGGATTGGCCTCCCAGCCAGGCTTGCAGCACTCAGTATCCCCAAAGGATGGACACAACTCTCTGTACCCAGCTGAGGGTGGGCAGGGGGGCAGACTTTTAAGGTTAAAATCCTGTTATTACATTACTGGACCTTATTTTTGCCTACCTCCTCTAACCAGTCAGCACATGCTCCTGATGTGGGGGGAAATCATTCTTCCAGGGAACAGGCAGCAGCTCCACTCTTACATTAACTTTCTGATGCAGGAAAAATTAGTGAAATTTTTATAAACTTGAGAGAGAAAAAGGTCTAAAAATCACTGCAGAGTGGCCACAGGCTATCAGTTGTCACCAACTTCCACTTCACTGCCGTGCTAGGCTGGTTATAAACCTGAAGTGCGAAGTGGAAATTCATCCACAGACAATTTCCTTTTCCCCAGCAGAATATTGCACCATGTTCTGGCTAATCACATAATTCAATCCTCGTATGTTAAGAAAGCACTCAGAAATCAGGAGAACGCATTCAAAACGTTCACTGTGTGGAACATTTCGTTGCCCAAACATCACAATATAAATTCAAGCACGTAGCTGCCAAAATGAGAAGTTAGCACAGAAATTCCTTCATGATTGACTAAGGAGAGACTCATCACCGAGGTATTAAGTAATTCTTAGGGGAAAGTGAATTAGAATTGCAGCGTATGATGTATTAATTATTTGGTGGCAGTTGAAGAAAAACGTTTGGGTTTTAAGGACACGAGGTTAGAACACAGCTGGAGGAACTGAACCCGTGATATAAATCGACTTTTTAAATGTGCAAAGAGAAAAATATCCTGAGTTTCACTGGGTCCTGCAAACTGAGCGATATGGAACAACAGAGTTTTGCTCATCTGCAGTTCATTTTTATTCCAAAAATTCCTTTTTAGAGCATTCTAGCTGTGTGTTCATTTGGACTGTAAAACAGCCTGAAGAGTGATACTGGAGCCACTTCAGCAAGAAATGCCCCAACCACTCTTCTCCCCAAATTTCTCTAATTAAACCCTTTTTCCAGGGGTTTGTTGGCTGTTTTCCCTCTCTCCATTTTTTCAGCACCAAAACACAGCTCTGAACATCATCTCTGCATCTCCACCAGCTCAAGCCCTGCAGGATCTCCACCCACAGCAAACTGGGGGAGGAAAATTTTAAACAGGAAAATAGGAAAATCCTCTGGGTAGAGGCTTTTCCTGGGGGATCATCTTCAGGGAGCAGAAAGAAGCCAGGAGGTCCCTTCCAACCAAACCATTCTGGGATCCTCTAAGTGCCTCTGCACAAAGTATTCCAGGAGGGCACAAAGCAGAAAAATAGTGGCACCATCCCCCCAAAATTGGAAGCAGAGCAATAATGACACCATCCCCAAAAAGTGTGTGTCTTGTTTTGATCAGTGAGTGAAGCAACAATCACCTGAGGCTTTCAAAGCACTTTACAAATATTAATCCTTATGAGTTTGCCTATCTTAACTTTCTGGCTCTTGGAAAAAAAAGGCAGGAATTGAATTATTCCCCCTGATGGAAAATGGAAATGAAAGCACAGAGCAAATAAAGCAGGGTTTCCCAAACAGATCTGAAGTGCCCATGGATGTGGGTTGTGGATCAGAAAAAGATGGGACTTGTGAGATCAGAGATTAATTTATGCCTCAGGGCATAGGCCTGAGTGTGGGGGACTCCTGGCACAGGGGAGTCTAAGGTGGCACAGAAACCCCACTGAGGATGGAGTCCAGAGGCAAAGAGGTGCACCAGAAACGTGGAATAAACACCCTTGGGACTGCACTTGATCACAATTTACTCTGGGAAGTTCACCCTCTCACCATGTGTCTGTATATGTGTACATGTATAAAATTCAGGTGTATTTTACACGTAAGTGTGTATAAATATCTAGAAAATAACCTAAACCCCAGGTACTGGAACAGCTGCAGCCCCAGGGCCGGCAAACCCAGAGGTTTTCTTGTGACAGACACACCCTCAGATGTTTTGATATGAAAATGTCTCCTTTCAGTCCCCAGCAAGGAAGTGGTGATTTTGATTTTCACAAAGACAGAGCCTGCAAGGAACCTGTGGGGCTAAAGACAAAGCACATTTCCCCACGGGGCAGCAGTCAGGGAGCACGGCAAGGTGGATCATGTTTTTATGACAGATTTCATCCATGAAAATGGGGCAGAAGAGGACAAACTGGTCCACAGAGGGACTCACTCTGCAATCCACTCCCTGAGTCACAGAATCATGGAATGGTTTGTGTTGGAAGGGACCTTGGAGAGCATCTGGCCACGGGCAGGGACCCCTCCCACTGTCCCAGGCTGCTCCAAGCCCCATCCAGCCTGGCCTTGGGCACTGCCAGGGATCCAGGGGCAGCCCCAGCTGCTCTGGGCACCCTGTGCCAGGGCCTCCCCACCCTCCCAGGGAACAATTCCTTCCCAAGATCCCATCCAGCCCTGCCCTCTGGCAGTGGGAAGCCATTCCCTGTGTCCTGTCCCTCCATGCCTTGTCCCCAGTCCCTCTCCAGCTCTCCTGCAGCCCCTTTAGGCCCTGCAAGGGGCTCTGAGCTCTCCCTGGAGCCTTCTCCTCTGCAGGTGAGCACCCCCAGCTCTCCCAGCCTGGCTCCAGAGCAGAGGAGCTGCAGCCCTGGGAGCATCCCGGTGACTCCAGCAGGTCCCTCTCCGCGGGGTTTTTCCTGAATTAAGGGGGTTCTGTAACCCAAACAGCCCCGAGGTTCCTCACTCCCACGGCCCATCCCAACAGCCCGGGTGACGCAGCTGCGCTGGAATGTCCTGGATGGGGATTGCAGAGGAGCTTTCTGTGACGGATGAAACGCGCTGACGGCACAGGATAATTAAATAATTAACCCCCGTCCTCGCCGTGGGACGATCTTTGCCCTGCCTCTCCCATGAAACCTCCCAAGAGCACTTTGGGGCACAGAGCAGACCCCACCCCCCCATCCAGGATAAACAGATTTTTCTGGATGATTTTGGGGTTCCTGGCACTGGAACAGCTCGAAAAATTATGGTTTTTAACTAATATTAGATAATGAGACAAAAAAAAAAAGCGCTATTTTTATTTAAGTGCCTCTACCTCACTTTATCAGTTCATAAGTTTTATACTTTATCGGTTTTATAATCACTTGATAAGATTGAATAATGAACTGCCTCCAAATTTCAGTAGCCAGGTATAAACCTCTGGGAACACGGAGTTTACTGCTTGTTACAAAAACAATTACTGCACTTTTTACCTAAAACTGAGTTGGGGTTTTGTGAGGGGGTTTTTGTGTGGGGGGTGTTTGGGGTTTTTTTGTTTGGTTTGAGGTTGTTTTGTTGAGTTGTTTTTTAAAGATTTTTACATTCTGGGCAGCATCTACACTGGGAAGAATGAAACTGTAGAAAACAGCAGTGGAAAGAATCAAAAAGCACTTTTGCTGCTCCAGTACAATTCGAAACATGAATTCTCTGGTTTACAACTCCTCACCTTCCACAATTACCTCCGATGGCGGCAGCACACGAGACAATACTCTGAAATTTAAATAAGTCCATTTATTAGCACAACAAGCAGCAGTTCTACCCTTCTGAGTGCTTCCTGCAGGGAATATTCACAGAATCATAAAATCCCAGGATGGTTTGGGTGGGAAGGGACCTGCTCATCCCATTCCATCCCCTGCCATGGGCAGGGACACCTTCCACTGTCCCAGGCTGCTCCAAGCCCCATCCAACCTGGCCTTGGACACTGCCAGGGATCCAGGGGCAGCCACAGCTGCTCTGGGCACCCTGTGCCAGTCATGATCTTATGGAAACTCCCAGATTTTCCCATAAAAACTGTTCCAACAGGAAAACACGGACCCCAACAGGTCTCTAAAGCTACGCCAGGAACAGCAACAACTTTGCTTTTGCAAGCCCAGCTCAGGTCAGAGCAGTGCAGGTCAATGTGACAGAGGAGGTGCCTAAAATAAGAGGGTGAACTTTGCATTTCTGGTTTGAGGGGAGGCGATTCATATAGAAAAATCTGCATTCTGACTGTGAGCAGCTGTGGGGGCTGGGCAGCCTGAAGCCAAGGCCCAGGTTCTTCAAGGGGCTTGAAGAAATATTCTGTGGAGGATATTTCACCTTCCTGGCAGGTGGAAGTCTTCTAACAATGGTGCACATCTGTCACATTAAGGAGAATAAATATTTGCTAGGAAGAAGGAAGCTCTGAAGACCAGCCTGGTGACCAGGAGCCATTATTCCTCTTATTATTTGTACCTATTAAAGAAAAATTTTCTCCCATGATTGGTCATTTAAGGTCATGAATATTTGAAAAGATCTGCATTTCATCTCCTTTGGGGGGAAGGGTGGGGGTTTGAACAGCACAAGAAATTGTTTAAATGCGAGGACTCGGGATAAATTAGACAGAACCAGTCCATATGTACTTAATCCCATCTCCCCCCACATTTCATAGCACAGAGGTGGATTTTGAGTTGTTTTTTTAGACTGGACCATCCCAGACAGCTCAGGGGAGGAGGAGAAAGATATCCTTGCACAGAGCAGCGAGGTGACAGCGCTGACAACTGCACCTCCAGCACACGGAGAGCCGGGGCTTATCTCCCAGCCTGCTTCCTCCCACCTTATCAGAGGCTCTGCACAACCTCCCGTTACTGCCCAAACAAGAGCACAGCCTGGGTAACAGAAAACATGAGACTCTTGGTCAGAAAGGCCCCAGAGCTGGCTGAGCTCACTGGAATATCCAGCTCTGTGCAGGACCCATCCTCTTTTCCTGCCTTGTTTCCCATGAGCTGCACAGAGAAGGGCCATTGTCCACCTCAGCACACATCTCCAGATGCCTCCTGCTCCAGCCTGGGCTCACAGAATCCCAGGATATCCTGAGCTGGAAGGGACCCTCAGGGATCCTCAGCCCAGCCCCTGGCCCTGCCCAGACACCCCAACAATCCCACCCTGGGCATCCCTGAGAGCGCTGTCCAAACGCTCCTGGAGCTCTGGCAGCCTCGGGGCCGGGACCATTCCCTGGGGAGCCTGGGCAGTGCCCAGCAGCCTCGGGGGGAAGAACCTTTCCCTGAGATCCATCCCGAGCCCTGACACAGCTCCAGCCGTTCCCTGGGCTCCTGTCCCTGTCCCAGAGCAGAGCTCAGCCCCTGCCCCTCCGCCTCCCCTCGGGAGGAGCTGCAGCCCCCGAGGAGCCTCCCCTCAGTCTCCTCTGCTCCAGCTGAACGAGCCAAGTGCCCTCAGCTGCTCCTCAGACCCTTCCCCATGTTTGTATCCCTGCAGGGTGAGCAGGCTGGAAGGTTTGGCAGCAGTGAGGAACAGGCTCAGGAAGGACACGCTGCTCTCTCCACACTCCACAGCAAAGCCCTGCCTTGTCCACGTGGAGACACAGTTCTGTCTTGGACACTGGAAACACTGGTCCCACCCTGTCCCACCATGGTCAGGAGGTGATGGAGACAGAAATGCCACTTGCATTCGGACTTCCTGTGCCTTGTTAAGCAGCCTCGTTCATACACCGAGTACAGGATAATTAATAAATCATCTAATTGTGAAACTGTAAATTACCAGCCAGTAACTGAACCCATCCTAGGTACCAGCAGCACTAAGCCAACCCACACATCATCAAGCATCAGCTCAGCTCAGGATCAGATCTTGGAGGAAGCCAAGCAGGAAACAGAAAAAGAATCCCGGAATGGTTTGGGTTGGAAAGGACTTTAAAGCTCATCCTGTTCTACCTCCTGCCACCTTCCACCAGACCAGGTTGCTCCAAGCCCCATCCAGCCTGGCCTGGAGCACCTCCAGGAAGCCACAGCTTTTCTGGGCAACGTGTGCCATGGCCTCACCACCCACACAGGGAACAATTCCTTCCTGATATCTCATCTAAACCTCCTCTCTTTCAGTTTAAAACCATTCCCTTTCACATGAGCTGATGCTCCACTCCATCAACACCTAAAGCCTGGGAAATCCTCTGTGCAAAAGCCATCCCCAGATGCTCAGGTCTGTTCCAGAGGACACTCATCCATCATCAATAACCTTCCAAAATCAGGGACAAGCAGTAACTTCCACCAGCATTGCACTGAGGCCGTCACTGCGTTGCCGTGTAGCACTGCTGGATGTCTCTATATGATAATAATAAAAATCCAGTGCTCAGTGCCCTGGTTTCTCTAATTACTGTCTTAAGGGGAAAAAAAGTCCTTGTCAAGTGTCCCACTCTGTCCCTGCTCAGCTGCACAAGGGCAAGGGCAGTGCAGGGGTTTTACCTGTCAGCGTGAGGCTGCTTTATCTAAAGCCTCCAGGACTCCCAGACACCAGAGGTCAGAAGAACGAGAATAACTGATATAATTCCCTAGGCAGGGTGAATGTTTAATCAGCTGTGTGTTAAGCCAGAAATTCTCCAGAACAGTTCCAGGGTTGTCATGGTGGCAATGGGATCTTAAGCTGATACTAAGGAACAGTCTGACAATGACTAACCAGGTGGTGGTTAAGGAAATTGCTAATTCTGCTGAGGTTGTTTGCCTGTAATCATCCCACCCCCGCCTTTTCCCTTCTCTCCTCTTCCCCTGATGTTTCTTGTCAGTCTTAACTCGTGACACCTCCAGAAGAGGCATCCTTAATTACGGGCTCCATTCAGCGGGACCCTCTGCCTCGTGTTAACCTCAAAGAACCACCAGCCACGTAATCCCAGAGAAATTCCTGAATTACTGCTGCCTCCCCACACAGACTCAGCATTGGCTTCATCCTCGAGCTTCCAAACGAGTGGGGCACTTCCAAAACTCAGCCATGGAGGCAGAACCATCTCTCCTCACACCCGGATTCGCTGCTGATGTGTGGAGTCCACAAGGATTCACTCATCCCCAGCACAGCTGCAAACGGGATGTTGATGGCTTTGGAGCATGGGTTCAGCTCCTGATGGGAAAGGGAAAATGTGTATGGGAGAGAAGTAAATCCAGCCAGGATCCTCTACTCTAGAAGGGATGGGGAAAGTATAATTTTATGTGCAAACATAGAATCATGGAATGGTTTGGGTTGGAAGAGACCTTAAAGCTCATCTCATTCCATCCCCTGCCATGGGCAGGGACACCTTTCACTACCCCAAGTCACTCCAAACTCCATCCAAACCGGCCTTGGACACTTCCAGGAATGAGGCAGCCTCATCTTCCCTGGAAAACCTATGGCTCACCCCCTGACAGTGAAGAATTTCTTTGGTTATCAAACCTAAATTTCCCCTCATCCTGCCACTCCAGCTCCTGATTCAGAGATGCTGCTGCACAGTGTCATCCCCTGAACCTCTTGCCTCTGCTTTGTTCCTGCTCATGTTCCACGTTTTCTTTGCCAGGATGAGGCTTTGTAAGGATTAGAGATGCCCTGAAGAAGTCAGAGCATGGAGTCACCCTGCCAGGGGAGACAGGGAGCTGCTCCTCCTCAGAGCCTGCACACAGGTACCTGCTGGTGTTTGTCCTCACACACATCCAGACATTCCACACATGAAGCCAAAGAAAAACCCCCTCACACAGAAAAAAAAAAAAGATTTGTGGAACCTGGATGGTGAATATGCAGTGAGCTAAATGCAGCATCAGGGAGGAATATCTCTGCAGTCAATATAATTATTACTTCTGTCAGCTTCTTGCTGGAGACACTGAGGATTTCTTTCAGACTTGGGACAAGAAAACAAAGCATCTGATTTTTGTTTGCATATTCTTTATATAAAAGTCATTATTGGTGCAGCATTCTGTGACCTGTTCCTTTGACTGCAGTGTTCAGTCATCAACCTCTTGCAAAGCTTCCTCCCACGACACATTTGTACAATGCCAAGACTTCTCTGGCATTTATGAAGCTCAGAAAAACAAATTCTCAATAGAAATCTAAGTCAGGAAAAAAGCAAACTTATGAATTGCCTTTAAATGACTTTCCAAATGCCTTCGCTTGGGATTTCTATGGCTCTTCACTCCTGTGGAACGTCGGGAAATACCCAAGGGAATGACACGAAGTTGTGTCAGGGCAGGTGTGGGATGGATCTCAGGGAAAGGTTCTTCTGTGATTTTATGACGAGATCAACGAACCAAAACAGTTTCTAAAGTTCTGTTTGGGAAACTTCGTGCTTCTGTTGCAATTTCAAATACACCTTGTAACTGTTGCTGGGTAGACACTGCCTAACCCCTGCAGTGACATAAGTGAGCAGGAATACTGTGGGAAGAGGAGGATTTTCTCACTGACATGAAATCACATGTCTAGACATAGCTACATATTGTTTTAACAACTCAGCTGAACAACTCACCATTTAAACTTCTCCAGAAATCGCCATCTTTCATAAAACATCACCCAAAGCTGAAAGTAAGTTTGTTTTTTTTCCCCTTTCCCCCCCCACCTGGAAACATTTTGTGTATGAACGTGTCCTGAAATCATTTCTGAAATGCAAACATTGCCATCTCTCACAAAACATCACCCAAAGCTGAAGGTGGGTTTGTCTTTTCTGCTTTCACCCTTGAATGAAAATAATTTGTGTATTAATCTGACCCTGAAATAATTTCCTCTGTGCTTTGTGTGCTAAGAAAAGTGACTCTTGGAAGTGCCCTGTACAAAAGGATTCCTCTTTGCTCAGGGAGTTCAGGTTTGTGCTGAAAGAAGGTTTTGTCATTTATTTATGAATTTATGGATAATTAGTCCATAAGCTGCACGGATTCCTCTTTGCTCAGTGCGTTAAGGGGTCCATGGCTTGTGCTGAAGGAAGGTTTTGTCTTCTATTTATGAATTTATGGAGAACTGCCCCATAAGCTGCTCGGACAGACACATCCCGACGTGGGAAAGCCGGCACGTTCCCAGACAATAAGCTGGATTTGTGAGTGTTTGAACAAAGGAATAAAGACCTGCCAGTCCAAATAAGACAAAACAACGCGTCTGAAAGCGCAGATCACAGAGAGAAACCTTCCCTGCGTGTCAAATATCGGCAACGCAAGTCCGGATCCCGATGGATCCCAATCCCCGAGTCCGGGCGAGCCCTGGCACGCTGGGCTCCCGCTGGCCGGGATCCAGCCCTGCACTGCGCTGGCATTTGTTCCGAGGGAGGCAGGGAGAGGAGGCAGAGCCTGGGTTAAATATAACTCGGTAGCCTCCAGCAGAAACTCCGGCGGAGGAGCCGAGCGGGCGGGATCCGCCTGTTGAATCAGCAGCGCGCCCGGACTCCGCTTTTAGCTCGGCAAGGGCTAAAAGTGAGCGGGGGAAATGGGCTGGAATACGCGAAAGCAGCTCTGTTTACGGGCCTGTATGAGCAGGGAAAACACGTTGTGATTAAACGTGGCAGCTGTCGGTGCTCCGAGGTGTTACAAGCAGGGGACTATTTAAAGACAATGCCTGGCGCCGTCTATTCTGCCGCGACGGAGCCGCGTTTGTGGCAGCCCCGAAGTTATTTTGTGGCAGAAAGTGACTTTTAGTGGCAGGGAATACCCTTAATTGAAGGGTTTCCCGCAAAAAGCCAGGACACACGACGTCATCAAAGGCACTGGCTGCTCAATGATCACAGAATCCCAGAACAGGCTGGGTTGGAAGGGAGCTGAAATCCCACCTCGTTCCACCCCCTGCCATGGGCAGGGACACCTTCCACAATCCCACATTGCTCCAAGCCCCCTCCAGCCCAGCCTTGGACACCGCCAGGGATGGGTCTGATCGTGTTTACACACACAAAAGGACATAGAAAGTGCATTTCTGATGTACCTTCACATACCTAACACACGACTTAACAGCGACTCTCTCTAGACCACACTCAGCCTTCTTGGGATGGGTGACCCCAAACTTCCCTCCCAGCCCGGCTGTAGGGGCTCAGCGTGGTGCCAAGTCCCTTGATGAAGGAGGGGCCTCCATTTATAGGCCAAATCTGCAAATTTATAAGGCAAATCTGCAAATTTATAAGGCAATCCTGCAAATTTATAAGGCAATCCTACAAAAGGAGAAGAAACTGCTGCTGGCCCTGCAGCTCCCACCCCCTCTCCAGGTGCTCTGGATTTCCCACTGGCTCGGACCCCTCCCCAGGAACAGAGCTGGCAGGCAGGGCCCCAGCACAGGGACACGCTCCTGTGAGAGGAATTCACGAGAGGGGAATTCACGAGATGCAAACGGCCCAGCAGGGAGATGCAAAGCAGGGACTGTCTGTGGGAGTCCCCGGTGGCTGTGAGGGACCTGGCTCTGGCTTTCCTCGGTGGCAGTGGATGCTCCTATCCCCATCTCCAAGCGCACTGGGATCATTCCTGTTTTGCAGGAAGCAAGCAGGGACAAAGAGATTCCAGCTGTCAACTCCTTCTGGCTGCACTTTCAGCCTTCAGGCCAAGATCCTGTTGTTACCTGAGAACCCAGATGCCGATGAAAAAGAGGAGCAGTTCCAAAGCTCACAGTTACGGGAACGGCTTTGAGAACACCAACTCCAATGGCTCAAAACACCAAACCCCTAGAGCCTGCCCACAGCTGTGTAACCCCGAGGCAAATGCAGCACATCTCACAGAATTCCAATACATCTCCCATCCCTCGGGACAGCGACACTGAGAGGTAAAGACCCAGCTGGATGTGTTGTTTTTTTTTTTTTTTTTTAAACGTGAACTAAGATTTTCATGTATCCAACACACCACAGGCTGGTCCTACAAAGTCCTACAAGGTCCTGCCTTGGGGGTTTTGCCTCACCTGACTCCAGCCACCCAGAAATCAAACTCTGTTCATCCCAAACTCTCTCAGCAGACACAGTCAGAGGTTGATGCAACCCATCTTGAACGGAGGTAACCATGAAAGAGCCTCCCAAAATGCCTCCCCTTCCACAGACTGCCTTCTACTAAACGTGGCACTTTAAAATAAAACCTGAGACTGAACTGATCCTAAACTGACTGAAGCAAACTCAGATCGAAAAGTGAAACAGCAGAAGTGGAGAGGGAAGCCCAGGAGCTTAAGGAGACTGACTTTTTAATTTTTTTCTAAGCCAGACGTTACTCTCTATTCTCAAATGATTTGTAACCAAGATAGAGTTGAAAAGTTTGGGCAGAAGCAGATGAAAAAAGCCTCGACTAAATTATTCCAAAGCTGACCTCTCAGGTTAACCTACCAGTTAAAGCCTCAGTTTAAGGACATTCTAAATGCAAAAAGGTAAAGTGGATTTAACAGTATTTTTAAAAATTATTATTTATTCTGCTCTTTAATTAGTAAGCCTCGCCTCTTTCAATAGCAAAGCCAAAATAAAGGCTTCGGAGTGCTGTCTAAGTAAAAAGAATGGAAAGATTTAATCAGGCAACGGGAACTCACGCTTGAAACAGGCACGTCCACAAAATCTCACTCTAACAGGAGATGAATCTTGTTTCACAACACACTTTATTCAAAACAAACAGAAGAAACCGCGTCAAGAACAGGCGGCAGATGCCTGCAAATAGGTCTCGCTGCGATTTTCCCTCGTTTCTAAGACCGACACGAAAGCGAGCGCCGGGATCTCCCAGCTCTGGCAAACTCCGGGGATGAGCCGGAGTTAAAACCACCTCCCTCCAGCCCCAAAGAGGAGGAGGAGCGCTCGGGGGGGGACGGGGACAGCACGGGGAGGGGGACAGCACGGAAAGAGGGACGGGGGACAGCACTGGGAGGAGGACGGGGACAGCACAGAGAGAGGGAGAGCACGGAGAGGGGCACGGGGACAGTACGGAGCGGTGCCGGCTCCGAACCCAGCGGAGCCGCTGCCCTGTGCCCCCTCCCGACCCTGACCGGACACTTTGGGGCTCGCAGCCCCCGGAGCCGGATGGGACCCCCCGGCAGAGCCGCGTCCCTGCCGCCCGCGGAGCCGGGAGCGCGGCGTTCCGGGAAGCCCCGCGCCGGG
>VXAD01000738.1:58456-118982 GCA_013399195.1 Dicrurus megarhynchus
AAGCCGTTGTCATGACGACGGGGCGTGACGTCACTGACAACAACGCCGGGGGGACGGATGGGAGCGGGTCGGGAAAGGGGGATTGGGGGCGAATTGGGGGAATATCGGTGAATTGCTGCCTTCCGCCCCGGGCCCGGCACACGCTGTCCCCTCCCGCCCTGGGTTGCGGCCCCGGCAGCGCCCGCAGCTCGGGGGGATGCGGTGAGTGAGGGGAGAAGCTGCAGCAGCAGCGCCCTGTGACATAAAATCGTCATCTAAGGACAAATGGAACGAGCCCAGTGCTGGGACGACGACAGAAGGACGTGGAGCTGCTGGAGAAAGTCCAGAGAAAGCCAGGGGGATGATCCAGGGCTGGAGCCCCTCTGCTCTGGAGCCAGGCTGGGAGAGCTGGGGATGCTCACCTGGAGAGGAAAAGGCTCCAGGGAGAGCTCAGAGCCCCTTGCAGGGCCTAAAGGGGCTCCAGGAGAGCTGGAGAGGGACTGGGGACAAGGCATGGAGGGACAGGACACAGGGAATGGCTTCCCACTGCCAGAGGGCAGGGCTGGATGGGATCTTGGGAAGGAATTGTTCCCCGTGAGGGTGGGCAGGCCCTGGCACAGGGTGCCCAGAGCAGCTGTGGCTGCCCCTGGATCCCTGGCAGTGCCCAAGGCCAGGTCTCCACTCCCCACATCCTGTCCCGTTTTATTTTGACAATGAAACCCATCCCAGGCTCTAGGTCGCTCTCACAGTTTTTGAATGCAGGTGCTGCCAAGGAAAGCAGCATTTTTTATAAAGCTTTACGAAATATCTGTGTTTGTGGGGGTTTTATGGGGTTTTCCCCACAGCTAAATCCGGCAGAATCACCACCAATTGCTCTGAAAAATCCCCGTCATGAATTTCACGATTTCCAGGCTCACCTTCCTGACATGCAATAAAAAAAGCTTTTATGATTACTCTTTTCTGCAATGTTTTCTGAAAAGTATGTCCCAGCCTCAGCCAAGGAAGTGTGTGGAATTTGTACCCATGGAGACTCCAATAACACAGCCCACTCCAAACACCACAGGATTATTACTTTTCTTACCTAACACTCCGGGAAAGGAGTTACTGGAAAAGGATGTGACTGAGCGAGGCAATATAAATTGGAGACACTGGTTAGCGTGTGGTCCATCTGCAGATTTGGGGTTGCTGTTCCTGCTTTTGAGAGATTATCCCGAGAATGACACTGGAAAAATTCATGGGGTTGTGTGTCTGACCACCATGGACACACGAGAAGCTCCAAAGAAAAATAACTTTCATTTTTAATGGGTTGGAGATGCTTAAGCCATGGTTATTTAAAAAGAACGACTTTTAGGTGAGGGGAAGCATACAGTAAAATAGAAAACAGAGATGGAATCGTTTTTGAGAAGTCATCTAGTAAACATCCACCTTTACTCCTGGAAACTGAGGCCAGATTAATAGATTTGCCTTAAAACCTCCTGATGTGTTTGAAGGTTGTTCTCATCCCTTCCCTCAATCTCTTGTTTTACAAATGAAGTAATCCTTTGGTTTTCCCACTGGAAAAATCCAGGCCTTTCCCCAAAACCACTCAATAAACAGCTATTTTTTGTATCCTGTGGTCACTTATTCCTGCTTGAGCAGCGTGCATTGGCTTCGGCCACACCGAATTGCAGCATGCTGATCTTGAATTATCACTCAAATTCACCGAGAGCTGAATGAAATTCCTCAGCCCTCTCCCCTTTAATATCACCTCCAACGTGTTGTTGCAGCCCTGTCACCACTTTAATTTTTAGGGCACAATTCCCCACTGAGCAGAGCCCCATTCCTCTGGAAAAGAAACGTAAAACACATTTGGATGCGCTCCTGTTCTCCCCACATGAAACCCAAAGCAGGGGTGACAACAACATCCCGAAATTCCCACCATCCCTGAGCCATTAAGGCTGGAAAAGCCCTCTGAGATCATCAAATCCAACCAGCACCCCGGCACTGCCAAGGCCACCATCGACCCTGTCCCCAGGTGCCACAGCCACGTGTTTTTGAGCACCTGAAAATGCCCAGCACACCTCTGAGAGAAGCCTGCAGCCGCCGGGAGCCAGGCAGTTCCAATTCCTGCTGGGAATCACCGCAGCGCTGTTATTTTTAATTAGGGACCTGTCTGCCACCTCTCATGCCAAGCTGATCGCTGGCGTTAAGTTTTTCCTCGTTTCTTCCAGCCTGTTCATGAGCCAGGTCTCACCCCTCTCACGCAGTACCGGGGTCTGGGGGAAGGAGATTTGTTTAAAAAGGTTGTCGGTAAAGAAAGAGAAGTTTGATTTTTCTCTTTTCTCTCAGAGGAGCGGTTTGCTGCAGCTGTCGCTGCTACCCACAGGAGGGCACGTTCCTCAAAGCAAACTGGAATTCAGCTCAAACCCAATCCCGCCCAGAGATCTCATTGATTGACTTTGATTTCACTAAAGGGAGGTTTTGACAGAAAAATAGTCTTTTGATGAAAGGAAATTCCCTATAAAGGTAGTGGGATCCTTTGAAATCTTGTGTTTATCCGTGAAAAACAGTATTGTTTTGGGTGCTGGAAATGCAACCTTAAATGAAACTATTCCTTTGAATTGTTTCCTCAGTAAAAAAAAATTCCCAGAGGACTGAAACCAAAATAAACTTAAGAATTGACTTTGGGATTTTTGCTTAAAGAAAAAGTTTGCTTGTTTTAAACAGGAGAATCCCTATTCCTACACAGGTACCCACCCACTGAGCACTTTCCTACCTGGGAGATTTCTGTGCCAGCTGCCCCCCATCCCTGGAGGTGTTTTCCAACCCTAATGATTCTGGAATACTGGGATTCTCTCCTTGCTGTGTTTTACTGCTGGGTGAGCTGAGTGCAAAACATTTGGAGCCCGAACTGGAGCCTCTCTGTGTCCCCCATCCCACAGGATCAGCAGCACCATCCTAGGTGAGTTATGAGGATCATCTCACCTGTGATTGTGGATTTTCCCTTTAACACATCAGCAATAACATTAAACCTCACGATCATTTCATTCACGATCACTTCAAGTTGTGGTGCACGTGGGAGAGGTCCTGGTCTTGCAGGCAGGGATGCACTTTGGAGCAGATTAAATCTCCATTCCAGCTATTTCCGAGGAAACTCCAGTGGGACTGGTGCAAGCTGCAGCTTTTCCTTCATGGAGCTGCCACATCCCATGGGTTGATAACCCTGGGTGAGATCCTGCTCCAAGCACGGCCCCAGGGCTGCGTTTTCTACATCACAAACTCCTGACCTTGCTGCTGGTCAGACAACAACATTCTTCAGTGCTTTTGGCTGGGCTGGAGAGGAGAAATCTGTTGAGTGTGGCTGTGCCAAGGCTGTGCTGGAATTTCCCAGTGGCACCGTACCCTGTCCTGCTCTGCCCACGCGTCTCTCCGGCAGGAAAATGAATTCCAGGCTGTCACAGGATGCTCTGTCCTGTCCTGGCAGTGGCCCAGAGCATTGTTTTCCTCCAGCCTGGAAACAAACAGGTGAGTGCTGAAGGTGGGAGGAACAAGAGAGGGTGTTCAGCCCTTCCCGTGCTCTTTCTCCTGCCTCCCTCGGGTCTGTATCCTGACAATCCCTGGCAGAGGCTTCCCTGCACAACGTGGGATTTGGAAAGGTTGCTCTTCTCAACCTCACATCTTCCCCCTAACAAGTTTTTAGCACAGCTAAAACCCCAAATGTTCTCTTTCCCCCCACACCCTGGAAATTTCCTTTCACGAGCTTTAAAGGACCAAACATTTATCTGCAGTTTTATCTGTTTGGTTTGGCCGTAGCTGCCTGGAAATTCCGCAAAAAACACTGGATAAAGTCATGGAAAAAAACCCAGTGCCTGTGGGTTTTTGTGTGCCACTCCCTGCAGGGAGCTGCAGCCTCCTGAGCCCACAGAAGGAGGATGTGTCCACAACTGGGATGTAATCAAGTGCAGTCATATTGATATGACTGAATCCACGCAGCTTCTGTCAACACAGCTCCTGTGTGGAGGCAACAGCTGCGGAATTACACCCTCGGTGAGTGAACAGCCCCCGTGCAGGGTTTAAATGGAATTTCTGCACCAAGCACAGCCTTTCTGGTGAGCGAGTTTGAATGGGGCTCCTCTCATTTCTCAGGAAACCACAGGTGCTGAGAACAGAGTGACCAGGAGCCTTGAGGGAGTGGTGGACGGGATCAAAGCCAGGGGCCTGGGTGATGCGGTGGGGAGGGGGCACGAAACGCACAGCAGTGGCACCTTCAGCACCTGCATGGCAGCAAAGAAGAGCCTCTGAGGCACCTGGAGAGAAGCTCCTCTGCTGAGACCGGTGCTCCAGACCCTTCCCCGGCTCTGTTCCCTTCCCTGGACACGCTCCAGCCCCCCAATGTCCTTCTAATCATGAGGGACCCAAAACAGCCCAGGATTTGGTGTGTGACCCCAGCAGTGCCTGGCACAGGGGGATGGGCACTGCCCTGGTCCTGCTGGCCACTGGCACAAGCCAGGATGCCAGTGGTCTTCTTGGCCCCCTGGGCACACTGCTGGAAGCTTGGGCTCTGAATATTGAGCAGAAAGGTTCGTTTTGTTCACACGGGGAAGCTCAACATCCTCGTGGCTGTGAGAGCCTTAAAGCTCTGTAACTGTTTTACTCCGGTGAGTTTATGTTTAAAAACCACAGAAAATGATTAGGTGGCCCTGTGGATTATTAACATCTCGGGCTGAATTGCAGGTGCAGAGGTCTGGCACCTCACTCCAGCTCAGTCAGCCACCAGCAGAAAGTTGTCAGCTTGTGTTGTGCCCCAGCTCCCGGAGCGGCACCCGGCCCGTGTCACCAAGGGACAGAGCTCATTTCCATGTCGCTGGCACTGGTTACACATCCACCCCTTTCCTGGTCACAGCACAGCCTGAGCAGGGAGGGCAGCCAGAGCACAGCCCTGCTCTGCCTGGCAAACACTGGGACACCACTGCCACAAAGTCCCGTGGCTTGGGGACGGGGGAGCGTCCCGCCGCGCTCGGCCTCCAGCGGCGAGAGAGAAGACAGAATTCCATTTTTGCTGAAGTTCTGGAAGTGCAGTTGAATTTTTTTTTCTGAGGTTACAAACAACTCTTCTCCATGCAACTTCTGTATCCATCTCTTAGAGCAAATGGCTTTCCAGCAAATTCTCTTCCAAAACTGGGATTACCTGTGGGCATAGATAGCGTTGCAATGTGGGTTTAGGTTTAATGTTCAGAGGATATAGGCACGGCCCCTGAAGTGAGGTGATATCTAACATCAAACTAAATAATTATACAGCCAAGCAATCCTAATTCTCCACTACTTTTCAGGCTTTATAAATATGTATTCCACACACTACACGTTGCATTTTGCATAAACAGCCTTTGCCCGCTCTGTGTTGTTTCAAAACCCATGAGTGTGCAGTTTTTAATGAGCATTTAAAAAAAATTAAAAAGGAGTTTATGCCCCTGACAGGCCAGGGTAAATAGTTTTTGCCCTGTTTTATTTATGAGAATTGCAGAAGACTCATTTAATCACAGACATAGGCAGATAAAGGTCAGTTATCTGCTGGTGTGTCCTGCTGATGAGTCCTTGGCTTTGCTGATTTATGACAGTTGAGAGTTGGATATTAATCTAGGGCATCATTTGGTGGGGATTTTAGTGTGTGTGTGTCTTTCTGTTGTGTTTGAGTGCTTTGGGGCTGTGTTTTTTTGGGGTTTTTCCAGTATTTCCCACACCTGTTTCCTGCAGACCCTTTCACATGACCAGAAAAGATGTTGCAAGTCCTTGATGGGGAAGACACAGTGAGCAGCTGAAGACTAGAAATGACTCAGGTACAAAGAGACTCTTCTGTCTCCCTTCCTGCCTCGTGACCATGTGGTTTCCAGCCTGTTTCCTCATCACATCCATCTCCTCCTCGTGTCCAGCTTCAAGTGGAAATTGCTGAAATATTTTATTTCCCCCCACGCCCCGTTATCTTCCAAGTCAACGTCCTGAGGTGCAACAACTCGGGTTGAGTCACTTGCCACCAGCGACTCTGGAGCTGGGAATTTGGGAGCGTTATCAGAGGATTGCCAACCCAGAATAGCTCCCAGATCCAGTGCCAGGGCTGGTGATAAAAGTGAGAATTATATAAACTGTGTTGGGCAATTCAGATGGGCAGACAGGGCTTGTTATTTACAGGAACGATTAAGATGAAGAAGAAACCTATTTCCACTCTCTGTGTCCACACAAAGAGATGATGCTTTGCTTGAGGTAGAAAAGGAAAGAACTTGCAAATGGAAATTTTACTGGGGTGATGTTCTGTAGGGCACAGGAGAGCTGTGGCTGAGCCCGTGTGTCACCACCAAACCTGTGCCCCGGAGTCCCTACCCACAGTGTTTGAAATGCACAAACCTGGAATCCCCACGGCCCCAGTCTGCATTTATCCTGGGCCTTTGCTCTTATCCTGATGCTCTTGTCTTGTGAGGGACAGCTCTGTCCCTGCTGGCACCTCCCCCTGCCCTAGTCATGTGAAATACCTGGAAATGTCAAGGTGAGGCAGAAATGTGAAGGCATCATGGAATTATTTAGGTTGGCAAAGACCCTTAAAATCACCAAAGTCAATAATCTAACACTGCCAGCCTACCATTAAACCATGTCCCTAAGTGCCACATCTCCACATCTCTTAAACCCCTCCAGGAGTGTGTCTACACTTGGAAAAAAGTGACTTTTATCACTTAGGCAAAAATCTGTAACATCCCAGCACAGACAGCCCAGACACTGCTGTAACTCACCCCAGCAGACCATGAACTGAAGGCTTTGTGTGCGTTCTCACCACAGATTCACCAACAGGAACAAAATGGATTCTGTGGAGGTTTTGGTCCTCCCCTCGAGGTCGAGCCTGTGTTATCAGCAGAGCTCGAGGCTGCTGAACCTGCAGCCACCTCCTCCCTCCTGATCTCGTGCCACAAGAAATGACCCAGTCCAGCCAAAGCGGGGTCACCCGGAGCAGGTGACACAGGAACGCCTGCAGATGGGTCTGGGATGTCTCCAGAGAGGGAGACTCCACAACCTCTCTGGGCAGCTGTTCCAGTGCTCGGCCACCCTCAATGTAAAGAAGTTCTTCCTCATGTTGAGGTGTTTGTCTAGTGATTCAGTTTGTGCCCATTGCTCCTCGTCCTGTCACTGGGCACAACTGAGCAGTGGCACCATCCTCTTTGCACCCGCCTTGGAGATATTTGTATGGACTGATGGGATCCTCTCTCAGCCTTCTCTTCTCTGGACTAACCAGGCTCAGCTGCCACAGTCTCTCCTCGTCTGAGATGCTCCAGACTCCTCATTATCTTTGTGGCCTCTGCTGGATCCTCTCCAATAGCTCCTTGTCTTTCTTGAACCATGGAGCCAGAACTGGACACTGGACACTGCTCCAGATGTGCCTCACTAGGATCAAGGAGCAGGGTCATTCCTGCCTTGCTGGCCACACTCTTCCCAATGCCCCCAGGGTCCCTCCTGGGTTTGTAATCCCCTCCCAGGTGTTTCTCTGCAGAGCTGCTCTCCCCTGGGTCACCCCCGTCCTGTCCTGGTCCTGGTTCCTTCACTTTCCTGGAGCTGCTGGGGCCACCCTGCTCCTGGTGCCTCAGAAAGCGAGAACCCCGTGGTTCCCCAGGAGTTAATTCCTGGCAAATACAGAGCCAGCAAAGGAGCTGTTTGACCAGAGGCCCAGTCACTCTGGTGCATTTGCTATTCCAAGTCATCAACTCCCCGTTTGTTTATAAAGGGCTGTGCCGTGCTATCACCAATCAATAATTACTCCACGGTATCAGCCCCTCTCCTGTCTGTGGCAGGGCTGCCCTAGGACCACCTGTGCTCCTCTCTGCTCTAACCTGGTCCTTCACCACCAGTATGGTCCCCTTTGGCCCCAGAACCAGCAGGAGTTCAGCAAACACCACAGGATCTATCTTGGGAGTGATGCAACCTCGGTTTGACGGGCAAGGACACAGGGAGCACTAAAAAAGCCGCTCACCCGAGGTAATTTGTTGGCTCAGGGAATGTCCGAAAATAGACCTGGTGGCTCCTGCCACTTGGGTTAACCTTTGGGCTGTGCCCCTGGAGCTCTCCTTGGTTCACTGGGAATTATGTGCCCCTCATCAGCACAGCAGGTCCTGGCTGAGGACCGGGGCAGGCTGGAGGATGAGGGTCAGGAGCCTGTGAATTTTACAGATCTCACCAATGGCTGTTCTGTCTTCCTCTTTAAAATAAATTCGCCATCTGAATGAGAAGGGAGCCATGTTGGAGGGGCTGCAGAGAGGACAAGGTGAGACAGCTGGGGAGAGATGGGAGCATGGAGGAGCTGCAAGGGAAGGCTCAGAGTGCAGATGGGAAACAGCCAACACAGCAAGAACTGGGGGTGCCTGGGCCAGAGGACAGCGCAGGGCTCCTGAGGCTGCCTTGGCACCCCTGCCTGGCCGTGCTGATGCTGTTTTACAGCTGCAATATCCCCAGCACTGCTCTGTCCTCTGGCCCTGCAGCTGCTCCAGCTGCAGCCTGACCTTCTGGCAGGAGCCTCCCTAATTACATATTCCTCAGGTTTGCTCATCAGCTGAATGGTGAGAACCATCTCCTCCCCTCCCTGTGTGAGTGGGGAATGTCTCTGGGCAGTGGGAGGAGGCAGAGAAGAATTCACAGGGAAAAAAACAATGGCTTGGAATTCTTGGCCTGGCACCAGAAAAATAGCAGCAATAATTCATTTCACAGATACAGCTGTTTTCCTGACAGGATAAACAAAATCCTGGCTTTTCTGCAGCTTTATCAGCCAGGAACAACTGAGAACAGTTGGATGGATCCACCTGATCAGAACCCTTAAAAACAAACAAATAAATAAATAGGTACTGTTGGACTCCAGCTTAAACAAGCAAGGAGGGAGGGCAGGAGATGGTGGAGCTGCCACCAGACCACAGGTTCTGCCCCAGTCTGGTAATGGGGGGCCTGGACACCACAGCCAGAGCTGCCCAGAGCTTGTGCTTGTGCTCAGCAGCTCCAGCCCCTGTCCTTGGTTTGTGCTGATTGGAAAACAACAGCACGGGGCTGGTTTGCTCAGGGCTGTGCTCTGCCAGCCCCCACACTGCTCCCCCCTGGAGTACAGGGGGCTTCTCATCCCCTGTATCCCTAAATCTAAAAACCCACTTTGATTCTTCTCTGGAGATTTCCACTCCACGTTGGACTGTTGCCCCTCCAGCTGTGGTTGTAAAGATGTAAAATGGTAAAACACATTTTACATCTTGCCCTGTCCAGAATGGCCCAAGAGCATCTTCATGAACCATCTCCTGTTCCATTTGGTCAGTGTTGTTATTGCTCAGGGCCCCATCTGAAAATCTTTTTCACAGAATCACAGAATCATTAGGGCTGGAAAGCACCTCCAAGACTGTCAAACCCAACTGTCAGCCCGTGGTCACCACTAAACCGTGTCTCCAAATGGCACATCCACGTGGTTTTGGAACATTTCCAGGGACTGTGACTCCACCACTGCCCTGCACAGCCTGTTCCAATGATTTACAACCTTTTCCATGAAGAAATTTTCCCTGATGTCCAACCTAGACCTCCCGTGGCGCAACTTGAGGCCGTTTCCTCTTGTCCTATTGAACCTCACCCTTAACCTTATTTTATTTTAGGGAAAAAACAGCTTTCAGAAGCATTCGGACTATTATCCTCCTTTTCCCGAAAACTTCTGCTGCGTCGCCCCACACCACCAAAGCACCCCAGGTGCTCCAGAGCTTCACGCTGTTCCAGCACAGCCTGGGGCACTGTTTGGGCTGCGTTCCCGGCTCAGAAACAGCCGATTCCCGATTCCCGCTGTCCCGGACACCGCGCCGGGCATTGACCGCGGGTAACCCGCGCCGGACAGGGGGCGTGTCCCGGCCGTTATTGACAGCCGCCTCCTCCAATCGCGCGGCGGTGCGCCTCTCCCCAGCCAAGGGGGCGTGGCTTTGTCTCTGCCCACCGCCGTCTCGCCCAATGGGGTGTTTTGAAAGGGCGGAGTGGGCGGGGTGAAACGGAGATGGCCACGCCCCCCCACGCGCGAGCCCTTTAAAGGGCCCCGCCCGGCGGCGCGCGGGAACTGCTGAGGGGCCGCGCGCGCCCGCCGGGCCCGGAGGTAACGCGCGGTCCTAAAGCCCGACCCCGGCCCGGGGCTGAGGGAGGGAGGGGGGGTCCCGGCTCCACACAACCCCTCTGGGTGTCCCCAACGAGTCCTGCTGTGTGTGGGATGCCCGCCCGCCGCGGGGGTTGCAGTGTGGGGTTCACCATCCCGGCAGGTGCTTCTCGTGGTGTGTCTTTTGTGGGTGGGTGTCTGGGCAGCGGAGGGGAAATTCTTGGTGGTTTTTGGTTAAATGAACACAGCGTGGGTTGTGGGGGGGACTTCCCCCGAGCCGCCTGTCAGGGCAGGAGGTGGTCTGTGGAGAAGGGAGAGAAGGGATGTCCCTTCCCCTGTGCAATCCAGGAACCCATCGTGAGGGACCATGAGGTGTGCTGGGAGCTCTGAGATGACTTGAGAGTTGGGAATACTCTATGAGGTGTGAGGGGATCGGGGATGCTCCGTGAGGTGAGCTGAGAGTCTGAGATGCTCTGAGGTGACCTGAGAGATTGGGGATGCTCCGTGAGGTGAGCTGAGAGTCTGAGATGCTCTGAGGTGACCTGAGAGATTGGGGATGCTCCGTGAGGTGAGCTGAGAGTCTGAGATGCTCTGAGGTGACCTGAGAGATTGGGGATGCTCCGTGAGGTGAGCTGAGTGCTCGGGATGCTCGGTGAGGTGCTCTGAGAGTTTTGGATGCTGTGGGGTGACCTGAGTGCTCGGGATGTTCCTGTGCCAGCTCCCAGCGGACACAAAGCCACGTGTGGGAGCCGGCAGAACACGGGTGGTGCCTCTGTGGAAACACAGCCCGGTGCTTTCCTGCTCGCCTCAGGGGATTTCCCCCCGCCGCCGGCGACCGTGCGGACGGTGTGGTGAAGCAGAAGTTTAGGAAGGAGAAGCCTGGCTCAGCCTCCTGCTGAGTCACAGTGCTGGGGAATTCACCTGAAATATCCCGCTGTCCTGGAGAAGCTGTGGGCCTGAAATGGAGAGTTCCGTGGCTGTTTGCGTGGCCGGGGAGCTGGGCCTGGCTGACCAAGCGATGGTCAGTGGGCAGCTTTCTCCGGCCAAAGCTCAGCTCTGAAGGCGCTGTGGTGGAGTCAGGTGCCTGTCTGCAGTCGTGACAGTCACTCTTTGTCCTTATAGAAGTTGAAGTTACTTTTCCTCCTGTTTTCTCCACCCCAGCACCAGGAGGGCACGGGGTAACTGCCCAGCACCTGTGGTCAGTGGTGCTGCCGAGGACAAAACCTTCAGTGCTCAGGAAGCTTTTATCGCTGCCTCCCTTAGAAACGGAGTTTATCTAAGAGGAAGAAGAGCTTTTGTTGCCTCACTTAGTAAATCTTTAAGGGGAACAAAGGAACAAAAAGTTTCGCTTTTGATGGTGATGTGGCAATTGCCTGGAGCCGCTCTGGACAGCGAGAACTGGAGCAGAGCGGATGTGATGCCTTTACTGGTTAAAGAAATCACCCACAGGAAGCCGAGTGGGGCCGTGCTGGAAAATGTCAAGTGGCTGATAACGTGCTCAGTAATTTGAATTTGAACTGTTGTTGTTGAAGCTCTGTGTGTGTTTTACGTTAAGGTGTGTCCAAAGCCTGTTAGAAATGAAAGCTCCGCTCCTGCCCCGTTCACTGTCACGAGTCTGCACGTCCTCAGACCTTTATTCTCCTTTGTCAGTGAGGCCCCATAGTAGTTCCAATTCTTCCAGTTCTTCTGGGCCACGGTGTTCCCTCAAAGCAGAACACGTTTTTATTTAAATGATTTAAGGAGTCAGACAAGCTTAATTAAAAGGGAGGTTTCTTCCCGCAGGTTTTTGTCTGGGTGTGTGTTCCCCATGTTCCCCAGCACCTGTGGTACATCATGGTGTGTTAATTCCTCCGGGAACAGCATGGGGTAGGAGAGGAGCATTTGGGATCTGAGACTTACACCTGGCTCTGGTGAACCACGGACTGTTTTGGGGTGGAAAGGACCTTAAAGATCATCCCCTTCCAACCCTGGAACATTTGTGTTTTCCAGTGGCTTGTAACTAAGCATCAGGGAGGGAAGGGCCAAGCTGCATTGCTGAGCAGAGCTAGGGAGAGTCTGTATATATTAGGAAATATTTGCTTCTAACCTGAATTAGTTGAATAAAATGCATGTCTGGTTTGGGAAGCTGCACAGTCAGGTTGTGCTTCCGTTTGTGGTGCAAGTGTACCCAGGGTTGTGCACAGCGAGGGCAGAACACAGGGATGGTCTCCCCTGGGAAGAGCTTTTTGCTCTTGAGTGACTGAAGGTGATGCAGAAAGCCTACCATGGACATGAAACTTAGAGGGGTGGGACACCTCTGCTGCGAGGAAAGGATGAGACAATTGGGATTGTTCAGCCCGGAGAAGAGAAGCTTTGGGGTGACCTAATTGTGGCCTTCCAGGACCTGCAGGGAGCCTGCAAGAAAACTGGGGGGGAGGGGGGAGAGAGAGAGACTGTTTAAAAGGGCCTGGAGTACCAGGACAAGGAATGGCTTCCCACTGCCAGAGGGCAGGGCTGGATGGGATATTGGGAAGGAATTGTGCCCTGGGAGGGTGGGGAGGCCCTGGCACAGGGTGCCCAGAGCAGCTGTGGCTGCCCCTGGATCCCTGGCAGTGCCCAAGGCCAGGCTGGACGGGGCTTGGAGCAGCCTGGGACAGCGGAAGGCGTCCCTGCCCATGGCAGGGGTGGCATGGGGTGTTCTTTAAGGTTCTTTCCAACCCAAACCATCCCAGGGTGCCATGATTCCCCTGATAGCTGGAGTGAGAACATGTCCCCCTTTCCCTTGAAACTTCGTTGCCGCACTAATGTGCGGCTGGCAAGAGCAAGGCTGTAATTAGTGCAGAGGCCAAAGCTCCCCTCAGGGACACTGGGGCGCCCCGAACCCCTCGCTGTGGGGTGCTGGGAAGGAAAGTGGGAGCAGCATTGCGAAAGGGGATCGGGAGTGACGGGAGCTACTGCGGTCCGTCCCTCCTGGGCTCTGCTCGGCTTTTCCTTGAGCAAGAGAGGCCGTGGGGACGGCTCGGGTGGCACCGCGGGTGGGTTTGGGCTGCTCCGAGCACGGGGCTACTGACACAACACCCTCTCCTCACACCCCCAATAAACCACTCCGCTGTTCCAGCCCAGAACGGGGTGTGGGGCAGCGTCTGCCAGTTGCCTCGGCGCTCTAGAGATGGGTTTTTTTTGCAGCCATCCACCTCTCAGCTGCTCGTGAATTAAACTATTTTTGGCGTGGTGACTCGCAGGCTGTAGCAGAGCGTGGCGTGAGCAGCAACGTGTCCTTGCGCAGATGAGTAAGCGGAAAGGGGGACGTCCCTGAGTTGTGGCTGGCGTAACTTTCCCCTCCCGGCAGAGGCAGGAGGCTGCAGCGTGGCTGGGCCGGGTTTATGAGATAAAAAAGACTCTTTCCTTTCGCTTCTGTCCCTCATCGATGCAAACGTGCTCCTCACATCATACAGTTTAAATGCGTCTGTCTAATGCAGATACAAAATAGCAGCACAAAATCCACTTCTTAAAGAGATCAAGGATAATGGGATTCATCTCCAATCAGCTTGAAATCCCTTGAAACAATTAAAGCTCAGCCGGGCAACTCATAAGCATCAAAGGCTTTTGATGAGTGTAAACCTTGAATAAAATCAGCCTTTAGAAAACACTTCGTTTAGGCGATGAAATCCCCCAAGACAAAGTGCTGAAAGCAGCGTGGGAGCCACCAAAAAACCCAGCTGCAAACCGCTTATTTTGATGAGAACAGGCTAAATGTGGGGTGTCCCAGGGCTGTGTGCCCCCAGAGGGACCCGAAATCCCCGGTGTGCCGAGGCTGACGGGCAGGCGTGAGGCCAGAGCCTCCTTAAGAGGCGGCGGTGTGGGGTGACGAGCCGCTTCCAATTGCAAGGCAGCAGCACATGACATAAGATGCTCCAGATCTGCCTCCTGGGCGCTAGTTTAAAAATAAAGGATATTACACGTCGGGCTCGGCGCCGGTGCGGAGCGGCTGCGGAGGGGAGGCTGCGGGACCGGCGATGCGCGGTGAGGCTGGAGGGGTCGGGGGGGCTGCGAGCCGAGCGGGAGCATTTGGGGCAAAGGGAGTTGGAAATGAAATAGTTTTGGCTCGTGGTGCTCTTGGGGAGCTGTGGGTGTCACGCTGGTTCTGCTGTGGGGTTTTGCAACGACCGGAGCGTGCCCGCTGTCAGAATTTCCCCTATTTCGTGCAAATGCAGCGGGCTCGAGTTGTGCGTCTTTGGGGCTGCCTCGCTCACGTCAGCGGAGCTGCTTTGCTGTGACGTTCGGCTGTATTTTAAATTTTCAAACCTGTTTTCGCAGGGACAATGCTGTGTGAGTCAGACGCAAGGATGGCACTTGCAGAACCAGTCCCCGTGGCCTATTGCAATTCAGCTCCTCAAGGGAACTGTGAGGTGTCACTGAAAGATGTGCTGCTCAACTCTTCGCCCAGGTTTGTCGAATTTGGGATTTTATTTACCCTGCTGTGACCTGTATATATAGTTCATAGTCTATCATGCTTACTTTGATTAATTAAAGTGATTTTGGAAGAGCCCTGCCTCTGCAGGGAAAAGCCCATGTGCAGTACCTGCACTGATCTCAAACTCCTGCTGGTAAGAGGCTGCTTGGGTTTACAGACTAAAGAGCAGATTAGGGTCTATATCTTACCACAGCATAATGGGATGTAGCTGTCTAAAACCTCTTTACCTAATTTTTTTTGGGCTGCATTGAATTACATGATGTAAGGGGGGGAAAAAGATGACTTGATTGACTGTGAGGGAAATAGCTGGGGCTTTTCTGCTCATATTACTGGGTCATTTGCATGCTTTGATCATAAAAGCTGGTGGAGAAATGGTGCAGAACTATTGCAACTGAGGATTAATTTGTGCTGAAAAATGTTCTCAATAATGAGGAGGGAGCACGGAGATGGGAACATCTCATAATCCCTTTGGGGGAAATAAAGAAATTATTTACTCAGCTCTGGTTGCTGGCTTGCAGATTAGTTCTGAGAAGCAGTTCTGCTTCAGGACAGGACATGGGATCAACCACATCAGATCTTCCCTGGGCCTTAAACCTCCTCATATACCCAAAGCAGTGATAGTTGACTATTCCCTAGAAATTCAGAGTAAATGTAAATTAGAGGGAAGAGATTTCCCCCTTAACCTGAAATTCACACAGTGCCTGTGCTGGATTTTCTTGTCTTTGGCCTGGTCTGGCTTGCTGGGAGCCCTGCCTGGCTTAGGCTGAGGACTTTGTGTGGGACCAGAGGAGCTCTCACCTGTGTGAAGCAACTGCAAGGGGCAGAGTCAGGGCTCCTTTTTGCCCCAGAGCTGCCCCTGCAGTGTTGGGGTTATTGTGATGTCAGGGCCCTGCAGCCCTTCTGGAAGAGCCTGGGCTTGGTGCTGCAGCCAGGTGTTGCTGTGGGGAAGGGAAAACACCGGCCTGGAGAAACAACACCTGCGTGATGGGCTGAGGCCAAGGGCCCCGGTAGGGCAGGGCAGGATGGAGAGTTTGGGGCTCTGCAGGATAATCTGAAATCAGCTAAAACTCAGACCTCAGGGCTGTGCCCATGGTCCTGGCAGGGCATTGCCCAGGGCAGGGTACCCAGCAGCAGCTGCCTGGTTGGAGGGTGGGATTCCCAAATCTCACCTGGTCTGGCTTCCAACTCCTGCTCTCAAGTGGGACGTGAGACTTGATTATCTTCCTCACTTAGGGCTGTGAGCCAGTCCAGCTTGGAAAGGGATGGAGTAAGAACAGTCTTGCAACCAGGCAAGTGGTGCTCCACCAGCTCCTGCAGGGCTGAAAGTGAAAGGACAACTCAGCTGGGAGGAGCTGAAGCACATGGGGATGAGCCTGTTTCTGTTTCTTCCCAAGCATCTGGTGGGAGCACTGGCTTTAATGGGAATACCTAAGAACAAGATTTCCTGTTAAATCAATTTCCTGCTCTTTTGCAGGAAATCTCTGTGGGTTTCCCCATGGGGTGGCTTGAGAGTGTCCCCAGGGCCTCCCTGTTGTTGGACTCACATACTGCAGACAGGAGATGAGCTCCAGATCCATGTGTCCCTTCCTGCCCCCCTCCTCCTCCCAGCTGCAGACTCTTTGTTTCAGGCACCTGGAGCAGACCTTAGGAATTAAATGATGGCTGTTTTTGGGATGATGTTTATGGATTCTTCTGCAGCTCGTCTGCAATGAAAGCTGCAATTAGGACAACACTCACGTGTTCAAAACAGGCAGAGCTGGCACACTCTGAGGGACCTGTTCCATTGCTGGGGCCATGCAGGGCAGTGAATTACCAAAATCACCTGCAGAACATCAGGAATCACTTTGACATCCAAGGACTGAGTGACATTAAGGGGTGGAGCAAACCTGCTTGTGGCAGGCAGCCCTCAGTGTTCTCATCCAGGGATAATTCCCTTTGCCTTGCAGAACTGCTGAGCAGCACAACAGCGAGCCAGGGGAAGATTCCAAGATGGAGAGATGTCAGGTGAACTCACTCGGTCCCAAAGGTGGGTGGATGGAAGTTTGGTGACTGTGGTGTGCATGAAATCATTATTGCAGTGAGAGAGGGATTTGTCATGACAGTGGAAGAAGCAGCTCAGGTTGCAGGGTGGGCTGTGCAGAAGTGTCTTGAACTCAGACTTTAGAGCCCAGCTGTGCTTTAGGGATTAAATAGGCAGTGTCAGTGCCTGATGCTCATCTACCAGGTACCAGTGTCCTGCTTTCAGTCCTGCTCAAAAGAAAAAAAAATTTAAAATAGCAGAGTATAAGATGCAGGAAGCTTTCCCCTTACCAGTACCAGAGCCTTAGGGCAGCAGAGCAGGTTAGAGGAGATGGAAGTGGGAGATGTTTAACAAAATTGGAAAGTGCTCTAGAGGCTTCCAGTCTAAAATACCGAGGGTCACATGGCAAACTTGCCAAGAAGAAAAGGTCGAAAAAGAGGTGTGGGAGGGGGTGTTAACAGCATTTGCTTTCATGTGCTTACACTTGTATTTCTATTGCTGTTATGGCAGCAGGAAATTTCTAATCTAAGATGCTGAACACTTTTCTTTCCAAGCAGCCTCCCCCTCTCCTGGCTCCAGCGTGTGGACAACGCGGCGTGACGGAGAGGTCAGGCTGAGGATGGAAGAACAGGGCATCGGCAGCGAGGCACCAAAGACTGTGCACCAGCTCCTGCAGGAAAGTGTGAATAAATACAGTGACTATTATGCCCTTGCATCCAAAAAAGATGGCCAGTGGATAAAGCTGACATATAAGATGTACTATGATGAGTGCTGGAAAGCAGCCAAAAGCTTTCTGAAGGTAAGAGTGTGTTGAATTCTCTTTTTTCATGTTCACAGAATCCTAAAATCAGCACGGTTTGGGTTGGAAGGGACCTTAAAGCTCATTCAGTGCCGCCCCTGGTACTGGCAGGGACACCTTCCACTGTCCCAGGCTGCTCCAACCTGGCCTTGGACACTTCCAGGGGCAGCCACAGCTGTTCTGGGCACCCTGTGCCAGAGCCTCCCCACCCTCACAGCCAAGAATTTCTTCCCAATATCTGATGTAAATCTCTCTTCTTTTAACTTAAAACCGTTCTCCCTTTTCCTACCACTGTGTAAAAAGTCAAGTTTAATGTTCGCTCATTTAAGTGCTGGAATGGCTGCAGTCAAGTCTATCTTAAACCTGCAAATTCCCTGAGTGCAGATGAATCTCAGTGACAGGGAAGTACCTGAACATGCTATGGACACCTTGGTATTTAATATTTTCGACATTTGCTTCCACATTTAACCAAGGAAAAAAGCATGTAAGGAAACATTTAAAGTGAGGTGCTTGAGGTGTGTGGCAAACCTGGACACTGCCCCTCCAGAGGCATGGAAAAGTTCATCTTTCTAAGAAAAAAACTCAAAGGGATGCTTACAAAGCAGACTTAAATGTCCCAAGTGGCCCAGCCTTCTGCCTGTGCTGTTGGGATTAGGAGAATTGGAGAGAGAAACCAACATTACCTGTTCTTACTGTTGGGATCGAGTCTTATCTCTTCAAGTCAAGGCCGGCCTGGTTTTACTCCTGTGGTGGGATCTTCCACTCTGGGACGAAACCAGGGAGTTAAAGGCTGTGATTCCAAGAGCTGGAATTTCATAGAGAGGTGTCAGTGTCCCTGGAGCTTGTTGCTCTGGCTGTTATTGATTTCTGACATACCCAACTTGTACCAAATGTCCCAGGAGGTGTTGTCTGACTTCACTTCTCACCTTCTCATTCCCAGCCCCAGGAACTGGTAACTCCCTGCACTGCAGGTTTATATTCCTGTCAGTGCCAGTGAGCCAGTCTTTCCAAGGCCAGACCTCAGCAAATCCCTATTTTCCTGCCCACTTACAGTGGTGTGAAACTTCCACTGGTTCCATCTTGGCTCCTGGGAGGTTTTTCAGTGGGAATTACCCCGTGTAAGAACATGAACTCTTTCCCTCGGTGCTGTGCTCACAGCAATGAACTCTGAGCTTTGTGCAGAGGAGAAGCCAGGCTGCTGTAATGTCATCTCTTGTTTACAGCTGGGGCTGGAGCGTTTCCATGGAGTGGGCATCCTGGGATTTAATTCTGCAGAGTGGTTCATTGCTGACATTGGAGCTATCCTTGCAGGGTAAGAGCCTTGTTTCTTGCCATGTGTTTTGCTTTGGCAGGCAGAGAGTGACTGCAGTCATGAGAAGCAGGTTTTGATTAAAACCCCCAATAAAACAAACAAATATCTCCCCAACCCAACTGCTTATATTTGAATTTAATGAAGGTAGATAGAACATGAACTTATTTCATAATGAATTAATGAGACAAGAATTAAATTCTTTTTTTTAGCCTGCTGCTTCTCTCAAAATAAGATGACCAGGGGGTTAATCCAAAAGCATTCTTATGTACACAATGATTAAAATATGGTGGGAAATGCCAGAGAATCCCAGGGCTGGATTGTGATATCTGCCTTCCACATGGGACATTTTGGTCCCTCACACCACTCTTGACATTTCCCACGCCCCAGAACAGAATCTTTCCTCTTGGAATTAAGCTCTCCCCTCTTTGTTGACATTTTATGGGATAGTCTTCCTAAAGTTTTTTTCTCCGAAATGGTCTGAATTTTGACAGCAACTCTGCTTGTCCTCTAACTGTGTTTTGCTTTTCTGATTTGTTTTTTCCCTTTTCCTTTGCAGGGGATTTGCTGTTGGGATCTACACTACAAACTCTCCCGAGGCCTGTCATTATGTAGCAGAGAACTGCAGTGCCAACGTTATAGTGGTGGAAAACCATAAACAGCTGCAAAAAATCTTAGAAGTAATTATGTTTTTTAAATGGCTGGGGGGTTACAGCAACCTGTTGACAGATGTGGGAGGGTAAAATGCTGTGGGAAGGCATTACCTGAGGGGAATGCTGGCTCTGAGAGCACAGGGGAACTCCTTGGTGTGCTCCCTGCTCCAGCCAGGTGAGCTGGCACTGGCACTACGTCTCACAAGAGGTTAAGTGCTGCTTTCACTTCTTAAAAGCCTTGGGCTTAAAATAGGAGAAGCCAAAATGAACAACTGAGCAGCCTCTAGGTTGTCTGGCGACATCCCAGCTCAAATTATGACTGTTCCTAGCGAGGCAAACCCATTCTTTCAGGAGCACAGATGGGATTCTCTTGGCTTTACATAAAATGGCAAATATGAGATGCTAAGTGGGGGTTACAGAGGCCTGAAAGGGACAAGCAGCATTTGCTCCTTCTCATGAATCTCCCTTCTTAACACAGATTGAAGATAGACTACCTCATCTGAAGGGCATTGTCCAGTATGGGGAGGAGATCAAAGAGAAGAGACCCAATCTGTACTCGGTGAGTCCTGGGCTTCTTCACCGCTTGTGAGTCCTGGTTGCGTTCAGCTGATGGCTGCAAGTACCCGTCGCCTTCCACGGGGCCTTGAAATGGTCTCTAAGGTCCCTTCCAACCCAAACCAGCCTGGGCTTCTGTCACTGTGATCCCCTGAGCTCGTGCTGGCTGTGGTGGGCAGGAGGTTGCTGTTGTGCAACCTGGATAATCCGTGTTGTAAGGGGGCTGTGAGCCTACCGACCTTTGCCAGGCAGCCTCGGGCCCTGCAGTTACTCCAGGGAGTTGCTACAGAGCTGTAAAGCTGCTGGGGGTGGGTCTGTCTCCTTTCTGCTTCTCCCTGCGTCAGCCAGAAAACACCGTGGGATGCCTGTGGATTTACAGCCTTTTCCAGAGGTTTGGGCAGGGAGAACAGCTTCCTTCTCTTGGTGTGTGGCAAAGGGTTTCATTTTACCTGTGGGTGATACCTTACAAAGTGACCGAGCTCTTCTGCTCTCTGCAGTGGAGGGAGTTCATGGAACTGGGCAGGGACGTGCCGGACTCGCGGCTCCGCGAGGTCATCGCGGCCCAGAAACCCAACCAGTGCTGCACCCTCATCTACACCTCGGGCACCACGGGGCAGCCCAAGGGCGTCATGCTCAGCCACGACAACGTGAGTGCCCAGAGCCACCCCAGCAACTCTGACCCTGGGGGTGCTGAGGGAGGACATCCTGAGCTGGGAGGGACCCCCAGGGATCCTCAGCCCAGCCCCTGGCCCTGCCCAGACACCCCAACAATCCCACCCTGGGCATCCCTGAGAGCGCTGTCCAAACGCTCCTGGAGCTCTGGCAGCCTCGGGGCCGGGACCATTCCCTGGGGAGCCTGGGCAGTGCCCAGCAGCCTCGGGGGGAAGAACCTTTCCCTGAGATCCATCCCGAGCCCTGACACAGCTCCAGCCGTTCCCTGGGCTCCTGTCCCTGTCCCAGAGCAGAGCTCAGCCCCTGCCCCTCCGCCTCCCCTCGGGAGGAGCTGCAGCCCCCGAGGAGCCTCCCCTCAGTCTCCTCTGCTCCAGCTGAACGAGCCAAGTCCTGCTGTTGAGATCCCAGGATGCTGTAGCTGTGTTGTGCCTGTGTGTTCTGTACTGTCCCTGCTCTGAAGCCCCTGTGGGTCCCTGTTGCAGCTGACGTGGACGGCGGCGGCGGCCGGGCGCTTCATCATGCTGAGCGATGCCCAGGACAGGCAGGAGCAGGTGGTCAGTTACCTGCCCCTCAGCCACATCGCTGCACAAATGTCTGATATTTGGTCAGCCATGACCTTTGGAGTGCAAGTTTACTTTGCCCAACCAGATGCATTGAAGGTAAAGAAAAAAAAGATAATAAACTTACACCCATCCACCTGCTTGAGCTGGGGTGGGTGCTTAAAACAAGGCTGTGTTATCTCGTGGTTCTGTCAGCTTTGCTAACTGGGTTTACTTTGCCCACTGACCCCTGTTGGTTTGAGTGGAGCCACTCTGACCTGCACCTTTTGACTCAATCACAAACTGGGAGAAGCTGACCCAGCACTTCACAGCGGGAGCTGCTGAGTTCTCACCTGACACCTGGTCCCACATTGAGAGCTGGTTGAGCAACAGCTTTGTGTTTGCTCTGCCCACATTGCACAATGGCCCCAGCTAAATCTGACTCCTGAGTGAAGGATTCTTTTGTCAGCGCTGGCACTGAGAGCACCGACCCTTGCTCCCTTCCCAATTCCCACTGGAATGCCCCAGGGGTTCCCTTCTCTTGGTGGCATTGCAAAAAACAAACAATTCCTCAAAACTGATGGCACAGTCCCAAGTTTTGCTAGTGACCAGTGCTGGCCTGAAGTCTGCAGTGAATCACTTCTAAAAACTGCATTGAATCCTGCTTCCCTCAGGGCAGCTTGGTGGAAACCCTGCGGGAAGTGAGGCCAACTGCTTTTTTGGGAGTTCCTCGTGTCTGGGAAAAAATGGAAGAGAAAATGAAATCTGTGGGCATGAAATCCTCAGCGCTCCGGAGGAAAGTGGCATCGTGGGCCAAGGGAGTGGGGCTGCAGACCAACCTGAAGAGGATGAATGGGTAATTATGAGCTACGTTTCAGGGATGCTGATGAGTTTTAGGGGAGAACTTTACTGTCAGATCAGGGATTATATTCAATCCAGGATTAAATCCCACGTGAAAAGCCAGTGGCACTTGGACCCGAGGGGGAGCAGCGAGGTCTGGAGGGGGGAAATAATCCATTATTTTATTGAATAAACCAAAGTAGGAGGAAGATAAGAGGAGGATGGGGGAGAGAAGTTCCACGTGTGCCCGTTTTCCTCCCGCAGGTGCTCCGAGGTGCCGGTGAATTTCCGCCTGGCCAGGCAGTTGGTGTACAGGAAGGTGCGCAAGGCCATCGGGCTGGACCGCTGCACCAAGTGCTACACGGGGGCTGCTCCCATCACCAGAGACACCCTGGAGTTCTTTCTGAGCCTGAACATTCCCGTGCTGGAGCTGTATGGGATGAGTGAGAGCTCTGGGCCTCACACCATCTCCCTACCTCAGGCCTTCAAGCTCGGCAGGTGAGCACCTTCCTGGGAGCAGAGGGAGTGGTGGGTTCTGCCTCTGGCACATCCCTCTCTCCTGGTGCAGCTCATCCCCAGAGCCTTGCTGCCACTAAAAGGTCACTGGGGAGCCACATCACAGGTGAAGAGATCTGCCGAGGGCAGAGGCAGCAGGGATATGTGAATTTACCTTGGCTGGGTTCTGTAGGAGCTGGGGAAGAAGTGAGGGGCTGGTGGGAAGAAGGAAGAATTGGTAACTCCAACCTACCCTTCATGTTACTGGCAAATGACTGAAGGGTGCAGGGTGTCTTTGGGTGGCTTGTTCAGTCTGCACAGTGAAAGTTTGCTGCCAAGGACATAAATCTGCTCATTCAAAGCTTAGGTGTTGAGAACAATGAGTGCAAACCAGCAGGTGTGTGAGCACTGATCTCTGCAATAACAACTCTTTCTGCAGCTGCCCTTCCATGAGCAGATGCCTTTGAAGCTCTTTGCTGAAGCTGTCATGCTAAAAAGCTGCTGGGCTTTGTTCAAACCCTTCAGCTTGAGAGGTGCTGCTGTAACCTCTGCTTGAATTCAGTTTAAAATAAATGAGTCCCTGGTCTGTCCTCACTTTCAGCTGTGGGAAGGAGCTGACGGGCTGCCACACCCTGATCCATAAACCTGACAGGGATGGCGTTGGGGAGATCTGCTTCTCAGGAAGGCACATCTTCATGGGCTACCTGAACATGGAGGACAAAACCAAAGAGGCCATCGATGAGGATGGCTGGCTGCACTCAGGGGACCTGGGCAAGCACGACAAGGATGGATTCCTCTTCATCACAGGCAGAATTAAAGGTAACACATTGCCTGACTTTAGCTTGGTGTTGTGCGGCACTGTGGAATCAGAGAATTATTAATGTTGGGAAAGGCCTCATGGAGCCCAACTGTTCCCTCAGCACTGCCAAGGCCACCACTAACCCATGTCCCCAGCTGCCACATCTTTCAAATCCCTCGAGGGATGGTGACTCCACCACTGCCCTGGGCAGCCTGTTCCAATGCTGAACAGTGAAGAAATTTTTCCCAATACCCAACCTAAACCTCCCCTGGTGCAGGGGAGGCTCTGCTGGCTGTGTGGTTGCAACTTGCACAGAAGATTTAAATCCTTCTCCTCCTGGAGTGTCCATGTGAATGTGGCTGCAGGGTGTGGTGGGAGGAGAGGGGCGGCCTCTGGAGCCAGGGTGTGCTTGCAGAGCGAGGGAGAAGCCCTCTGGTTTCAGCACCAGCACAGTTAATGCTTTGTAGGTTTGTTTTACCAGCAGCTCCCTCAGTTTCAGGAGCTTTGCTGGGTGCCCTCCAAGGAAAACAGCAGCTTAACTCTGTTGTGCAAGTGCCTTGTAGCAATGTGGCTCTTGGGACAGCAATTTGAGCAACCCCAAACAAAGCCAAAGTCATGCAAGACTTCAGCCCTCAGAAAGAGAGAGGTGCTCATGTGAGGGCTGCTCTAAGGAACAGGAGATAACTGGGAAGGGAAGGCTCCCCTCTGCTCTGCAGCACATGGGAACCTCCAGCATCGCCCCAGCAAATCTTTCACTTCAATTTCTGACAATTTGGGTGCCCACTTAGGTGCCTTAGAGCCCCAGGGGTCTGTGCCAGGGTGCCAAGGGGCTCACCCTGTATTGCCAGACTGCAAACACCCACAGAGCACCAAGGCAGCTCTGGCAGGGCTGTGTGCACAGCTCCTGCTCATCTCTCCGGGCCTGGCTGCAGTCATGGGATCAGCACTGGAAAAGCCCTGTAAGATCACTGAGTACAGCCCTGCCAAGGCCACCACTAAACCACGTCCCCAAGTGCCACATCCACACATTTCTGAGCACTTTTGGGGATGGTCACCCTGTGACTTTCCCAGCCCTGGTGTGCTGCCTCCTCCAGCTCTGCTGACACAGGCTCACTGTTTGATCAGCAGACAAGAAGGAGCAGTTGAGTTGTTTCAGATTGTGGGAAGGGGAGAAGCTCCAAGCATTAATCAGGATTTGATTGTTTTCCAGAGCTCATCATCACTGCAGGAGGTGAGAACATTCCTCCTGTTCCAATCGAGGACGCTGTCAAGAATGCTGTTCCCATCATCAGCAACGCCATGTTGGTTGGAGACAAAGCCAAATTCCTTGCTATGCTTCTGACACTAAAGGTAATGGAAAACAGGATGGGAATCCACCACCTGTGCTGCTGAATCTCATTAAATCCAGAGAGGAGGAGAGGTTTTACACATTTTTGTCTTGTGGAGCCAGGAGCACAATTTGCTGTAGCTGAGCTGCAAAGAGCAGCTGAAAGCACAGAGCTGTCACTTGCTCAGACCATCAGGTCCTGCTGTTGTCCAGGGCAGCTTTTTCTGTGCCACACAGGGCAGGAAGAAACAGAAGGAAAAGACCCAAAAGTGAGGCTGGAAAAGGAAACCCTTCAGCTCTCCTCACCTCTTTTAGTTTCTTCCAGAGCAATCTGGGAGGTAAAAAACTGTCAGGGATTTCTTTGTCAGACTCTGGCTTTAAACTCCACCAGGACACATCTGTGGTGGCCTGTGCTGACTGTCAGGGTGGGAATTGCTCCTTAGTGAGACTGAGGCCAACAGCCTTGGCCTGGGGCAGGACACCTGGGCCTGGCCCTGGAGGTGGCCCTGCTGTGCTTGTCATGGTTGAGTGCTGCGTGTGCCTTCCACTGTGTGCTGCACAGTGTAGGGAAGTAAACTGTGCTCCAGAAAAGGTCTGGAAAAAAAGTGATTAACTTTGGATAGCACAGGAGGAATTTGGCAGGTGAGCTCTGTACCCTGCTTGCTCCTTGGCCCTGAAGTGGCTCCTGAGCAGGCAGGGGGGTTTATCTCAGGGGGTTTATCTGTGTTTTGTCCCCACTCTCCATTGGCACCCAGGGGTTGGGTGAGAGCTGAGGGGCTGGTGGGGCTGGAGAGGGGTGGGGAAGGGAGCCCAGGAACCGTCCCAGGGCTGGGGGCTCCTCAGTGCAGAGGGTCTCAGGTGCTCAGCAATGCACAGTTGCCCATTCTGCCTGTCCTGCAGTGCGTGGTGGATGCAGAAACGGGCGAGCCTGGAGATGACCTCACTCCAGAAGCTCTGGAATTCTGTCAGAAGCTGGGCAGCAAGGCCACCAAGGTCTCGGAAATCATCAGCAGCAAAGACAAGGCCGTCTACGCCGCCATCCAGAAAGGGATCTCTGCTGTCAACGAGGGAGCCGTGTCCAATGCCCAGAAAGTCCAGAAGTGGGTCCTGCTGGAGAAGGACTTCTCCCTCTTTGGTGGAGAGCTTGGTGAGTGGTGGGGGAGGTGTCTGGGGTTTGCCCTGTGCCCCTTCCCTGGCTATTGAACACCAACACAACCAGGACCCCCAATGCACAGAGCTGCCCCCAGCCTTTCCTCACTGTGGCTTTTCCATGTGGAAGTTTGGGGTGGGATGAACTGGGGTGAGTTCCCACTTCTGCCCAGCAGCACTGAGGGGAGCAGTGAGCAGCACTAACCCTTGTGCTGTGATGCCTCCTGCAGTCATGGAATGTCCTGAGCTGGAAGGGACCCACAGGGATCCTCAGCCCAGCCCCTGGCCCTGCACAGAAACCCCAACAATCCCACCCTGGGCATCCCGAGAGCCCTGGAGCTCTGGCAGCCTCGGGGCCGGGACCATTCCCTGGGCACCCTCGGGGTGCTGCTGTGCTGCTTCTGCTCACAGGGGAGGGAGGGAGATTCTATTAAACCCAAAGAGAAGTTTAGAACTGGTCACTGTTCCTGTGTTCTGCCTCTCCCCTCCAGCCCTGCTTCACCCCAGGCCTGGTGGGTGCTCCCAGTGCTTCCCTCCCTGTTAACCCCAGTGCTGGTTCCCCACAGGCCCCACCATGAAGCTGAAGAGGCCGGTGGTGGTTCAGAAATACCAGGACCAAATCTCTCAGTTTTACACGGACATCGAAACCCCCTCGGGGGAGCCCTCGACCCGGCCATAGAGCCCCGGACTGAAACCATTCCCGAGGCCATTCCCAGCTGCCCAGGAAGGATTCCCTGGATCCTGTTGAAATAAAGAGGCTCAGCCCTCAGGCAGCCCCTCGGCGTCGCTTCGCTGTCATGTCCTGGCCCTGCAGTGTGGTGAGCGTGGTCCTGCCCATGTTCTCCCGTGTCTCGTGTCCCGTGCTGAGATATCCCAAATATCTCAACTTTGTATTTTTTATTTCCATTTTTATAAGGGCAATACAATGTTTACCTTAAATCCACGTGACATGTTACGTTCTAACCAAAGTTTTCTTTTCCTGAGATGAATGTAAAACAGGAGCTGCAAATCAAGAACTGCACTTTTCCTGCTGAAGGAGAAAGGCAGATTTCATTTTCCAGCAGTGTCCTCACTCCCTGCTGCACGTTTCCCTGCATGCTGATGGCATCCATATAATTTTACATCTCCTTTCCCACAAACTCTTCCTGTCTGAGATGACAAATGCTGTGTGACTACACACAGCAGTGGAGGTGGAACCTCACATGAACTGGGTTTGTCTGTGCAATATTTTGAGTTTGTTTTACCTTTTTGAGTTATAATGAAGCCATAAATTGTATTGTCGAAGTTGTATCCATGGCTGGTATTCTGGGAAGTGATTTACTCCAGGGATTATTTATAAGGCTGTGTACAATGTGTGAAATCTGTCTGTGTCTTACAATCCAGAAATGTTGTAATGTCTGAAATGGGGAACTTCGGAGTGGAGGGGGGTGGGCTGAGGCTCTGTACCTGTGGTTGGGGCGAGGAGATGGTGCTGGGAGCCCAGGCTGGTTCTCCTGAGGGTCTGTGATCAACCAGCCCAGGGCTGTGAGGGTCCTTCACGCTGAATTCACTGTCAGCAGGACACACAATTACCCCCCTGCACAGCTGGAGGGCAGTGCCTGGACCCAGGAGCTCCTGCTGCTCTCTGCTAACGGTGCTGCAGGGCTTATTCCAGGCTGCCCTGGGGGACTGGGAATCCCAACAGCACAGGAAGGATTGCCTGCAAATGGCTCATTTCAAACCAGAAATCCTTCCCTGCACTCAGGCAGAGCAGCCCAGCTCTGCTTCCCAGCACCATTTCCCAGGGAAAGGAGGAGCAGGGGCAGGTGGGAGCAGCTCAGTGCTGGGCTGGGCTAAACCTAAAACTGTCTCTGCTTTGGGTCAGTGAAATTCCAGTGCCGGGTGGAAGGGTGGGAATGCACTACGGGAACTGCTGCTCATCCTGTGCCAGTGTGTGTGGAGCTGTCTGGAGTCGTGTCCAAGTGTTTGCAGAGGAATGTGTAATAAACTCCTCCGTTTGTGTCTCTCAACTCTCCTTCCTGGCAAGCAGCGGGGCCAGGGCACGGGGCTGGGGTGGGTTTGCCTCAGGCAGGGAGAGCGGCAGCCAGAGCTGGGCCTGGGGCATTCCCAGGGCTGGAGCTGCTCCCTGGGCAGCCATGGACACGGACACCCTTACCCTGTGCTGAGCAATGCCCGTGCCAGGGCTCTGTCCCTGTGCCGAGGTCTGGCACGGCCTGGCTGCCCCAACTCCCAGGGGAGCTGCCCCAGGCCAAGCCCTGCTCCGGCTCCCCCAGGGCAGGGACCCCTCACCCGAACAAAGCTCTGAGGGGACACTGGAGCCATCCCATGCTTAAAACAACTCCCTTTTCCCTGGCTTGTCCCCTCCCAGGCCCCGTGGTGCTACCCCAGCCCCAGTGCTCCTCACGGGAACCCTGTGCCATGAGGAGAGGTTTTGGGAAAGCCACGGTGCCATCCCTGGAGAAACAACACAACAACCGAAAAACACTTCCGAGTTTTACTTTTCCATCTTACTTTATTTCACTTTTTCTAGAAAATTCCTCCATAGTTCCACAAATTTAACAAAAAGTTTAAAATTCAGGACAAACAATCCTGTAACGTATTACAAACATGAGTTTTTTTGTGTTTTTTTTTTTTCTTTTAATCTTGCAGTTAGTCTTGGCTCAGCTGCATTTCTTCCAGCTGAGTGAAGAACTTTCTCCCAACACAACTTTTAAAATCCTCAGGTGCTGAGGTATTTAATACCTCGGCTCTAGGCAGAAATACAATTAAAAATTCTCTAGAAGTTGAAGTACTTACATTTTTCTTTAGGAGTGCAAACTCATCTTGTCAGTTTTTGATGGCTATTCTGCGCCCCAGGAAAGCAACACCGATTTGGGTCCTTTGAGCACTAATTAACACCTGGCCCGGGGGTGTCACCACAGCCCCTGGGCCAGCAGGGAGGAGCCTCATCCGAGCAGAGCCGGCTCCAGCACATCCCCAATGGAAAACTGCGGAACCGGAGCCGCTCCGGGCTCTGCTCGTGGAGAGCAACCTCCGTGAGGGACGTTTAAACCTCTCTCACCATCAAACGCCTTCCAAGATCTGACAAAAAAAACTGCTTCTGGATTGTTGCATCAATTGCTTGGCTCGTTCTGATGCTCCCACCGCACCCCACGATCCCACGGGTGGCAGAGTCATTGCACTTCCATGGATTCAGCCTGACCTCAGCCAGCCTCGCTCCCTCCGTGGCCCAAGCGCCTCAGCCGGGCTTTGCAGCCAGCCAGCCTTCCTCTCCTTTTTTTTTTAGCTTTTTTAATAGTACATGTCAGTAATCAAAGCCTCAAGGCTCAACACATCGCAGACCAGGACCCAGGAAAATGCTCCCGACCCCTTCCTGCCCTGATCCGGGTTAAGGACGGAGGAGCCGAGTCCTGATCCCACCTCCAACATGATTCCAACTCAACTCGGGAAGCCCTCGGGCTGCCCAGCACCTGTCTGTGCCAGCAGCACCACCAGGAAGGACACGGAAAAGTAACAGAGTCCTGTCCATTTTCCTTGGAAAAACCATTATGGCTACAAGTCAATTTTGGATTCTTTTTTTTTTTTTCTTCCTTTTTTTAACAACGCAAGCTACTACACATCCTCAAGGACCTGAAGCAATGCCCACAGCAGCACTGCCCCCTCCTTCCTAGAGTACAATAATCCATCCATGCTCTCAAGAGTGACACAAGAACAAACACTTTATCCACAAAAACCTGTACACGGCATGTTCAGAACAGCGTTCAGCCAGCCTAGAGGGAATCTACACAGGGAACTCCAAGGGGACACAAGATGAGGCCCAAATGTGACCATTCTTTGTTTGCAGAGTCATTCCTCCTGTGCTCCCCGACGCTACCACATACCCCAAAAAACATCAACTCTGTAGAACAACTAAGTACTTGCAAAAACCTTTTAGTAACAAATCAGAATGTGCACACAATGGAGAGGAACTATTGCTGGGGAACAATCCTACCTCGGGTTTTTTCAAGGGGATTATAAACAATCTAAAAAAATTCATGTGTAAAATACTTCTTATAAAAACCAAACGAAATCCCTATCAATGCTCAGCAGACTTCACCAACAAAGTCACTTCCAGGACAGGACGATGCCGCGGCCACGCTGCTTCCAGCCACGCTCAGGGACAGCCTCCCACACGTGGCCTGGGACTGGCTGGGAGCTGGGACCACGGGGCGCTGCCAGGAGAAGGGGCAGGGGGGAGGTGGCACCTCCAGCCCCTTGAGGGGCAGCTCTGGGGGCTGTGGACAGTCCAGAAGTGCTGGGACCAGAGCTGTGGGAGGAGTGACCAGGGGGGAGAGGGCAGCAAAGACCTCGGGAGAGCTGGGCTCAGCCTGGCCACCCCCACTGCTCTGGGGACAGGACAGTGTCACCAACCCCACCCAGCGTGGGGGTGCCAGGGTGCCCAGAGTGGGCACAGAGCTGCCTCCCCCCGGCACAGCCCCACGGAGACACGAGGAGCTCGCAGTACCCACCCAGGGGCTGTGACCACCGACCTCCACCGTGGCTGTCGTGCTGCCACCTCCTCCTCTGCCCACTGCCCTCCACCTTCTCTGGCATTTCTCTCCAGCCCTGGCATCATCCAGCAAGAAAGAAAAGAGCTGAGATCACTGGCGTGACAGGGTTCGCACCTGGCATGAGCTTGAACTTCCATATATATATATATATATACACACAAACACATATATATATATATATATATACACACACACACAACACATGAAAGGTGGTACAAGGACAAAATTAATGGGAATCGGGTCAACATGACCCAACTCAAACAAGCTTATCATCATATTGCCACTTTAGTTGATTAGTTGCAACATTTCCATGATAAAGAAAGGGGGAACCCAAAACAAGGGACAGCAAACCTGGAGCGGTGCAACCCTCCCTGAGCAGGGGGGCTCCCCAGCACCGCTGCTCCCACACCGCCTGTGCCCCATGGACATTTGGCAAAAGCTTCCCACACCCCTCGGAAAAACGAGCAATTCCTGGGAAAATACTGAATTTAGGGACCAGGAGTGTAACACAGCTTTGAGGAAGGCGCTGGGATTTCCCCACGCCCGCCTGGACAACACTTGGAGGTCAATACTAGTTTAACTAGAAATCCAGGGAAGGGGCTGCATTAGTGTTTGTGTTTCCTGCCTTTTCCTGCACAGGCAGAGGGGCAGGAGAGGGAGGAGGGAACAAACCCGACTCCGCTCCGTGTTTTACATCAGCATCTCCCAAAGATTTAAGTTCTCCCTTGTTTTGGTTTTCCCAAAGTACAGCCACTACTATAGGGGCCACTGTAAGGAGATTCCTCTTTGAGAACACAGAACAAAACCAATCCCATGTTTTGGCAAAGTTATCAAACACTGACAAATGGAAAGACAACGGGTGAGCCCCTTCTGGAGCACGGGATGCCTGGAGGTTGCTCTCCAGCTTCCTTACACTACAAATTGTCCACAAGAGGCATTGAACAAAACGAGTCAAATCTTATTAAGCGCCTTCCCCTGCCAGAGCCATAAAAAAACAACAGAAAAACACACCCTTAAGATCATAAGACCCAACTAGGCCCTTCTTATACATACAGTACATACATATATATAATATATATATATATAAAATATACAGCTTACAGTTTTGGAGTCCTATTACAGTTAAAGCAGACTGAAAGGAGTGGGACTTTAGGAGTTTAGGAGCTCAGATCAACAAACAAGACATCTCCAAACCCCAGCAGGAGACAGCAGGTTCCAGAGGCCTCCTCACCAAGCACAGAGTGTCCCTGCAGGGAGCTGAGGGTCCTGTCCCTACCGGGAGTCAGTGGGTGATCCCAGCTGGAATGCAGCTGGAATCCGGCCCCTCTCCTCTGCAGCAGACCAGCAGGACCCCGGGGAGCCTCCCGTGTCCCCGGTCTCCCGGCCAGCTCTGTCAATGTGACCCACACGGCGCGGGGCAGAGCGGGAGGGCTCTGGGTTCCGGAGCTCTCCGCAGGCTGGTGCCGAGCTCCGGGGGAAGGGAACAGCATCCACACTTCTTCAGAGCTCAGAGACGCCTGGAAAACGTGTTCTTGAAACACAGTTGCTCGAAGGGAAACCGAAAAGGTCGCGCTGTGCAGCCTAAGTGCAGCACGCCTGCTCTGCTCGGGGCCTGGCCCACGAAGCCGGGGGGGGACAGACTCAGCAAGGCGGGCGCTGGTTTGAAGCCTACAAGAAAAGTGCAGCTGGCTGAGCATTCCTAGAGCATGGCTGTTCTCTAAGGCAGTGCTTCTTCGGGTGAGGCAGGAGGATAAGAAGGCCTAGTTCCATGGGGTGGTTTCCTGTACCAACGGAGGGGATCTCTGGTCGAAGAGCAGAGCCAGCTTCCCAGGCCCAGCGTCATGTGGCCACGGCCTCCAGGTAGCTCTGCAGCTTGCGGACGGTCGTCTCATCCAGGGAGAAGAGGTCAAAGTCAAAGGTTGTGTTGGTGACGTTGAAATGCCCGGTTTCCTCAATGAGATTCACGATCTGGAGACAGGGGGATGGACATCAGTACAGCACAGAGGGCAGCGGGCACACAGAGCCTATCCAGGCCTTTCCCAGCCTTTTGGAACAGCCCTGGAGAGGCTCGTAACAGGGCAGGAATGCTCTCCCCAAGAAAGCAAACCAGCTCCTCCTGCATGCCTGACTAGCTCAGCCTGGACAGTGATGTGGGCACGTTTCTGTCCTTTTATATCATAAAATAACAGAATCCCCTGAGCTGGGAGGGACCCACAGGGACCCTCAGCCCAGCCCCTGGCCCTGCCCAGACACCCCAACAATCCCACCCTGGGCATCCCTGAGAGCGCTGTCCAAACGCTCCTGGAGCTCTGGCAGCCTCGGGGCCGGGACCATTCCCTGGGGAGCCTGGGCAGTGCCCAGCAGCCTCGGGGGGAAGAACCTTTCCCTGAGATCCATCCCAAGCCCTGACACAGCTCCAGCTGTTCCCTGGGCTCCTGTCCCTGTCCCAGAGCAGAGCTCAGCCCCTGCCCCCAGGAAGAAGCTGTCAGTCAGACCAAGCTGTCCATCAGACCAGGAGATCCCAACTTTGAGATTGCTGCCAGGATGGCAAAGGAAAGATGCCCACACCACACTCCTGTACCATTTCCAACAAAACCATCACATGCACAGCTGATTTTATTTTATTTTCCGTATTTTTGCTTTCAAAGCAGAGCAGAAGCTCTCTGGAAGGGCCTGGCTGAGCCCCCTGGACACCCAGACCCCCGGGGACAGCAGGGACAAGGTGTGTACCTGCTGGAGCACGTTGCGCTCCCGTAGTGCCATGAGCCGCCTGTGGAGCTCCACCAGCTCATCCGTGTAGGCCTGGAACACAAACAGGGACACGTGGGGTGTCTGAAGCTGCCAAAGGGACTTCCCCAGTGAGGATCAGAACTTGAGGCCCTTTCAGACATTCCCAATTTTCCCCTACTTTTTTACTGCCTCCTCCTCCTTCTCAAGTACTGAAGACTTCCCTTAAATACAAGTGTCATTTGTTTTTATTTAATGACACCCACACCTAAAAACAGCTCCAAGAACTGGGCAGAACCTTTAAGGACCTCAGTGAGGTGAAGTTCACCTTGGTGACCCTCAGTGTGAGCGCCTCATCAATGGATTCTCCTAATTAACTCTGAATTACCTGAAAACATCAGGTGCATCAGTGACCAACACCCCAGCAATCTGCTGAGCAATGACTTGCATTTAGGTAAGGAAAAATTCTTGGAGTGCACTGTATTCCCAGGTAGTTTTACCTACACCACAACAGGAAATGAAGGATTGTTCACAGGCTCAACATGTTCATTGTTCTTAGGTAAGAGTGGTTTGGGGCTTTTTTTTTAATTTTAGTTTTTATTAGGCAGCCAACAACAGGTCTGGATCAGCAAAACTGATTCACAGGATCAGTGAATCACAGAATGGACACTGCTCTGCTCTCCTTGGAGGCAAGGAAGGAGGGAATTTCACTGAACAAACAAAGGTTCCAACTAAACCTGCAAGGCAGAGCAGCAAATAATCTTTCATTTAGAAGCTCAAAGCCAGATGAAACTGCCTTTTAATGGAGTGCCCCAGCACTGCAGCACTGACCAGGCCGTTGGTTCAGACAAAGGGCAAACAAACACAACATTTGAAACATTTTGCCTGTGAACACCACCTGGGGCTTCAGCTATGTAACATACACAATTTCTGCAGTGTCACTCTCCAAAGTCTGTCCTTTCAACATCTGGTTTTTGGTAAACTCAAGCTTTTACCCTGCTGAGACAGAACAATGAACAGGCTGGGCTGATTCAGGTGGTTTTGTGCACGGTGAGGCCCAACAGTTCTGTCATACTCAGCTCCTCAATCAGAGCATCCTGGAATGGTTTGGGTTGGAAAGGACCTCAAATCCCATCCCATTCCACCCCTGCCATGGGGAGGGACACCTCCCACTGTCCCAGGCTGCTCCAAGCCCCAATGTCCAGCCTGGCCTTGGGCACTGCCAGGGATCCAGGGGCAGCCACAGCTGCTCTGGGCACCCTGTGCCAGGGCCTCCCCACCCTCCCAGGGAACAATTCCTTCCCAGTATCCCATCCAGCCCTGCCCTCTGGCAGTGGGAAGCCATTCCCTGTGTCCTGTCCCTCCAGGCCCTCATGAAAGATCCCCCTCCACAGGACACACCTTGTCATATGTTCCCTTCTTCAGGATCTTCTCTGGCTTGTTACAGGACTCTGGGCTTTTCCTTCCAGATGCCTGAGGGGAAAAGAAACCAACAACAGGACAAACATTAGCTCAGGAAACACAGGGGTGTCCCAGCAGTGCTGAAAAGGGAGGAATCACCTGTCTGCTGAGGACAGGAATAGGGAAAATTCGGTGCAAGTGAGAATTTCCAAGGCAGGAAGCAGGAGAGGGGGGAAGCAGAGCTGTGGGAAGGTTGGATTTCCTACCTTGTTGTTTGCTGGGGGCAGCTTCTGCCCAGGAGGCGGCTCCCGGCTGGGCGGGCAGGAGTCGGCGCTGTTGTCACTGTCACTGTCACTGAGGCTCAGTCTGAAAAACCACCAGCAGAGAATGAGCATCACCAGGGAGCAGCAAACTCATCAGCTGCCAGCTGAGCCACACAGAGCTGAGTGAAATTCTCTTTTATGTCATAGATACTACACTGGCTGGGAGAATGGGTCACTGGAGATTCCAAGAATCCCTTTTTTTTCCCCAGCTGATGTCACCTGGCATTCCCTGGGCAGGCAGAGCAGGGAGGTTTAGGTGGCACATCACAGGCAGCAGTTCAACTCTGGCATACACGAGTCCCCTAGAACAACTAAGCACCACTTGATTTTCACACACAGCAACTGTTCAGTTCAGGAATTCCTCCCAGTGTCACCAGGTACCTGCATGAGAGGCTCACTGACGCCTCCACAGGCAAAAAATGCATTTAGTGCTGCTGCTGTGACGTCTTAAGATTTTCTATTTATTCCCCTTCTCCTTTTGGCCCTATAGATATGGCAGGTAGCCTACCTGTGATGAACTTGAAAACTGGTTATCCCCTAAAGGCCTACAAAAACACCCTTCAAAGTCTCTCCATTCTTGTTTAGCTGATGATGACAAGTGCAATAATGGATATTTGTTTGTTTGGGTAACCACCAGCAGCATTTCCAATTTGCTCTCTGGGCCAAGTTCAAGTGTTCACTGAGACTCCACGTTTGGGCTATAACAGCATTTCCTGAGGGAAAAAGGATGAAGTTCCACTCCTTCCAGGGCCTGGAGCAGGAAACAGCTGTCACTGAGTCCAGAGGAGAGGAGCAGCCGACACAGGGTGGGCACAGAGTGACTCCTGAGCCCTGTCAGTCTCAGGCAGTCAGAGCAGCACACTCTGCCTGTCCCCCACACGTCCCCAGTCTCTGCAGATCAAAGGTGTCACACCCCAGCAGCTCTGCAGAGATCTGAGGGTCACACTCAGGTGACTGAAGGGGCTCAGTCAATGACAAGTGCCAGCTCAGCTCAGCACTTCCCCAGTGCCTTCCCCTCTTTGTGCTCCTCAGCCAACCCTGTTGTCCCCAGCTCAGTGTCCCCACCCTGTGCTGAGTGACCCCACACATCTGCCCTTCCTCCCCTCCCACACAGAGCCCCGGCTCTTTGATTCTTCCCTCCAAATGGAGAGCACCCTAAAATACCAAATGCAGAGGGCCGAGAGCCAACCAAACACCCCTGTTCCGGATTTGTTACCACCTGGAATCCCGGCTGACGGGGTTTGCTTTGACTGCTGCCTCCTCTCCAGAGGAGCTGTCGTCATCATCTGACTCCTCCGACTGCAGATCCTCCACCATGGAGCGCAGGGGGCCTGGGGCAGGTGGGAGAAGGGAATTCAGCACCAGGACACGACCAGCACAGCCCCAGCCCAACCCCTGCACCTCAACTGAGACACATCCTGATTGCCAGTGAGATGTGACTGGGAAAGGACAGCCTGCCCCAGCCTCAGAGCTAAAGAAGAGCTGACAAACTTTACAACTCCCTCCCCTCCCCAAACTCTCCCCTCCCTTCCCAAATGAGAACAAAAGGACACATTTTTCATGCGTGTGGGGCTGATTTAAATGTCACTGGAGACAGCAGCAGCACAGCATTTGCTGCAGTTGGAACATTTACTGTTGCCAGAGTTTCCCTCTCCGGGTTATCAGTGGAGGGATCTGAGAAAGGAGCTGTTACACACTGCCTAAGTGATGAATGGCACATTTATAATTTTTAATAAAACATAGATGAGATTGGAGGAGAACTGTTCTGGTGATTCTACAGATCAGGCAGCAGCAACACATTTATAATCCGAGGCAGAAACCAAAGCCAGAAGGGAAAGAACCAAATCCAGAGGGATTCCCTACTCATAAATTAGCTGCCAAGAGAAGAAAAATACTTGTTCATGATGTTATGACATTATTGCCTTTTCTTGCTGAAGCATCACAGCTCCAACACATGGCTGCATGCAAGAAACTGTATTATTATAGTGCTGGAAAAGCAGATTTAATTCTCTTGAGCCTTTTAAGGTTACACAAGGAAGGTTTTAACAAACTATTTCTTGCAACACACCTTGACTGTGGTTCTGAGATGGCTCGAAATCAGAGTCAGAGCTGGAGTCGGAGCTGGAGCTGGAGTTGGAAGGGCTGGACTGGACAGACTTAACCCCCCATAAAAGGGAAACAAAAGAAAAAGAATCTTAATCTTTCTAATCCAGAAAAGCAGAGCACAAAGCACTGTGAGACAGGAGCATCTGAGCACTCTACAACATCAGCCATGGCTGAATGCAGTTCTCGGGATTACGGAAACAAACGAAATGTGAGGTGAATAAAAATAACATTTATGGAAGTCTGGCAGGATGCAGCTCAGCACTCCTGGGAGCAACATCAAGGACTCCCAGCAAACCCCCTCACACCACAAGGTTCAACTCTCCCAGTTGATGATATGGAGCATCTGAAAAACATTTAAATGAAAAGCCCTTACTTTGAAGTGTGACAGATGACCAGCACAGAACCCACAACTACCCAAGCCCTCTTAAAAAGTGTATTTATTGTACTCACCAAGGTTCCCTTGAACCTCAGACTGATCACTGACCATGGACTCACAGAGTCATGGAGCAGTTTGGGTCGGAAATGACCTTAAAGATGATTTAATCCAACCCACTGTCCCAGGCTGCTCCAAGCCCCATCCAGCCTGGCCTTGGGCACTGCCAGGGGTCCAGGGGCAGCCACAGCTGCTCTGGGCACCCTGTGCCAGGGCCTCCCCACCCTCATAGCCAAGAATTCCTTCCCAATATCCCATCTAACCCCACTCTCTGTCAGTCTGAGGCCATTCCCCCTTGTCCTGTCCCTCCATCCCTTATGAACAGTTTATCTTTCCTTCAGGCTCCTTCAGGCACTGGAGGTCACCCCAAAGCTTCCCTCTCCAATGAACAATCCCAATTCCCTACCCCTTTCCTCACAGACATGGAGATGTCTCTCCCAGCTAGCTCACATGGCTCCAAAATTAATCCTAAATTATTATTATCCCCTAAACCCAGTTGTTTCTACACCAGTTTGAGTGATCCACTGTACTGGCTCCACTTCATTGTGAAAACATAACAGAGACCAGCTCAACCCTTGTGACCCCAACTCCTCTGTCAGCACTCAGCAGAAGCACCAGGAGCATCCTGTGCAGTAAGAGTGAGTGAAGGGTAAATGAATACTGGTAACAGCAGCATCCAGGAAGGAAATTTGGGTGAGACTGGGAAATTTTAATTGTAAATCCGATACTGCACAGCAATCACCTGCAATAGCCTGGGGGACCGCCAGAGGGAAGCAGAGGCCACAGCAACTCCCTCTGTTCCCAAACAGCTCCTAAAATCCCCTTAAAATGGTTTTATTTGGCAGTCGGGCAGGTTCTAGCTTAAAGATTTTCAAAGTACTGTAATATCTTGCCTTTTTAAAGTAATTCCCTGGAAATCAGCATTTCAGTTTCACTGTTTCATTCCTAGGAATCCACTTATTACTCCTGCTGCCAAATCCTGATGCTGGAAGGATCACACCTTCCCACTGATAAATAAAAGTTTGTTACAGGAAGGGTTAACACCGTAAAAACCTTGTGACAGGCACAAAGAGGCACAGTGACAGCTTTGGGAATTGATAAGTGGAAGTGGCAGATGAATTTTTCACTCCAATACCCTTCTTTATAACTCATCACAGAATCCCTGTGCCCAATCCCCACCTTGTCCCCAGAGCACTGAGTGCCACGTCCAGCCCTTCCTTGGACACCTCCAGGGATGGGGACTCCAAACCTCCCTGGGCAGCCCCTTTTGATTCCTGACCACCCCTTCCACGATGGAATTCTTCCTGATGTCCAACCTGACCCTGCCCTGGCACAGCTCGGGGCCATTTCCTCCATCCTGTCCCTGTTCCCTGGGAGCAGAGCCCGACCCCCCCCCAGCTGCCCCCTCCTGTCAGGGAGTTGTGCAGAGCCACAAGGTCCCCCCTGAGCCTCCTTTTCTCCAGGCTGAGCCCCTTTCCCAGCTCCCTCAGCTTCTCCTGGTGCTCCAGCCCCTTCCCAAACTCTGTTCCCTTCTCTAGACACGTTCCATGTCCTTCTTGTCACGAGGGGCCCAGAACTGGACATAGCACTCGAGGTGTGGCCTCAGCAGTGCCCAGCACAGAGGGACAATCCCTGCCCTGGTCCTGCTGGCCACACCGTCACCCAAGTAGTGGCAAGAGTTTCATTTACTCCACTGTAAGAAGGGGGAAAATGTGTCAAAAATGGTATTACAACCTTTGGGAAGGGTACAGGAGTGAAGGAGAGTAATTTAACAATCCAACATCAGATGTACTGGCACACTGCAGCAGCCCTGGCTGTTCAGGGAAATTCCAACATGGAAGTGGAGAGCAGAGAGAACAGGTTGTCCAAAGAAGCTGTGGCTGCCCCTGGATCCCTGGCAGTGCCCAAGGCCAGGCTGGACAGGGGGCTTGGAGCAGCCTGGGACAGTGGAAGGTGTCCCTGCCCATGGCAGGGGGTGGAACTGAATGATATTTAAGGTCCCTTCCAACCCAAACCATTCTGGGATTTTATGAATATTTTCAAGCTAAGGGAGCACAGCTCTTGTGTCTGACCCACAGCTCCAACCCTACATCCCTCATTCCTGGTAATCTGCAGGTCTTCCCTTAAAATGACTCAACAGGACCTCAGCAGCAGGAGCTGGAGATAACTCATCTCTCCTTTTGCCATTAACCCCATCAGCTCCTTCATCCAGAGGAGGATGCAGCTAGACACGCTCTGTGTGCTCAGTGACTGTCACTGGGATGTGACCAAAGCAATGCCGACAATGGCAAACAGCAACGCTGCCTCACATCCCAGCTCTCCCTTTTGTCAGCACTGAGGCAGCCAAGCATGAGGCCAGTTCAGGGAACTGGACTTGATGGGGGAAGGAAACAACAAAAAAAAAACAGACAGTCCCCCTCTGAGCTCCCAGGCCAGGAGCACAAATGGGAGCAGGGCTGCTCCCCTCCACAGCAGCCTGCAAAGATGTCAGCTAGGAGCCACCGCGGAGCTGCAGCCCCGGAGCTGTTGCACAATCCCTGGCTACAGCAGCAAAGCTGATTTAAGAGTTTCCGGGCCCTGGTCCACCTCCAGCTGCTCCCTCGCTTTAGTGATGTGGCTCCCACACGGCTCCACGCGCAGCTGTGCCAGGAGAAACCCTGGAGCAGCAACCAGCAGTGCTGGGAGCAGGGAGATCCCCCCAGGGTGCACAAGGAGCTCCGGAGCCTGGGTGCTGCTGCCGGTGCTTCGTGCAGCTGCGCCCTGGGGTTCAGGTTCCACAGGAACCTCGGCTGGTGCGAGCGGCAGCTGCCCCGCTGCCTGTCCCTCTCAGCCAGTGTCCCTGCCCTCCCAGATCCTGCTGCCCAGCACCCAGCAGGAGCTGGAGCCAGGGAGGACAGGGGCAGGACAGGCTGCAGCGGATGCTGAGGCCCCGGTGCCACAGGCTGTGGCTGCAGGGACAGCCTGGCAGCAGGACCAGCTCACGCTGCCTGGGCCCGCCAGGGGATGGGGACACCTCGGGGATGGGGAAGGACACTCTGGGATCAGCACAGGACATGGGTTTGCAGGAAGGGCTGTGGGTCTGGGTTGAGATGTGGGGCTTGCTGCAAACTGCTGCACTTTGGGTAAGAGGCTAAAAGTGGGGAGGAACTGCCTCTTCTTAATGCCCGATGCATTTAATCCATCTGGGAAATAAAGTCATAAAATCCCAGAATGGTTTGGGTGGGAAGGGACCTTAAAGATCATTTTGTGCCATCCTCTGCCATGGGCAAGGACACCTTCCACTATCCCAGGGTGCTCCAAGCTCTGTCCAACCTGGATTTGGACACTTCCAGGGATGTTATTTTTCTACAGAGTGGAATTAACACTTCCCCAATCAGCTCTTCTACTGGGAATCCTGCAGAAAAAAACTCCTTGCTGACAAACACATCAATATTTGCTGTATCACAGTGCTGATTAAATCATAAACAAACCGTCCCTAGAAAATACATCTTAATAAAATAAACCTTTCTTAAAGTGGTCAGGAGGAACCAGTTCCAGAATTCCCATGACATTACCCTGTGAACCCTACTACAAGATATGTGGCTACTTTATAACAAATATACAAGTGAAAAGTAGCAACAGTTTGGATTTGTCTGTCCCTTCTTACATTTTTTTTGCCTTCTTTTGGAAAACACTTTTTAGAAAACAGAGGATGAGGAATGTTCTCAGTTGTAAAAAGGAAAAAAAATATTTAGACAGCTTTTAAAAATAGTAGCACGAGAACATAATTTGTTTTATGTTTCACAACACAACTTATTTAGATTTAGTGGCATGTGGTTGTATTTTGAGCTTCAGCCAATGGCACATTTCTTACAGGCCACGGCAGGAAGAGGGGCTTTATTTACATTTTAATACTGGGGTTTTTTCATTACCAAAACTGAGATGATTTCCTTCGTTTCTGAAATTAGATCACATTCAAAAACATTGCTATCAGAAGCAGGCAAAAAGTGTATCTCTGTATCTCCTGTAGCTCTGTAGATGTCACTGCCAGGGATGAATGAGGGACCATAACCTTAAACTCTGACTTTTAGGTAACTCTGCCTGCACATAAATCTCAATAGAAGTTTGTATCTGAAACAGGAGCTAGACCACACAGGAGGAACAATTAATATTGATTAGAGTTTCAAAGAAGAATTTAATTTGAGATACAACCCAGCCTAACATTTATCAATCTGCTTTTCTATCTTCTCTGAGAGATTATTTTTAACATCTTTTTCAGGCAGGGATTTAACATCATCCTTCCAGATTCTGGTAAAGGATAAATCCCCACTCACCTCTGACTTGAAAGAAGTTTCATCCTCTGAGTTTGACTCCTCCATTTCCACGGGCTTTTTGATCTCCTTGGCCTCGCTCTCGGATTTTACCTTTTCCACTTTGGCATTCATCTTCTCCTTGGTTTGTTTCTTCTCTGGATATGAGGAAGACGAGGTTCTGGGAGATGTCCCCAGGATATTCTTCACCCCTTTGGAGCTACTCTTTTTTTGTTTTTTGGCACTAGGCTTTGGTGACTCCACGTTGGAGGGCCTCTTGCTGGAAGACTTTAACTCTGGCTGTGGCCCCCCCTTTGGAGAGGTGTTCTCCAGTTTGGTCTCCTTCACGGCCAGTTTTGGTTCCTTGAAAGCAGCTTTTGGAGGTGCTTTCTCCTCCTTAGGCAGTTTGTTCTCAGTTGGTTTTCTGGAGGAGTCCTTCAAAGGCTTGTTCTGTTCTCTCTCAAGGTCTTTGGAGGAGTTTTTGCTCTCAGAGTCTTTCCTGGGCCTCTCCCTGTGCTCCTTGGTTACTTTGTGTGGCTTGGATGCTTTGCTACTTTCCTTGTTTGCATCCTAAAATTCAGCAACAGAAACATGCAAGCTGGGTATGAAACTGCAGCTCTGCACAGAATGATAAAACACATCCTCATAAATCACATGGCAGCGTTTGTTTCATGCAGAAATCCACCCCCACGTGCCCAGGTAAACATCCACACTTCCCTCAAGCTGCTGGACACAAACTGGCAGTGGGCACTTGGACATTTAGGAAAGGACGAAACATGTTCCTGCTCCTTTCCAGGGTCTGTCAAAGGTCTAGAAACATCTAGAGATGTTTAATTCAGGTTTAATCTGAATGCAAACACAGATGCACCTCGGAGGGCACCCTGGAGGAAGGGAAGCAGGAGAATGTTGTCTCTTTAGCAACTGGCAATTTTCACCAGAGCTCATCTCAGAGCCCTTTATTTCTCTGCTGCCTCCTATGTTTTCCAGTGCTTAATTCCTGACCAAAATTAAATCAGCCACTAACAGGTAAGTCATCTTCACTCTGTTTCATAACATCAGAAGGCATAACTGAAGTGCCAGAGTGTTTAGAGCCCTGAAGAACACAGCTATCAGAATTGAATTACACTGGAAAATGAATTGTTGTTAATACCTCTGACTGTTCAGGCTGATAAGTGCATGTAATCTGCTCCAAAACACATTGCTTGGGGATCGTTTCTCCCATGCAGGATTACACAAAAATAGCTTCAGTACATAAGGGAAAAAAAGAAAAAATTTGAGGTTCTTTGGAAGTCTCAAGAACTGGCTACTGCTGCATGCAAACATAGAATCTGGAAAGCACCAGTGTGACCAAGTGAAGCATATTTGATGTTCTCTCCAGCACTGCCCTGAGGACAGAGGAAGGGCTGACTTTCCACTCAGCCTTCATGCCAAGAGGTGCAGGGACTCAGAGTGCAGCTGGGCATGGCAGTGAGAGAGGCACAGAATCCATCCTCAGCATCGAGGACACAACCAGAACAGAGAGGATTTCATCCACCTTTAAGGAAGATACAATTCGCCAAAAATTCCCAGTCTTGCACATTTAATTTTCTTCTCAAAACTTCCCTGGAGAGAAGTCTATCAGATCATAAAAAAACCTCCTAAAGGCTGGGAAGTTCCAGACCATTAACTACTGAACTGCAGAGTACAAGGAGGTTCAGAATTAGCAGCAGCCAGGAACAGCTGCTGAACAAGCTCTCAGCAGCGTGGCCTGAAAGACTCCCTCACCTCGGGCTGACCCAAAAGTGTGCTGCACTGACCTTTGACCCATGGGAGGGTTTGGTCTTCTTGGGATCAGAGAAGGCAGAGAGAGGTATCGTGGGCAGCATCGGATAATCGGGACTCGGCCTCGAAACAGTCTCTGCTCCTTCTGGCATCACCATTACCTGAGAGTAAAGAGGAGGGAAATTATGTCTGCGCAAAGTCTCACGGACTATTAACTATTAACACATGATTATGTTAAGCCACTTGCTCAATTAACACACTATTATTCATCTTTTCAATGTTTTTTTCCTCTCCTGCTTAAAGGCCATAAAAAGATATTGTCTATGGAATGCTCAGTTTCAAGGCAACTCCTCAAATACAGAATATTAAACCCACAAAAACTGAAAGGCAGCAATGCAATATCGAGTGTCTTTCCCAAAGGGAATGCCAATATTCTGAGCACAGGCAGGCAATAAAGCTCTGGACAAGAACTGCGTGTTCTGCTGCAAATGCTCTTCCCCTGAAAAAGGGCAGGGAGATAAATCTGGAAGGAATGAGCAAGACTTTCTCGGTTTAGGAGAAGCTGAATTCACTCTTTCGGGGAAAAAGGAAAAAAACAGGGCTTGGGTCTTTCCCTTCACAAAATCTTAACACCAAGCACTGAGGTCCATGGAACAATTCCCTTTTTACCTCCCCTGCATTGTCAGGATAATTCTGTGGAAAACTGCCACCAGAGAAAGGGCACCAAAAGTGATTAACAGCTGAAACACCTCAGTACACAAGGACTAAAACAACATTCTGTGAAAATCCTAGAGAGCAGATGATGTTCCAGCCGTCCTAGGGCTGAAATGAGCACCTTCCTCTCTGTGTGCCCAATAGAGGAAAGCCCTGGCACACCGAGGAACAGGAATCATGGAACGATTTGGATTGGAAGGGACCTCAAAGCTCATCTTATTCCACCCCCTGCCATGGGCAGGGACACCTCCCACTACTCCCAGGTTGCTCCAAGCCCCGTCCAACCTGGCCTTTAATGGCCAATCCTCTGGCTCATTAAAAACTTCTTGCCCTTTGTGGCTTGGACTGATTTGCCCAGATGCTGCAGTTATTTGAGGATCATCCTGTAGTCTATCACTATTTATTGCCTTCCCAGATGGAAGAGTTCAGCTACTGTAGCAACCCATACTTTACTGGGCCTTCTAGAGAATATCTATTTCCCCACCCCCACACACCTGTTTTCATTCTATATTGACCAATTTTTCATTAATTTTTTATTGTCTAAGCCACAAGTAGCTGATGCCAAGTTTAGAGGTCATTTATTGACCAGGAAGCACTACCTAAAAAAAAATTAATAAGCTAAAAAATATTAATAGGGAATAGTTTGGAAGACTCTCTCTTTCCTTGAGCTTTTCTGCATTGACCCAGCTCCTGGCACCAGGAAGGTCACAGGTAACTGCAGCCTGCAACATCCACAGCAGATCTCATCTTCCAGAGGGGTTTTGTGCTTTGATATTAATGCTCACGTTTAAACTGACAAATGAAGTGTCACCAAACACACACCAACAACGGGTTTGTTCTGCTACAGGTGCTGCAGTCCTATAACCACGAGTCAAAACTGGCTGGCTTGTCTTTTAAACAAATGAAGAGAACTGCTTGAAGCCTGCTGGGCTAAAAGAAACCTCAGAGCAAAATGAGCTGACTCCTTTTAGGATCCCAAATTGGGCACTTACCCCTCCAGCCCTGATGAGTTTGCGCCTGAATTCCTTGGTGGGGTTGTTGAAAGTCAGTTTCTCACAACGCAGGTGGTTCACAGGTGGATTCCCCTCCAGATTTAGGAACAGGTCATATGTGAAACAAACCTTTTTGGGCTCCTCCTAAAAACAAGAAAGGCTTTGGGAAACTGGAAGAAGCTTGGCAAGCACACTAAGTCTGGGGATCCGAACAGTCACTCCTGAAAATCCCAAATAAACCACTAAGTGTTACACTCATGGAGTTTTTCACCATGAGATCAGAGAGCTGGAAATGAAACTGTTTGTGCTTGAAGTTAACACTGTTCATCAGGAACTCAGGCATGAGGCTCCTCACTGCAAAAGCAATGCAGGGACACAGATTTTGACTGAAAATTGTCTGTTTAAAGCTGTTCAAGTCTCCCCAGAAGAGCAGATTCACAAGCTTTATGCACTACTCTGTTTTCACCAAAATTCAGATCCTGCCTCCTTTGGGAAGCAACTCTAAGTATCAATATTAAGAAAAGCATAATCCTTTTTTAGAGAAGGAACAACTTCTGAACTCCCAGGATCTCTGCAGGCACTGAGAAAAGATTAAACGCAATGGGAAAAGGATGGCTTGGTTTGCAAAATCCTTTTCAATATGCATATTGCAGGGGCTGAATGGGAAGATATCCCAGGCTTTTGAACCTTCCAAGGGCACTTTCACCCAAGCAATCCACAGTTTGTATGCATGGTGGGGGGATCATCTGCGCCTCACTGCTTCTGTTCCACCTGCTGCGTTTGCAGCACAGAATGGAAGAAATCCCCCTTTTTTCCCCCCCCAACCAAAATTGCAAATACACTTCTTGTGTATTACAAATATCGCCAGGACACCGCCTGGTGTTTCTTGCATTTTGCATTTCCAAGCTGGAAATTCAATGTGGCAAGAGAGACTCTGCTGGGAAGCCCAGCGAGGCCGGCAGTGCCCTGCGTATTTCCATGAATGCATCCCACATGCCTCATTCCCTGCGCAGCACTGAGCAGCTGCACAGCAGTCTTTTCCAGAATTCCCATCCAGCAGCTCCATTTCCTGGTGCAGTGGCATTGTTGGATGGGAACAGGCACTGCAGGCTCCCAGCCCCAGCCATTAGATTTGCTGAAAATAGGCTGAAATAGCTTCAGACCACCCCGGTTCCTGCTGTTTGCTCCAGAGGCCGTTCCTTGGACAAACTACACCTCTAATAATACAAAGGGTGGTAGCTACACCTGGTTTACATCAAAGTCAGTACCCTGAGCTCATCTGGGAGTTGAGGTCTTGGATCCTCGCCCCCAAACAGGGGCGGGTATCAACAGACACAGAGAAGAGTCTCACATTAACGTGCTGCCAACACCAGGTCTTCAGACCCTCTTTTGGGAAAAGTCCTGAAGAATCCACACGCTCCTCAAAGGAGTCTACTAAAACAGATAGATGGGAGGAAAAAGAAAAATCCTTGCAAAGTACACTGCCCTGTCATTTGCCTCTTTTCCATGCCCGTTCTCATTAACAGAATCATTAGCGAGCTCTGCGTGTGCGCTCGCTGCAGTTCAAACAGCAGCTGCACAGGGTCCCTCAAAGTCTAATAAACTGAAATGAAGGATGAATAGAAATCCAAATGTGGCCTAATAATGGCTTCTAAAATGCTTTCCCTGGTTTACAACAGAGTAAATAATCTTGGCTCTATCAGCAAGCGCAGGCTTTGGTCAGGAGCTGTTTTGCCATCCCATTACCAGCTCTGCTTTGTCATTTGCCCATTTGCTTTCCGAGCAGGAGAGAGGCAGCAGATCCTGTTCCCTCTCACCTCGGGTATCCCATTTTTAATACAGCCTCACAAACACCAAAATATGCATCATGTCTCTGTTGAATTTCTGTAGAATTAAGGCAGTTTTTTAATGTGATATTCCTCCAGCTCAGAGATCACAACTGCCCTGGGAATGAGCCCCAGCAGAGTGCCCTGATCATTAAAATCTCCTTTGTATCCCCCAGGCCATAGGGAGCCACCCGCCCCCCCCCAGTGAATAGTTGAGATTACAGCACTCCTAAAAGAACCACCACAAAAGTCTCAAAGCAAAAAGCTGCAAATAAACATTCTTTCCTTTACTGCCCTCACTGCCCAGCTAATGATTACAGCTCAGGCCACTCCAAAGCTTAATCCATCCGGTCCTCCCTAAAAGGTTCTTCCCCCAAACAACCATCAAGGGGAAAAAGGGGGGTAGCAACCCAAGGAAAATCTCCCTCAATTGACCCAGACCTACCCATCCTCTAACTTTAAATGGAAAGCCAGGCTGAATCCACAGTGCCACACTTCAAAGCCTCTCTCAGTAACATGTTGGGATCCACACACCCTGCTGCTGGGAGCTACAACTCAGTGTAGGTTCTTTCTCACCCTACAAACTTTGGTCCAGACAATCCCACAACATCCTTCATGTACTCCTGCTTCAGTAGCAACTACACACACAATCCAGGCTTTGCTCTTAGATAATTCCACCTTCTGATATTCCTCGATGTCAATCAGTAAAACTGATCAGGGAAGACCCTTTCTGTGGGTATTTTGCTGCTCCCAAGACCATAAGATTTTCTAAAGGGCCCTAGTTCCAAGAAAAGCTTTGAAAAAGATGGATCATGTCCATTTCTAACTGGTAGATACGAACTGTTCAGATTCAAATTCAGTGGTGCATTTGGCCATGAAATGGTTAAGCTGGTGCAGGGATGTCTCAGCAAGGCACCTCAGAACCTCACTTTACATCTGCCCCTTAAATCCCAGGATGCCAGAGAAGTAAACTACAAGTGAGCACCACAAAGCCAGGGCTTTTATTTGCAGCTGCTGTAAACTTCCCTTCATCCCGTGAATCCCCCTATTCCACCTCCAATCTCCTGAGCTGGGTACATTAGGTTTTATTTTTACTGCTTCCTGTCTGCACCGCCTGCCACTGCGCTGTTACGAGCTCTGAAGCTGCTTTATTTTTCCTTTGAGTTCTGAAGTAATGGGTTAAAGTTCTTTTGGCACTTTTCGTTAAGAGGAGGAATTTTTCAAAGTCTTTTGTTAAAATTTCCTTGTCTTGTTTTTAAGGCAGGGTGTGCCCTTTGCCACTTAACACAAATCAAAAGAATTTCACTGGTAGCGTGCGCATAAAGCTCATAAATCACTTTTAGAAAGCCATAAAACAAAATTATCTACAAAAATCTAGCACACCAAGGAAGCAGGCTCATGGTTATTCAATAACTATAACATCTAACACCGCTTCCCTTTTGCCATAGATCCAGCCTGACAGAGGCATTTATCCGGAACGTCTGGAGAAATGAAACCCCTTCCCAGGCTGGTACAACCCGTCTGACTGGTCCTGGAGCTGCTTCCACACAGGGCATTGGAAAAGGAATAGCCCAATATTCAGATTTTCAAATAAACAGCGTTATGTTCCACTAAGGAATCCAAGAACCACCCTTATCTTTTGGGAGATTCCTCATGGTTAAGCATTTAGGACTTTCCTCCACCAGAAGCTTATTACTTTGTTTGAAAATTAAGTTTCCCTAAGATATTTTTATTTTATTTTATATATATATATAACGGGTACAATAAATATATGAGTATAAATAACATAGATGAGTGTAAATATATCTCTTTATCTACTCACTACTCCAAGACAAGCACTTAATAATCTACTAACTCTTACAAATACATCATATGAAGCTGGCATGGCTGATAAAGCTGCAAACACATCCTTGCCACACACTGCAAATATATATATATATAAAAATATTTATATGTATTTTCAGCATCTCGAGGTGCCTGTGTGCCACACTGAATGGCTACTCAAACACAGCCCAGGGTTTTGGCCCTGCTCAGATAAGGGAATGGGTAAATTGATAATCCATCCTAGTTTCTGACAGAAAAAGGTAAAAGAAAAGATTCACCAGTCAGCAGCAGCAGGACAAAAGGAATTGCTGCATGTTTGGGAAGGAAGATGGTGCAGGACAGACCTAAAATGTTTCCCTTAAGGGGCAGACAAAAGGACAAGCTTTACTCCTCCTTCCACAACTTTCAGCAACACTGAGTAAACACCAACAGGTTAAAAAGCTACTCCTCCTCTCAAACCTGCGCACATCCTGCCCCAAATGGCAATTTCAGTAAAATCAAATGTCTCACGCAAACACAGGCTCTTCAACCTTCCTCAGGAGTATTTCCCTGGCCAACACTTGCCCCAGCCTTACCTAGGAGTATTTCCCAGGCCAATCCCTTCCTGATGGCACAATCCTGACACCAGTTGTAGCTGATCTCGTTTCAACTCCCCTGCCATATGTGCAGCCCACCTACAACGTCTCCACTGAGTTCCTACTTTGATACACAAATAATTTTTCCCTTTTCCAATATTTCTCTATTTGTTTTCTCTATCACACCTACAAAGGTTGCAGAAGGGGTAAAACATGCATATTTTTCTTTTGAACCTCACTGGAAAAATCAAACGGATTTCTCTGCTTTCTTTGCTTATCTCCTTCTCACTAATAGGAAAAGCCCAAGTTCCATGTATCCATTATGTAAATCCTGGAAGGCTTTTATCTCCAGCACTAAAATTAGGAGGTAGCATCTTTAAAGAGACTTTAATACAACATCTTATCCATGTTGCATTAATATCATCTGCCTTATATCAGAATAACATGAAAATCTACTAGACCTTTAGCTTTGTGGGGAGGATTGATCTAATTTGATTAGGATGCAAAAAATGTCACAGGGAATGAATACCAAAGCCAGACCTGTATTACAGCCTCCAGATTACAACGTGTACCACTAGAAGAGATTTATTTGCAGACAACAATGAAAAAAAAAGCCTCCAGACTGTTGAAATTGAGGGGGAGAGGGAAGGGGAAGAGCAGGAGAAAAACAGCAACGCATTTGTTGTACCCGGTTTGTATCGATTTGAGCACCAGAAGCCACTCACAGCAGCCCTCGTTACAGGAACACAAAGGATTTCAAAACAAAAATAGCACACTAACATTTCCAGTCCAAATGATCTGCTGTCATTAGCCAACTCGACTTTCAAAAGCTTTATCAATCAACCTGCTGAGCCCCTGCCATTTGTTTTTCAGGATCAGTTACAGCAGCAAAGGCTCTGCCAGTGTTAAAGGAGACTGCGAGTCCTGTGGCTGCTCAGAGCCCCAAACTGCCCAGGCTCACTGCAATATTCACAATTTATATTCTGCAATTCAAATTCCAGGCCTGAGAAAGCACCTACTCATGGAGGAGCTGGATTGCAGCACAGGAAGGACAAGCACAGGCCAGCAATGTTGATAGAGAAAAAGAACAGGCTCTTATACCTTTTTCACACTCTGCTGACACTTCTCTGTCTGACAAAAAAGCACCAAGAGCACCGAGTCTGCTGCTCCAAACACACAACAATGATAACAAAAACGGAGTCCTTCAACACAAAGAGTCAATGGGCAATTTTATGCCAAGCTGCTTAAAAAATCCCTGATGAAGTTCATTAAAACCATTCTTAGTAAAGCTGTTTCTTCCCAGAGCACAGGTCGGTATTTCTTTAGCCAAAGCAAAGAGCACACGGGCTCTGACAGCCAGGATTTGTCATCTCAGTAACAAATCAGAACAGGGAAAGGAAATGGCTAAGAAAGGAGGCTTAAACTGCAGAAAAAAAACCATTTCAGCCAACCATGGCAAAGATCAATCTCCACAGACTGGCTCACTCCCTCTTTAAATCCTTTCTCTTCTCACCTTCACAAAGCTAAACATGCATCGATAAACAAATCCCAAAGCCTCTGCAAGTCTGGTTTCAGCTGAGGATATACATCAACAAAAATGTGTCAGAATGTGAGGAACATATGGCCACAAAACCCATTCAACTCCTCCTGCCCAGTCACCTCCAAAGAGCCTTTTCACCCCAATCCCAGAATCAATCCATAACATCTACTTGAAGAGAATTACTCAAGGATGAGTCCCAAATGCTGTAATCAATTCACAATATCTGCTGCACACACACCAGCTGATCCCCACCAATGTCAACAGGTTTACACAGATCAGAGTGAAAACGTGGTGTTAGAGTAATGAAGACTTTGATTTATTTGGTGTTTTAACATCATATTCTTTAATTCAGGAGAACACAGGCTGTATCCTAAACCTTTGCCATTCCTCCTCCTCCTCTTTCCCTATCTTTTTAATTTTTACTATATCTCAGTCTTTGCATTTCTATCTTCGTAGAAGTATTTACCTCTGACATTTCCTTCAACTCCACTTACTGAAAACAATAATTGCTTTTAAAATTCCCAGATGGCATCACCACTGGCCAGTGATGGACAGGGGAGCCCAACTCTTCACACAGAATATCCTGAGTTGAAAAGGATCCCCAGGGATCCTCAGCCCAGCCCCTGGCCCTGCCCAGACACCCCAACAATCCCACCCTGGGCATCCCTGAGAGCGCTGTCCAAACGCTCCTGGAGCTCTGGCAGCCTCGGGGCCGGGACCATTCCCTGGGGAGCCTGGGCAGTGCCCAGCAGCCTCGGGGGGAAGAACCTTTCCCTGAGATCCATCCCAAGCCCTGACACAGCTCCAGCCGTTCCTGGGCTCCTGTCCCTGTTCACCCCCTCAGCAGCAGCTTCTGAGCTCCCTGCAATCCTAAGTTAGTTCATGGTTGAATCTGAGAAAATGTCTTTGTTCCAGTGATGTGCTGGGAAGATGGAACCTGTCACCTTTTCCCTCAACCACCCCTTGCCCCAATTAAATAATGAGAGGTGCTGCCTGAAACTCTTTAATTAGCAATTTGTTAATCAGCTTAAAAATGGAAAAGAACTTCTCCAGAAAACATGCAGCTAAAAAACAGGGCAAAAATGACTATTTTGAGGATCTGTAGATTTGAAAACAAGTCTGCAACTCAACCTGTTCTCCTATTTATTTGTCATGTTTCTGAAGACCAAAATGTCAGAAACAAAGAGCCTTCTCCTAAATTACCAGCTCCTTCCATTGTTTCCAGGGAGAACAGAGCCCACCTATTTCCCTTATTTATAAAAGCCACCTCTCTGCTCAGTGCTGGGGAACAACTCTGCAGTCACGTGCATGGAGAAACAATGAGGAGTGATGACCCCAGTGGGTGTGAAACCAAGTTCTAGTCAGAAAAGCTGCCAGCTCCATATTCTCTGAGGAACATGGGAATATGAGGGACAGAGGTAAAAAAACCCCATAGGAATGCAGATGGCAGTCAAAGCAAACATGAGCACCTACAAAAAGACACACAGAAATGAGGGAGATCTGAGGATTTGTGAAAGACAAATTATTGGAGAGCTGCAGGGAAAAGGGAAGTGTGGGGAGAGGCTGGGTGAAGAAAGGAAGGGAAAATAAAAGGAAAAGGCAGAACTAAAACACAGCTCACCCCTCCCAGGCATTAGAGGTTCCACTTCTCAGGAATCAGCGTGGAGAAGTTCACATTTTTTGGGCAGGAGTGTAAAGGATTTTGAACCTGACTTAAGCCAACATTTAGTGCAGATGGAGAATTTTCTGATTCCCATCTAAAACCTCAGAAAAGCCACCAGAAGTAGAACTACTTTCAAGCTTTTGAGGTGTTTTTGTTGGACTCAAGTCGTAGTTCTCAGTGTTTGCCAAAAAAATTGCTTTTATCAACAACATTCACCCCCCAGCCCCTGACTGCCATTCCTCTTCCCAGCCTTCTGGCTTACCCTACCCACCCAAAAAACAACTTGTGGGCAAAACATTCCCAGGTTTAGGAGGGCAGTCTGTCTTCTGTGGCTCAGTCCCATTATCTGGCTTATTCCTCTGACCCATAAAGTGGGGTCAGAGCAATGTGGTAAGCCAAAAACCCAACCCAAAAAGCTAATTATTCACAAAATGACACTGCCAGGAGAGCATCCTGAGCTGGAGTGGGGACAGAAGGAAACAGCAGACAGATGTTTGCAGGAGGGACAGGGAAAGGAGGATGGGAAGCTAAATAGAATTAGGCTGTTACGTGTGGTCTGCTGTCAACACACCTGGGGTAAAGGCTTGTCACTGGAGAGCTGAGGGGGTGGGAGAGCACAGATTACAGGGATGTGGCTCAACATTTTTAGTTTAGTTTACCTCGGTTCTCTCTTAGGGATCATAAGCAAAACATTAGTTTTTATTTTATTATTTAAGCAGTAATCAAACCCAGAAACATCCATTATTCATGTTTAACAAAACAATTTAACTGAAACTGAGGTAATATGAACACAAGTGCCCAATTCCCTGTTTTCATAACCTACAGCATGTGACCTCTGTGGTAGACTTAAAGCAAGCAATAAATCCCAATTTTTAACTTTCATATACTTGCTGGCAATGCATCTTAAGACTTAAAATATTTAGTGTTTTCTTTCTGGAAGAGCACTGAGTTTAGAACAAGGATATCTTTAACACAGCTCTAAATACTTGTGCTACACATGCAAATGTTTGTCTTGGGCTTCTAAAAATTTCATACCTATACAGTTAAATGTAATAAGCTTGCAAATTTAAAAGTAGATTTTTTAATATATTGACAATGAGCACAGTGTTTACAAATGTTTATAATATCAGTGTTTTATGTTTATTTACTTCCATATGTACATAAAATATTTTAAGTTGCTTTAATACCCTCCATGCTAAAGAAGCTACAAGTGGTACAATCTCTGCTCACAATCTCCAGGGCCATCCACTGTCCTGCTATCACCTCTCTATGCAATTCCATTTCTGCCAAAAGCTTTCTTTTGAAGTCTGGCAGGAGCTTCCAACTCCCAGTTAAATTCTATTTATTAGACTAATAAAAAACACACACATAAAACAGTCACATAAGTTAAGAGTCTTTCTGTCAGGCAGTTTCAGGCTCTGGCACAGCTCAAAACAATTAGAAGACCAGAAATCAGATTCTACCTTATTTTTGAAGTGCACTTCAATGGGCATAATGAAGCCAGCGTAGCCAGACTCCTCCACCTTGTAGGGGGGCTCCTTGCACACTGAAAGAGAACAAATAAATGTGAACTTGGAATTCAGCACAACTTTCTCTGAGCCAAAAAGGAGCTGCAAGAGGAGAACTGGGCCTCTGTCGACTCAGGGCACAGTTAAAACACTGACCTTTGTGGAAAAACCCACACAGAATAAGATGGTGGCCACAGGCTTAGTTAAGAACATGAAATCTGTTCTTAGCTCCTCCCATGGAACGGAAACATAAAACACTCCAGGCCCGAGTCTCAGAGAGATCCTTCCCCTCCTGTGCAGTGAGATACAATTACATTTCTGGGCAGTCCCACAACAATGCAAACTGCCAGTTCCAAGTGCCTGGCAAGGAAAGGCCAAGACCCAAAAGGTGGAACAGCACAGAAAGGTAAAGTTTACTTGGATGCCCATATTGTGAATCAAAACACTACTACACACAAGCAAGTGATTATTCTTTCCTTGAAATACTCCCCTGCACTCCTCAAGGCTCCTAATTGGGCAACGGCCACGCTCCAGGCTGCTGCTTCCCCCAGAGGTGAACAAACCTGAAGGGCAGGTAAGCACTGCTATTTATTTCACATACAAGGAAACACGAGGAGGAAGGTGAACCAGTTTGCTGCTAAGGTCAGAGCTGCTTACTGCAGAAACAGCAATTAGAAAAGTTAATTGCTTCTCAGAAATTAATCTGCATGTCCCTGCCTCAGTTCCCCCTGTCCCGCTACCTGGTGCGGCTTCATGCTCCTGAATCCTTCCTATTATCCATTCCAGGATATCCAACTTGAAGGATTCAGGATCTTTTCTTTGGCCATGACGTAGCAGCACACAGCAGCTGCCAGGAGAAACATGAGACCCACAAAGATATTCTCCCTCTCAGGAACCGGATGCACTTGCATATAATTTATGCACTACAATATATGTAAATAAAGTCAATTAGGTAATTAGAGGAATTCAGTGCAAATCTTTTGAGTTTCTCTTAAGAATTCCAAGTAATTAATATGATTAGGAAACAGTACATCAAACCTAAAAGCACACAAATTATTTTCCTTTAATGTAGCTGTATTATCCCCACCCAGCTCTAAGCACTTCTACCGTCATTAAGGTGCTGGAAAGCAGCACTCCAAATTCAACTGTGAAAAAAGGGCATAACTAAAAATAACAAAAACCTCTAGACTTGCTTTAACTTGAATTTCATATAAGAACCCTGTCATTTAGAGGGAAAAATCCCAAACCAAAGAGCAGTGCCAATATGGCAGCAGGAATCTTAAGCCTATCTGCCAAGCAGCCTTTGTTCCTCTGCCACTCTATTCTGACAAATTCCAAGGGCTCCAAGAGCAATCTGCCAGCAGCACAAGCCCACCTTCAGCACCAGGATCTGCTCCAAGAGGGGAGAAGAAACCCTTCAAACAAACCTAGGAATAGGAGGCATTTGCCACAGTATTTATGTACAACCCAGACACGCCTTGGTCAAAGGCACGCTGGCATTAGGAAGCTCAAGGAAGCATGGAAAACCCAGGGACCGGGAAAAAAATACCTCTGTAAAGGCAGATGATACAGCAACTGACTGAGCAAAGGCCATGCTTTTATACTGCCAGAGGGCAGGGATAGATGGGATATTGGGAAGGAATTCCTCCCTGTGAGGGTGGGGAGGCCCTGGCACAGGGTGCCCAGAGCAGCTGTGGCTGCCCCTGGATCCCTGGCAGTGTCCAAGGCCAGGCTGGACGGGGCTTGGAGCAGAAGGGACAGTGGAAGGTGTCCCTGCCCATGCAGGGGTGGCACTGGATGGGCTTTAAGGTCCTTCCAACCCAAATCGTTCCAGGATTCTGTGTACTATCCCAACACAGTTGTTTGTAATGCATTAATTACACCAGAAGACAAGAACTGCAAGCCACAGATTGCATTTTTATTCTATAAATCAGCTTTCATAAGCACCTGCTTATCAGACATCAGTTTTAGCAGATCAGTTTGAAGGAGACATTATCAACACACACAGACCACAGTCACATCCTTCTGAATGCTGAGCACCTCTGAGTTCCTTTCCACCGTGGACTCCCACAAATACCCAATGTCACAGGTTGTCCTAAGACATCCTGAGTGTCCTGCTTCCAAAGCACTATTTCCAAGAATGCACATTACAACAATTCTCACGGGCAGCTTGTATTTCTTAAAACACTAATGCTGCAGCTTCAGTTACACCATCTTATACAGATGTAACCGCACTGCCCCTGAAAAGGGCAATTCCTGCTCCTCCACCTCAACCTCATGAGCTCCTGCTGCCCTTTGCCAAGAATTTTGCTACACAGTCAGAAAACAAAGTCAGAAAATAACACTATATAACATCTATACTCTCCCCAACCACAATGACTGCATGGGGCTTGCAGGGGGAACGTACAGCAAAGACAGCATCACCCCTTGGCAGCATTGATTTCTGCTGGGTTAAAGCTACCTGAACTGGCACCTGAGACTAGAAATTGCAAGAATCTGCAAAACTCTACGTACCCAGTACACATCTGAGCCCAACATTAGAGCATCTCTCATGTGCTTCCAGCTTTTGCTGGCGAATTCTAACGAATCAAACCCATCTTTCCCATTCTGTAACATGAATTATCTTCTGCTGTCACTTGTGTCTTGAGAACCTGCACATACTAATGCTTAAATAAGAGGAGAAAGCAGCTCACCTCCTGCCCTTTCAGAAGAAAGGTCCCATTCTCCCTGACCTTCCTCAAACACAGTGGGGAAAGGTTAAAGCTGGAGTGCACGCAACGGACATTTCGCTCCTCTTTAAGGAGATATTTCACAGAAAAGTGACAGTTCAACACAACCTCAACTTGCAAAATGCTCTTTCATAGAGATAAAACATCCCCAACCCCTCTGACCTCGCTTGGGTTTTGGGAAGCTCTCGTGCAGCCGGAAGACGACGCGCTCCACGAAGTGCTGGATGTCGCACTGCTCCGGGCCCCGCACGAACACCATCCAGTCATGGGTGAACCCTTCCGTGGTCGGCTTCTTGCGCAGCTGGGCTCGGTGCCCCAGCTCCAGCTTCACTTGCACCGTGCACTGTGTGGGGACAGAGGCGGCACCGTAAGCAAAGACAACGCAAAACTTTGCTGGAAGGTGCTGGATCCACCAGGGAACACGACAGCCCCCATGGAGGGATCAGCCTCAGACTGCAAACCGGTGTTATCAACGCAAAGATGGCACAAAAATAGCTCCCAGCACCATTTCATACCTATTTTCTTCCTAATATTAACATTGCAGAGAAAGCAGCTCTAGAAGAGGGATCGGTTTCTCTGCCTCACTTATCAGTTAAATTGTCAGCAAAGTCCTAATTGAGGAATCTTTATTTCTAGAAAGTGTCAGAGACAGAACTTGATTTGATGTTCACAGCTTAACAGAATTCACAGCACTGACAGAAAACTCATCTTGAAACAGGAAAAATCAGTTCACGAATTGGTGGTTTATTATATTCTCTAGAATATATCACTCACCAGAAGAAAATTATGTTTCCTGTATGGTTCTAAATATATTTTATTATCACACTTTCAAAGACCAAGTTAACATATCTGCCTGTACAATGTCCAACACGAAACTGACCTAATTCTGATTTGCACTCCTGAATCCTACTCTGATCACTGAGTAACAGAGAAGGTGTATTCCATGTCTGGCTCAAAGCACAAAAATCCCACTAAGTGCCTTAAAAACCAAATGAAATTAATGGTGAAAATCCACATAGTATTGCAGACTTCACAGCCAGGAGAAAGGAAATGAATTAAACAGATGTAACAGAGAAAAGGCAAATGGGATTCAGACACAAGATAAATCAAGGAAATCTTAGGGCCACATTTGTAGACAGAGAATAACACTCATGGTACATGACTTTCGTGCATATTTGTTACACAAATCAGAGCAGCAGCAGCGATTCCAAACTAAACCTACCAAAATCCAGTTTCAGCACCAGGAGGCTCATAGAAAAAGGGGCTGGTTTTAGTCCCTACCTCATTCTTCACTTCAGGCTTGAAAAATAAGTGTCTTGCTCTTCCTAGCAAGTCCCAATTACCATTGGGAGAGGCAGCATTATTTGTCATTACCTATATTACATGCTGACCTGGAGCCAAACCAAGGGCATGTCAGACAATGAGCAGGGAAAGAGAAAGCTTCCCGAGCTCCAGACAAATGTTTAGGGAAAGTATCATCCTTATTTTCCCCCTGACAAACTGCAGCAAGGAGTGTGAGCACAATTAACGCTCAAAAAATATTTTGCATCTCCGACCTGACAGTTTTTTCCAGAGCACGGTGAATACTTGCTGAAAAAGCACAAGTGACTCCATCTCAGCCTCCTTGTCTTTGTAAAAAGCCCTCACAGGAGGTCTGCAGAGCACCAGGCATCAAAGCCTGACCTCCCAAATTGCAGTCCAGTTCCAATTTCAACCATAAGCCTTAACACACTCTTTCAGGCAGTTTAAATCTTTACAGCAAAATACCTTCAGCCACCCAACACATCAATCCTACGGCTCGAGGACAAGCTCATCTAATTAATTCCTCCACCATTATTGCTACAGCATTTCTTTGGGATACCTTCCTCTGCAAGTTCTCTTGGCAGGCCATTTTTTCCTGTTCTTAAGGCTTATCTCCACCAGCTCCACCTCGCTCCTGCGCTAAGAACCAAGGCCCAGGGCCGGCTGTTCTTTCATGTCGCATTAAGGGTTGAGAAGAAAGGCAAGGTGTGCTTCACTCCGAGCACAGCAATCCCTCCAACGCTGCAAAAGCATTATGTGGAGCCAGCCTGCCGAAATCCTAAGCTCACATTGGAGTGTGCCTGCAGGCCTGCTTTATCTGGGATGCTTCCCACAGTGTTCACATCCCCTGAGCCAGTCTGTGCCGCAGCCTCACGTTATCGATTCCATAATTACCCTTTAAATCCTGCTACTGTTGCCAGTTACTACCCCTCTCCTGAGAAGTGCAAATGACTGTCAGGCTACAAAATCTGCCTTTCCGAGTTGAAACGGCTGAGAAATTGGAGCTGAGAACCAGATGGGGCTGTGTGGAAGAGACCGAAATTAAACATAAAAGAGAACTGTTTAACTGAGAGTGAAAGTTGTACTTGCTGCACTCCTCACACCCCGCTCCAATTAACAATCGCTGTGAATTAAGCCAGAAGTTGAAACACATTTGAAAATAAGATCTCCCAACATAACCAGCATCCAAAGTTGCTCCGCTGAAAATGGAGGGTTTTTTCCTTTTTTTTCCAAGCGTGTCTCTCAACAAAGGGAAATCAGGATCCTATTCAAACAATTTGTAATAATACAAAGGAGCCTGCTTTCAACTTCTCAATAAACATTCTGAAGGCTGCTCTGGTTTTTGTTTGATGTGCTAATTGCCTGAAAGCCATCAGCAGCTCCCATTCCCGCTCCTCCGGGTGATTATCCGGGATAGCGGGGCTCGTTCCCGAGCCCCAGCCCGGGAGGTACCTGTTACCCGCTCCCCGCACACAAAAGGCTCCCCATCCCCATCACCTCAGGTAAACTTCCCGCAGCCATCCTGGAACCCCCCGGGCCGGCAGGGACTCTCCCGGTGGCATTAACCCTTCCCGGTGGCATTAACCCTTTCCGGCGCGGCTCGGGGGGGGTCGCCCCGCCGGCATCTCCCTCCCCGGCAATAATCCCAGGCAGGAATTTGCGGGAAATGCTGCTCACACCCCCCGCCGCGGGCGAGGCTGCGGCGGCCGCCCACGGAGGGGAGAGGGCTGAGACCCCCCTCCCCAAAAAGGTGTGGGGAGGTGTCCCCCTTCAATGGGATTAGGAAGGAGGTGTAACCCCAAAATGAGGGGTGGGAAGGAGGTGTGCCCATCCAATGAGGGGTGTGATGTGCCCCCCCAAATGGGATTGGGGAGGTGATGTGTCCTCTCAAAGGGGTGTGGGGAGGAGGTGTGTCCCCCAAATGGGGGGTGTGGAGGAGGTGTGCCCCCCGCAAAGGGGACTGGGGAGGAGATGTGCCCACACAAAAGGTGCGGGAAGGAGGAGGTGTGCCCCCCAAATGGGATTAAGGAATTAAGGATATGTGTCCCCCAAAAAGGCAATGGGGAGAAGGCGTGCACCCTCCCCAAACGTTGAGTGGGGAGGAGATGTGACCCCCCCAAATTGGATTGAGGGGATGTGCCACCCCCAGAAGGGTGTGAGGAGGAGACGGGCCCCCTAAGTGGGGGGTGTAGGGAGGAGGTGTGCCCCCACAAAGGGGTGTGAGGAGGACGTGTACCGCCCAAATGGGATTAGAGAGGAGATGTGCCCCCGCAACAGGGTGTGGGAAGGAGGAGGTGTGCCCCCCAAATGGGACTGACGAGGAGGTGTGCCCCCCAAAAGGGGTTGGGGAGGAGGTGTACCCCCCCCAAAAGGAATGGGGAGGAGGTGTACCCCTTAAAGGTGTGGGGAGGACACGTATCCCCCAAACGAGGGGTATGAAGGAGGTGTGTCCCCCCAAAGAGAGTGTGAGGAGCAGATATGCCCCCCCCAAAGGGGGGCGATGCCCCCCAGCCCCCCCTTCTCGAGGACGGGGGCGCCCCCCCCATTCAGAGCCCCCTCCCAAGGG
>VXAD01000738.1:119376-140324 GCA_013399195.1 Dicrurus megarhynchus
GGGATAACCGGGTAGAGCTCGCCTCGTTCCCCGCAGCCTCGCTCCTTCCTGCGCCTTTTTTCTCTCCGTCTCTCCCTCACGTTCCCCCGTCTCATTTTTCCCCTCGTTGTCTTTCATTTTCCCTCAGTGCTCCCCTTTTCCCCCTGCCTATCTCTCATTTCTCCTCAGTTTCTCTCATTTGCTCTTGTTCTCCCTCGTTTTCCCTTACTCCTTTATTCTCCCTTACTCCTTTATTCTCCCTTGTTCTCCCTTATTTTTCCTTTGCTCTCTCTCGTTTCAATTGCCCTCACTCTCCCTTATTTTCTTTCCATTTCTTTCCTTTTCCTCTCAGTCTCCCTCATTTCCTCCAACAGTCTCCCACATTTTCTCTGTTTCCATTTTCCTCTTGGTGTCCCTCCTTTTTCTTTCTCTTTTTCTCCTTTCCCCCTCAGTTTCACTGTTTTTTTCCTTAGTCTCCCTCATTTTCTTTCAGTTTCTCTCATTCGCCCCTCATTTTCCCTCCTTTTCCCCTCAGCCTCCCTCATTTTCCCCTCAGTTTCTGTTTTCCCTTCAGTATTCCATGTTTTCTCTCATTTTCTCCCTCAATCTCTTTTCAATTTTCTTTCAGTTTCTCTCCTTTCCCCCCACTCTCTCATTTTTCCCTCAGTTTCTCTCATTTCCCCCCTCATTTTCTTTCCTTTCACCCCTCAATCTCCCACATTTCCTCTAAGTTTCAATTTTCCCCTTGTCTCACACATTTTCCCCCCAAGTCTCCCTAATTTCCTTCTGTTTATCTCCTTCTCCCTTTAGTCTTCCTTGTTTTTTCCCCTCAGTCTCCCTAATTTTATGTTTTTCTCCTTTTCCACTCAGTCTCCCAGATTTCCCCTCTCAGTTTCTCTCATTTCCCCCTCAGTCTCCCTCATTTCTCCCCTCAGTCTCACACATTTCCTCAGGTTCCATTTTCCCCGCAGTCACCCTCATTTCCCCTCATTCTGCTCATTTTTTCCTGTCAGTCCCCTTCATTTTGCCCCTCAGTTTCTCTCCTTTTTCCCCCTCACTCTCCCATATTCCTCCTTAGTCTCCCACATTTTCCCCTCATTCCCCTCAATTTTCCCCTCGCTCTCCCTCATTTCCCCCTCAGTTTCTCTCCTTTTTCTTCTCAGTCTCCCTCATTTCTCCCTCAGTTTCTCTCCTTTTTCCCCCTCACTCTCCCATATTCCTCCTTAGTCTCCCACATTTTCCCCTCATTCCCCTCAATTTTCCCCTCGCTCTCCCTCATTTCCCCCTCAGTTTCTCTCCTTTTTCCCCTCAATCTCCCTCATTTTCCCCTCATTCTCCCCCTCAGTCTCCCACATTTCCTCTCGGTTCCCATTTCCCCTCCACTTCCCTCATTTCTCCCCTTTGTCCCTCATTCCCCCGCAGTTCCCTTCCCCTTCCCGCCTTCCTTTCCCCTCTCCCCCCTCTTTCCCCCTCCATCATTCTCCCTCCCGGGGAGAGTTTTACCCTTTTTTTTTTAGAGTTTTAAGTGACAAGTTATAGCTCTCAATTTTGCCAGCCCTAAAGGAACGCGGGACTTATCTTTACAAGTGCAATTGGTGACTGTTTCCGAGCAAACTCGCTCAGAATTTCTTTTTCTCCGTGCAACTTTCTTGTTTGAAATAGTTTGTTGATCTCTGCGAGGCAGCAGAAAAACCCCGTGTTAGCCAATAACTCTGTGTGTCGCTGACTGATCGCCACAGGCGAGGATTAATCGGTTCCCAAATCGTTCTAAAGAGCCACTTTACCTCATCAACCTGATAGAGGATATTAGCGAAGCAAAATGCTTAATCGCTTCAGTTAACAACAACAACAACAAAAAAGAGCCTGATTTGGGTTCCTTTAAGTGCTCCGGTTTTAATTTTCCGTGTTTCTGTCTGATGCAGTCCCAAGAGACATCTCCTTGGACAGTCCCTTTTCTTCTCCATTGAGACAGGGCCTCTTTCTCTGGGAGTTCTCATTGATATCTTTAATTGTGAACATTATTCCCATGCACGTGACTCTCAGGTCTAAATCTTTTTATTTTCTACCTCCCCATCTTGGCTATTCACTCACAGCCTCATCACAGTCCTCGGTGGTTACGTGCTCCCATGGCTGAATATTTCCTGGGAATGTCTTCGTCTTTCCCAAGTTTGCTCTTGCTCTGCTGAATTTCCACCTTGTGCAAGAGATGTTGTTCAGGCACACCAGACCGTGAGCTTTTTCCTGAAAAATTGCCTGTTACTTCCTCTGAAACATCATTAGAATTTGCTTTTTGTTTTAATTTCCCTCAATGGCAATTTTCCCGTGCCTTTATTTTTGCCCAGCCTGGTGTTAATGGTTGTTTTTGTGCTCTCCCAGTGCAGGACACAGCTGCCCTCCCACTTCTGGATTGGACATGGGTCACTCCTCCAGCTTTCAGGGGCAGGATCTGAGCAAGAGCTTGGACACTTCCAAGATAGGAAACCCAGAGCCAAGTGCCTCAGCTTCCACATGCACGCTGGCAGCCCAGTAATTGGGCGTTAAACCACATTTTACTGAAGAATTTGGGGTGTCCCATTTGGGGTAAGCACCAGCTGGCGCTCTCTGCTGGGACAAGCAGTTTGGAGCTGGACTTTGCTGATCCCCGTGGATCCCTTCCAACTCAGGATATTCGATGAAGTGGCGTGAATGGATTAATTTAAAATGTGCTGGGGTGGCTCTTTACATTCAACTGCGAAAACACTCAAGGAGAGAAATTCCTAGAACCAGCCTTTGCTCCGCTAGCAGTTCCCAGCCTGAACCGTTTCCAGCGCAACCACTGATCAAACCTACCCCGGTTTTCTTTTCAAGCTGCCCTCAAAAAGGAAAAAAAATCACAGCCAAGGGTAGAAAATTTGCCAGGCTATTTGGGAGCGCGTTGGGAGTTTTGGGCGCTGGGGATGCCGGAGCCAGCAGCCATCCAGGCTTCTCCAAACTCCTAATTTTGCAGGGAGATCTCAAGCTAACGAGCTGTCAGCCGAGTGCCTTCGCACCCGAGGCAGCCGTGGGCTGAGCTCCTGGTTCTTTATACCTGTTCCAGCAACTTCTGGGCTTTGCAATAAGCGTCTGCAAATCCAATTAGCGTCTTTCTTTGTGGCACTGGATGCTGGCAGAGATCCGCTGTGCTGCTGCCATCTACAGTAGGGCCAGTGCCAATGGATAAGAAACAGCTCTGATTTGCATATTCAAATATGCAAATGAGACGTGACAGCTCTCCTTCATTTTTGTTTGGGTTTTATTTTTTTATTTTTCTTTCCAGACTCTTGCCTCAAAGATCCTTGTCTTGGACTGAAAGGTGTGTGTTGTATCTGGCTTGGCCCATGGTAGGAGACCATGCCAAGGGCTGGTTCTGTCCCATGAGAGTTGGGGATGATGGAAAATAAAGTGGAAAAAAGACTTTGCACTGCGCTTATCCCTGTCTTGGCCAGGGATGGGAAAGATTTCAGGGGTGTTTTCCCAGGTTCCAGCCCTGGGAAAGGACAACACGTTCTTTCTCTCTCCTGCCTGTGCACACCACAGATGCTTTACAGGCTGAACGTGGCTGTTCCTGAGGGAGTGTGAGTAAAGGGGCGTTGAGATCAGATGAGTCCCGGTGCTCCAGTGGGGAAAATCCTGACAGAGCAGCCCACACTCAGGTGTCCCCAGTCACCAGACTGTCAGGAGCTGTGGCAGAGCCCACCCCAGCTCTTGGGATGATCCGAGGAGCAGGCAATTGCAGACAAAACTGCTCCTTGAGGCATCTCTTCCCTCCCCCTGGCTCCCTTTCTCTGCAGGAACACAGCACTGACCCCCCCAAACACACACACAGAGCCCCCCACCCTCCCCAGCAGCCCCCCAGACCATTCTCATGCAGCCCAAGGTGCCTGAATTGCTGATTTTTCAGCAAAAGTTCTTTCCTGTAGGTTTAGCATCCCTCACTGCGAGATGGGCTGTACATCAAGTGTACATCGACTGCAAGTCCCTGTCATGGTTTTGTATGTCTGTGCTTGTGGCTTGCCCTTCCTGTCTCTGGAGAAACAAGTTTGTTTCACCGTTTTTCATCATTCATTATTATTTCCTCATTATTAATTTAGTTGCAGCCTTCCTTGCTTCCACTCTTGCACTGAAGACCATGACTTCTGTGGTCAGTCTGGGCTTTGAGTGGCTTGGACACCAGCCAGGGAACAAGCAAGGCTGATTCCAGCACGGAATCAGGCAATGTAGAAAAAGGATCATCTTGTAATAGCTCTAAAGGATTTAAAGATTAAGACACAAACCTCACATTTGAGCAGCGTTTCTCTGAGAAAATTCACTCTTCCACTTTGTGCCTATGTGCAACGTGCTTGAGTGGAAAGATTCTCAAGTTCTGGATGTCAGTGACTTCACTGCCTTCTCTTACAGCTGCAAAGTGATTACAGTGGTCTTCACCCACTCCTGCAAAGCACATCCCATGAGCCAAGTGCTTGGTGGTGTTCCCAAAATGAGCAAATCTGCAGCTGAAACCCAGAACTGGTGATATTTAGGTAAGAAGGGGCAGAGATCTTTCTCCTGGAGTGGACCAAGGCTTTGCTAACAGCAGTGTCATGTCCTTGTGCAGCCTCAGAAAGTGTCCTGAACCTGAAGCTGAGAGGGGATTTGGTTTCTCTGGGGGGCCTGGGCGCTGCTCTGGTCTGTGTCTGGCACAGGGTCACCTCAGGGTGACAGGGAGAAGCTGTGAGTGAGGGGTGAGTGAGGGCTGCAGCCACGCCGGCTCCTGGTTTGTTAATCAACACTGGGATCCCTGCAGGGAATCCTGTGCCTGTTCCAATCAGCTGTTAACCCCAGCAGTGTTTATTCTTCTAAAAAATGATTTTCTTTTGCCTGTTGTCTGCCTTCCCCTTCTGCAGCTCACACTCCACACTGCAGTGTTCACAGAACATATTTAACACTGGTGTCGTGTAGCAAAAGCCCAGATTGTTAATAACCAAAAACTCTGATTGCCAAAAAGATACTCCTAGCAACTACTAGCTGCATCTGGGAAAAATTACAGACAGCTTGGAAATTCTTTAGTTCCCTATTAATGAAGGACTTTGTGAAAAAAACCAGCCCACACTGTAATACAGTTTAGCTTAACTAAGTTCTTTTGTGCCCGAGGAAAATCTAAATTATAGCATGCTATAGCTACTGAAAAACGCAGAAGGATTTAAATGTACAATAACCCTCCAAACCAGAAGGAAGGGGGAAAATTTTCTTAGTAAGTGGGAAGACAATGAGAATTTATTTTATTCTTTCTGGGTATTTAGTGCTGGTGAAAAGAGCCAGATGAATAGTCCCAAACACGTCACGTCCCTTGCAGATGCGACATGGGCAGCACAAGCGTCCTCGAACTGCCCCGCTAACGTGATCCAGTTCTGAATGAGCAGCACCAGCTTTCTGGGGGAGAAAGGAGCCTGTCACCATTCAGCCCCCGACCCCTCTGCTCCAGGCTGTTAATGAAGGGGCCTCATTAACACCAAAGGTGAGGTTGGCATTATAATGCGCTGCTGAAGTGACACCCATCAATCCGCGGCGCTGGCTATTGAGGTGAGGGCACCTTCCCCTTGTGCTCTGCACACAGAGGTCAGCTTTGGCCAAGTGATGTAACGGCCTGGTGGTGCCAGAGCTGGCCACACCTGCCACAGAGGGAATTTCACCAGCTGGATTTGTCCCAGGCTGAATGCAAACTGCTGGCACGAGGACAGCTGGAGAAGACGGGCCAGGGCACCTCATGTGGCCACTGGAGCAAACACAATCGTGGGACAATAGGAGGGAGGGAGATTCGCTGCTGAAATCGCTGTCTGCTCTGCACAGGGCTGCTTTTGGCTGCTGCCAAAGTCTTTGAAAGGTGCTCATCTGCATGCTGAGAGAGAGGCCACCTTGTGACTGGGGACTGTCACCCGCAGCAGGATGACCTTTAGGCCACCAAAAAATACAGATGGGGGGAAAAATAGCTTGAAAAATAAAACATGACAGAAGGAGATCAGTAGGCAAGTCTGACCAGCACCAAAGAGCCTGTTCTGAGCTGTGTTCTGGATTGAGGAGGCCAAAAAGTGAGTAGGGATTGCTATCCCACATTATCTGGAGCAGCTGTGGCTGCCCCTGGATCCCTGGAAGTGTCCAAGGCCAGGTTGGACAGGGCTCGGAGCAGCCTGGGATAGTGGAAGGTGTCCCTGCCCATGGCAGGGATGGGACTGGATGAGCTTTAAGGTCCCTTCCAACCGAAACCATTCCATGATTCTATGATTCTACAAGTACACTGAGATGGAAGCTCTCCCAAGGCACTCCCAGTGCTCAGAGATTCCTAGGGCTCTAATGTGGCACTCCAGGGACTGCACACTCTTGCTTGCCCTGGTTCTGAGCGTTCTGAGCTCTTCTCATGTTGTGTGGAGCCTTTTCCTCTTGGATCTGGTGGTCCTGCCTATTTCCAACCCCAGTAATTCAGCCTGGTGGCTTTGAGAGCACCTGGCCTTTTCCAAGGGCAGTGGATCCCCAGCCCGGTGGTGTGTGATGCTCTTTGCACTCAGAGCACATTGCGAGACAAAACCGGAGCTCCTGGAGCTGTTTTTCAGAGCCTGTAGCATTCCCAGGCTCAGCCTGGAGAAAAGGAGGCTCAGGGGGGACCTTGTGGCTCTGCACAACTCCCTGACAGGAGGGTGCAACCACGTGCGGGTCAGGCTCTGCTCCCAGGGAACAGGGACAGGACAAAAAAACAGCCTCACGTTGGCCCAGGGGAGGTTTATGTTGGATATTGGGAAAATGTCTTCACAGAAAGGGTTGCAAAGCACTGGAATGGGCTGCCCAGGGCAGTGGTGGAATCACCACTGCTGGAAGTGTTCAAAAAACTTGTGGATGTGGTCCCTGGGGACATGGTTTAAGTGGTGGTGCTGCTGGGTTGGTGGTTGGACTCAATGATCTGAACCATTGTGATTGATCCTGTGATTGTATGAAATTATTAAGAATTTCTGATTTTTTTTGGTGGATTCTGGGTCAGCTCCTCCCATGACAGATTCCACTAAACTGTTTTTCTGGAATGGCGTAAAAAGAGCTTTCACCTGTCTGCACAGCAACTGCAGGAGGGGTTGCCACATATGCAAATGTATGCAAATCACCCCTGCTCTACCTGGCTTAGGTACGATACCAGCTGAGATAGTGCCCCACGCTGCAGTGGGGGCTATGCCAACGGGCTGTGACTCAGGGCTTTTGGCTGGTCCTGCCGTGCTGAAATTCAGCCCACTGAAACTTCAGCTTTATCACTGCCATCATTACCTGTGAGACAGGAGTGCCCCTGATTGCAGCAAAGCCATTTTTTAGCAGCGTGGCACATCTCGAACACCCTGGAGCTGGATTTTGTTGCATAAAAGCACAGCCAGTGCAGTTCCAAGGGAGTCAGGCTGGAATATAAAGTGACAAACACATGTGACAAACGCTGTTTTCACCAACACAGGGAGGACTGAGAGTTGTCACTGTGGAGGCAGAGCTGTAACAAATTCTTTCCCTTTGTTACTTGGCCATCAAATAAGCCAGGTAATACCCTCCCATGAGTGAATCCACTGCACTTATAAACCATCAATATTTGAGCTGGATGGAGGATACAATCAATTTGGGCACATTTCATGCAATTTTGGAAAACACTGCAGGTGCAGGCCACTTGGTTTGGGTGCCTGGGCATTTTTTTAGGCCAGGGGATCTATTTTAAATCCGTGTGAAATGTGTCATGAAACATCTGACATATGTGGGAAACATATTCCTGCACCGTCTGGGCAGCGTGTGAGGTCGCTGGGGAACAGCTTGAAAACAGCAATCATTTGCATATGGATATAGAGTTATTTATTTGGTGACACTGTCCCAGGGGAAGAGGGGCACGGCCCAGGTCTCTGTAGGTCATGGGCAATGTCAGGGATGCCGGACTCGTGAGGAGTAAAATTGTGAGAGCAAATACAAATGGCTGAAGTGTTTGTGCCTGGAAATTTTTATTCGGTCCTCGTAAAAAAGTTTTGTGGAGGGTAAGAGGCAAAAAGAGGAAAATAATGTTATTTTTGACCCTTTGCTCTATGATATTTTAATCATTAAGGGTCATCGAATCACAGAATATCCCAAATTGGAAGAGACCCACAAGGATCATCAGTCCAACCCCTGGTCCTGCACAGACACCCCAGCAGTCCCACCCTGTGCATCCCTGAGAGCGTTTGGGTTGGAAGGGACCTGAGAGATCAACTGATTCCAAATCTTAATTAGAATGAATCTATATCTGTGTCTGCCTGTAAGGATGGTAAATGCTATTTAACGTTACATGGGTAAATCGTGAAGCCTGATAGGATGATTCATGCTGAACAACACATGCAACTTGTTGCCATTTTTGCTCTGTTTCACAGATTTGGGTTTGATTTCACTTGTCAGTGCTCTGGTGGATGTTAATACTTGGCAATATTAGGATAGCAAACAGCAAAATCTCACATATATTAATTCTTGCGTGTTCACACGACAGATCTTCATTGATTAATTTTCAAATTGGTCCCAGAAAGCACTTAGTGAGATATTGCAATTTGCACTTTATTGGCATTACATGGCACTATTCCTGGCTCCAGCTCAGCAAAATGTATTCTTAAGTGTAAGTAAGTGCCATTGATATCAATGGAATTATTCATATTCTTAAAATTAAACATATGCTTAAACATTTCAGTGAGCTGAGACAGCTGGTCTCTTGTTGAAGGCCTATCTAAATAAATGCAGCATCTACTGCAGATGGTGAAATTTATAACTCCAAGCACAACTTAATGTTGAATATTTCAGCATTTCGGGTAAAACTTCGCCTTTTGTTAAATATTTGTGCCAGTGAAGCAAAGTGTGACATTTCAGGACAGTCCAGTTTTATGTTTGAATACATCTGTGAGGAACCACTGCAGAACTGAGCTCATGAGTAGGGACAGGAGCGACTGAGTGTTCATACAAAGTGAGCAAAAAAAGAAAGTGGAGACCGACCCTAATTGAAACCACATTTTGAGCTGTAATGGGAAGGCACAGAAAAATTAATCCTTCCATTTTAGGTATTTTGATAGCAGCCATTAGTAGAGAGTTGAAGTTATTCAAACCACTTTGCCAGACAGAAGGGAGCTGCTTGTTTTTCCTCTGCCAGCAGCAGTGGGAATGTCTTCCCAAGTGGAACCAAACCACGGGGGTTTATAGAAACAGCCGAAGAGATTATGTGATCTTTTGATTAAAACCTCATTTTTTGGTCAGCTGGTTTATTTGCCCAGGTAATGGCTGTGCTTTTCCTTCCCCACATCTCTGTGGTCCCTGATCAAACCCAGCCCTGGCTGTGGGTGCAGAAGGACACAGGCAGGGACCTCGACACCCTGCAAAAACAGTGACAGAGTATTCCCTGGAATATAGTGACAGTATTCCCTGTCAGCTAGTCAGGACCTGAGAGCTTCCACCTTTCCAGAACAGCCATCAATATCTGGGAAATCCTGGCATTTATGGGTAATTTTGTCTCCTAAGAAAAGTGGACAGCAAGGATGTAGGGAAAACAGTGTGTGGGGGGGAAAAATTAATATCTTTCCTAGCAGTTGTGAAGTGGCTGGGACAGGATTGCCAGATCCAGAGGTGGAAATCCTGTGTCAGACCTCAAAAGTTACACTCAGAGTTGAAAGGACAAGACTTTTAAAAGGAATAATTCTTGGAGCTTATCTCTTTCCTTCCTGGGTTTCTCAGCCCTTTGTGTTCATGGTTTCAAACTTTTGACTGCAGACACAGGAGGTTAAAACTAAACATAAAATCAAAGCTGAATCAATGTTGGTTTCACATGACTCCAGCAGAAGGTTCCTTAAATCAATCCTGAACATTGCCAGGCTGGCACCAAAATCCCAGGACTGTGTGACATCCATTCTCTGTTTCAAAACTACCCTGTCCTGTCTCTCTGAGACACTTAACAAATAAAGATCTTTTCCAAAAGGCATAAGCGACACTCCAGTGAAGCAATTTCTTTTCCTGGCATTGCTAAGAGCAGGGACTGAGTTATTATTAATTACTTTTGCATTATTTATGCAGGTCCATGAATGTGCAATATCTTTTACAGATAAATCACTCTGCCTTGAAAAGTTTCCAGTGTGCGAGCCAAATCCTGGGAATCTGAAACAGCGGGAGGCAACTGGTGCAGCAGAACAGGTAAATGTTAACCCCTGATGCTGCAGGACTGATGCCTTATCAAGGTTTTTCTTTCATTTGTGTTGCAATTGCACCAAATAGACTCAACTGATGCTGTTGTTTCCCAACCTCTTTAATCTGGCATTGACTGACAGGAGCAGCCTTCATCCTCTTCCTCATTCCCGCTCCTCCTCTTGCCTCTCTTTTTTCATGGTTTATGCAGCCACATGGAGAACCAAGGCAGGGGAACGATGTGGCGAAAATAAGGAGAGGTTTTATTTTGGCCAGCCCAGCCCAGCCCCCTGAGCACGGGGGTTTGCAGCCCTCCTGCCCTGCCTGTTCTCCTGTGCTGAGCTGCTGCCACACCCGTCACACCCACACGGCCGAGGGTCCCGGGGCACAGGGAACCCTCACAACTCCCCAGGGTGTCGAGAAGGGGCCACTGCTGCCTCTCACCCCCGGAGGACTCCCTCATTCCCTGTTCTGGCCATCCCCTGACAGTTTTTAGGGGTTTTTCTCAGCTCTGCCCCACAAGCAGCAGCCGTGGCTCCCCAGCAGGGAGGACAGAGCATCCCCAGCAGCTCGGGGACCTTTTGGAGGTGCAAACCCAGCCTCAGATAACCCCGTGCAGCCCCGGGGATGCCCAGACCACCGTCACACGCTGGTTTTGGGGCTGCTTTGCTTTCTCAGGCTGCAGCTCGGAGCAGGAGGCCCTGCCTCGGGCGCTGCCGCCCTTTTAAAGCTGCTTTGTGGGTTTCTTTTCTTTTCTCTCTCTCTTTCTCTCTTTCTCTTTTTTTTTTTTTTTTTTTTTTTTTTTTTTTTTCTTTTTTCTTTTTTTTTTTTTTTTTTTTTTTTCCCAGGTTCCCAGGGCTGGGGATTCAGCTTCTGGCCTCATCCAGAAATCCCCGAGGGTTTCAGATCCCCACGAGGCCTCTCAATGTCTTGATCTGCTTGAATAGGCATTTTTAACGCGGCCCCGGCTGTCATCGGGGCCTGTTACAGTCACTCAACTGCAGCAACATTGTTCTCCAGGCAGCAGCACCGGGGACACCTCCCTTATTTCCATACTGCACGGGGGGATTTGGCCACTGGGCCGAGCATCCCACCGGGGCTCGGTGGCCGGAGGTGGCCAATTAGCCCCGCTCGCCCACGGCCCGGCCCTTCATCCCCTCGGCCGCTCTCAGCATCTCCGGCCCGCGGGGCTGCTGGCGCCTGTCCATCTCGGCGGGTCTTGCCGGAGGTGAAGGTGACCCCCTTTTCCTGTGCCAGGGGCTCCCTGGCAACGCCGCCTTTTCTTTGGAAGCGGCCTCCTCCACCCCCTGACGGGGCTCGGGGCTGTGAAAGCCCCGCTGCACTTTTGAACTTGCTGCCGGAGCGTTCAGTGGCTGCGCGGGGCAGCGGCGGCGGCGGGGCCGGGCCCAGCAGGGACCCGGTGCAATTGCCCAGAAGTTATTAATAGGCTGGGGAAGAATGTGATGGGCCGGGGAAAGGGTGAGGAGGGGGGAGAGCGACAGGGAGGGTCAGCGAAAGGGAGACGGGGTGATGAGGGGAGAGGTGGGAGTGGTGGCACGCAGGGGAGACAAAGAGGCAGAGAGAGGAGGTGGGCGCCGGCACGGGCACACAAGGGCATGCACAGGCTGGAGATGCGGGTTCCCGGTGCCCTGCACCTTGTGCAGGTGTCTCACGGGTGGCCATGCTGAAGGAGAGGTGTCTGAGCCCGGTGCTGGGGGATGGAGAGGATGGAGGGACCAGGCCTGGGAGCCCAGTCCATGGCAAAGCATCCGTCTCCCAGCATGAAATACTGCTCGGGGTTCATGAGCCAAATTTGCCATCTAGTGGCCCTGGGGACCATTGCAAGAGGGAGCCACGAGGCAGCCGCGGCCATGGGAGAAAGCACTGTCCATCACCTTCTCCTCAGAGACAAACCCCAGAGTGCTCCTGCTTTTGCTTTACTCGCAGGGCCCCAAAAGTGGTCCCTGGAGTGACATTACCCTGGTGTGGCTGCGTTGCAGTGAGCCAGCCTCAGCCACCCTGCCAGACTTGGTGCTCCCCACAGACGGTCCTTGCAGGCTGGGCCAGGACCCAGACTCACCACAAGGCTCAGCTTTCCACAGAGAGCAGCAAGGTTTAGGGAACAGGAGAGTGTCCCATAGCTGTGAGAGCAACTGTGAGGACAGCCTGGAAAGCACAGCAGTGTCTTTCTCTGAGGCTCTACATCTCCTTGTTCCTGCAAAGGTAACAACATTTCTGTTTAATGTCACAGAATCCCAGGATATCCTGAGCTGGAAAGGACCCTCAGGAATCATCAGCCCAGCCCCTCGCCCTGCACAGACACCCCAACAATCCAACCCTGGGCATCCCTGAGAGCGCTGTCCAAACGCTCCTGGAGCTCTGGCAGCCTCGGGGCCGGGACCATTCCCTGGGGAGCCTGGGCAGTGCCCAGCAGCCTCGGGGGGAAGAACCTTTCCCTGAGATCCATCCCGAGCCCTGACACAGCTCCAGCCGTTCCCTGGGCTCCTGTCCCTGTCCCAGAGCAGAGCTCAGCCCCTGCCCCTCCGCCTCCCCTCGGGAGGAGCTGCAGCCCCCGAGGAGCCTCCCCTCAGTCTCCTCTGCTCCAGCTGAACGAGCCAAGTGCCCTCAGCCGCTCCTCAGACCCTTCCCCAGCTCCGTGTCCCTCCTTTGGACACTCTCCAGCACCAGTGCAGAGCAGAGCTGGACAATCCCCTCCTTCAGCCAGCTTTGACCATCCTGGCTCCTTACCTCATCCTGCCCCCAGACAGCCCTTCCAGAAAGCAGAGGAGTCTCCAAGTTACCTCTGTGGCCTTTGGAGACTGTCAGAGCTGGGGAGGAAGAAAGGTCACTGGGGGTTGAGGAGGAGGAAGAGCCTGGGGCAGAGCACCCCAGGACCTGGGCTAGCAGAGCCTCTTTTGGGCTGCCACCCAGGATTTCTCTTTATAAACAGCTCTCCCTAGGTCAGAGAGAGCTTTGGCCACCCTGTCTGTGGGAGTGACTGGCAGATGAGAGGATGTGGTGCAGTCAGAGGGAAAAAAAGAGCTTCAGTATAAGTCAGTGTCCACAGCTTTAATGCACAGCTCTCCTGAGCAAGACCACATACATCAATAAATAGAGTTAATAATAATAATTAGAGCAGCCCCAACAAACCCAGCTGTCACCAGTTTGGCTTCAGTGTTCTCCGCTGTGCCCTTGTCAGCAAGGGGTGCTGGTGCTTGACTAACACAGAGGACACAGAAGCAGCACCGTGTCCCTCCCCTCCTCGTGGGGATCTGCTGGAGGAAAATCTCCAGCTCCCTGAACACCAGTCTGGGCAAAGCCTTCCAAGGCACCTGTGGGCTCCCACCCTGCTTCATGCCCAGCATAACAAGGCCTCAGCTGCTCCCTGCCCCCTCCGCTACCACGCTGCCCCTGCCCGAGGAACAGGAACGCAGCCGAGACGTTCCCCGTGTGAACGTCAGGGAGGCCTGAGGGCACCCAGCTCTAGCACTGCTTGTGGGGCTCCTCCAGGGCGACGTAGGGCACCACGACAGGCCACGAGTCGCTGGGCCAGTATTCCAGCTTCGGCTTGAACGAGGGCATCTCGTAGCTGACGTTGAAGTAGATGACCAGCGGGCAGCAGTACAGCAGGGACATGGCTATCAGCACGTGCCTGCCGAGGAAACCAAAAAGCTGTGTTGGACAGTTGGAACTTTGCCTGCTGGCATGGTCACCCTGAGGCTGCAGCCCCCAAAGGTCCCACAAGGGCTATAGGCAGTGTGGGTCCTGCAGGGTTTGTGCCTACAGGGAAAACCAGGCAGAGCTCTGTGAGCTGGGCCGGGGACAATTCCTGGTGCGGAGGGGCTGGGGTGACATGGGGGACTCACTCCAACTGTTCCCTATTTGCTGGCTGAGTTGTCTGTCCCAGCCATCGCAGTGCTTTGTGAGGATGGATCTCAGTGTGCAGCACTCGCAGCCCCACTTGGGCAGGCACTGAAATGTCAGGTCCAAACAAAGCCCTGCCTTCAGTTTGGCTGTTAAAATAACCCCAAGGACGTTGCACTTCACACAGCGCCCTGGGAGCAGCCACAGCCCTTTGGGAGCCAGCTGCCCACCTGGGGGGACTCCTAGAACAATTTCCCTCGCTAAGCAGTGCTTGGCTGGTGTGGAGGAGGAGAGAAACATGAAACAGTGGTTAGGGCTGAGTCCTTGGGCTGAGTGAGGAGCAGCACCAACAGTGACAGGAAAGGGGGAGAGGGTGGGGAAATAATGCAGCTGAGTGTCTCATCTCGGCTGCTGTTCCTCTGCTGTGGACATTTCAGCCCAGGAAATGTTTGGGCTGGGGTTCCTGGAGCCCTTACCAGAAGCTGTGGAAGTAGGGGAAGTTGATGGCCTGCCAGAGCCAGCAGAGCCACCGGTCACTGATCCAGCTGGTGATGGCCAGCACCCACCACACCACCATGACCGCGGCCATCCGGTGAACCCGCTTGTCGTTGCACCTGGAAGACACAGCGAGGGGCAGTGAGCAATCGTGTTGGAAGGAAAGGGAATTTTAAAGAGGGTTGGTTCCTGCCTGCACATGCAGCAGTGCAAACCCCAGCGAGTTCCTTCTGGAGAGTATTCCTCAGAATTCCACAGGAACTGGGGAAGTGCGGCTCTGGAGAGAGGCTTTCTGACTTTCTGAGTATGAGGATGATGCTGGGAGGTGCCAGCGCACTCTTGTCTTTGTCTTCAGATCCTGGTGGGTTCTCCCAGCCCCACACTAGTTCCCAAATGCCCCACAAAGGGGAAGGAGCCGCAGAGATGGCAGCTGAGGGGGAGAATCATGGAATCATAGAACTGTAAAGGTTGGAAGAGACCTTTAATATCATCACGTCCAACTGTTAACCCAGCACCACCATCATGGTCAGCACTAAGCCCTGTCCTCAAGTGCCACATCCACAGGCTTTTTGGAAACTTCCAGGGATGATGCCTCCATTGCCCCATGGATTGTCCCCACTCTGCATGGCCACCTGGGCCAGGTGCCCTTCTTGTACCCCACTGCCCGCAGTCCTGCCTGGGCCTCTGCCTGGTCCCTCCCCAGTACATGTGGCTGCTGAAGACTCAGGCTCAATTCCCTGTTGTGGACAGAGTCACTGCCCAACAGGAGCGCAGCTGGACCTGCAGGTAACCCCTGAGCCCCCTCCTTACTTCTTGAGCTCCCGCCAGGTCAGGTAGAGCAGGTGGAAGGCGATGCAGTTGAGTGCGTAGGCATTGAGGGTCGGCTTGACGAACGACATCAAGGTGCTGATCACGGTGGTGATACCAGTCAGCCAGAAGAAATGCCTCCTGAGGGGAATTGGGGTGAGTGTCAGTGCCCCCAGTGCTCACAGGAGGGGAGGGTAAGGATGGGAAAGGTCCTGCTCCTGTTCTGAGAGGGGAAAAGCTTCTCCAGCACCTCCTGTCTGTTTGCACGAGGCTGACCTCAGTGTCTGCGGGGTCCTGGCAGGAAGGCTGAGGCAGCAGCCCCCAGTGGGTCCGTGACAGACCCGGAGCACAGCCCAGAAGGCGGCTCCTGCACTTCCATGGTGATGCCAGGGCTGAGGCAAAGGCTCTGCCCAGGCAAGGGCTGCCAGGCAGGACCGTGCAAACACACCGATTTGGGCTCGCTGAGCAACAATAGGGCTCAGAGGGGCCTTTCACATGCAAATCCCTTCCCAAGTCCCTTCCCTCTCCCCCAGTCTCCACTGTGAACTCCTGGTGACCTCCTGTTCGGCATGGGAAGAGCAGATTTGGAGCAGGTCTTTGCAAGGCTTCTAACCGGGCTGTCTCAGAGGGCTCCAGCCAGGAGGGGACATCCTCTGAGTAAAGCCCTTCTGGGTTCCCGTTTCTGCTGCTCCAAGCTCTCCCAGTGTCCCCATCCTTTCTGCTGAGCTCCTCCAGCCCAGCCAGCCCTCCTTGAAATGAGGGGTGTAACCAGCTTGTCCTACGGGAAACCCCTCAACCTTCAGGGAAAGCTCTCTGTGGATGGCAGAGGATGCTGGAACAGATTGACAGCACGAGTAATTGAATGTTAATGTTCAGGAACATTTAATTTCCTAATTGATTTTGAAATTCTCCGTGCAAAGTTTCCTCTGCAGCGACACAAACACAAACAGCTCCAGCTGAGAGGAGCCCAGCACAGGAGGGTTTTGACTTTTCCTCTGTCAGCACCAAAAGAAGGAGGGCCTGGTCCTAAAGCCCTTCAGTGACCTCAGAGCTGACCCCTTGCAGGGGAACTGGGGGATCTATGGGTCACACCCCTCAGTGTCAGTGTCCCCTCCCTCCCCTCAGAGCCTGCACCGTGTCCCTCTGGCTCATACCTGGTCTTGATGCACTTGGGGAAGTAACACTGTGGGTACCAGAAGGAATAAGCCACAGCCAGAGTCCAGAGGATGGAGAGCTCGTCCAAGAGCTGTCCCACATAGCTCAGGGTCATGTGGAAGTACATGGAGAAGAGACCTGCAAGGAGCAAGGACACCTTGAGATGGCAAAGCTCCATCCTCCCACGAGCCCTGGGAGGTTCTTGGGGGCCCTTCCTGAACATACACCATTCCTGAAGAGCAAGGTGTGGATTTTGGTGTTCGAGGAGGCCGGACTGAGTCAGTCCACTCACACCATGGGGATTTTCAGGGCTGGCAGCTGACAGGAACCGTGTGCTGCTGGCTTCAAACAGACCTGACTGCTTGGCTGCCCACCCAGGTTTTCCCTTTGGCCACTGAGACCCTCCAAAGGTCTCACGTTGGGTACTTTGGCAACCTGTCTGGTCTTCCCACAGCCCTGGCACCCACCTACGAGGAGGAGCAGCCCCGAGACGAAGTAGAGGGGCACGGCCCTCTTCTGGCAGTACTGCCGGTTCAGGTACAGCAGCGCAGGAGACAGGATGAAGAAGCTGACATTGCTGATCTGGAAAACAAGAGGCACACTCAGCTCCTTGCACGGTCCTGGGCAAGCCCCATCCCACCTCGTGCCTCAGTGTCTCGGTGTGTGAGGATCCTGATCTCCAGCGGAGAGCCTCATGTGGAAGCAGGGGTTGCTCTTGGCACAGGGAGAGGGCAGAGGTGTTTCTCCAGAAACCAGGCTGGAGCTGGCAGGGAGGCTCTTGCTGCAGACACCTCTGCTTTCGCTCTGGGGCCAGCAAGCCCAGGCTGAGCTGCTGTGTCCCTTTTGGGTGATGCTGGTTTATCTTCAGCTGCCCAGCACCGCCAAGCAACTCCTGTTTGCAGCCATCTCCCTCTCCTGTCAACCCAGACCCTCCAGCCTGGATGGCTCCTGACCCTTCCAGCCAGCAGTGATGCCCCTGTGAGGGCTTGGAAGGGTGTGAGGTGCTCGGCCAGCACAGCAAGGCACGGTCAGCAAAACATCCTGAACTGGGAGTGGGTGTGGTGGAGAGCAGCAGGACATCAGGAGGTGGGAACAGGACGGACCGAGGTGACATCCTGTGGTGTCAGGTGTGAAGCCACCTGGCCTGGGGAAGGGAGGTGTTCTGGACACTGGTAATTACATGAGGTCATAAACCTCCTCTGAACACACCTGGCAAATGAACGCAGAGGAATTATTCTGCTCTGGTTTCCAATGCTGCAAAATTCCTTCTTTGACGGACTTGGATTTGTCTGGGGTGGAGGGGATGGCACGGGGGAGGAAGGGATGGCACGGGGGTGGAGGGGATGGCTCTGGGGCTCAGCCTCTTGCTGGACTGGCTGAAGGTGCCAGTGCTTCGGGGAGAGGAGATGCTGATGGGCCAAATGTGGGAGTTGGGGAGGAGCAGCGAGTGCCCAAACCTGGACCTGTCTGCTGGGCCAGGCCCACTCCACCCTGCAGCACGGGGGAAGGAAACCTGAACGAATTTAATTACCGTCTGTGGCTTCTTACCCTGCCTTTTTCACCTGACTTTGCAAGCTCAGGGAAGGGATATCACCGGGGAATGCGGCCTCCCCAGGGAAATTCGTTCCTGCTTATGAAAGGTTGGGACTGTGGTGCTGCATTTACCTGCCAGACAGCTCTTTGGGGCTCTGGAGCCACCTGCTGAGTGCCATTTGGCAAACCACCAGGGTGACTTCTGTCTCACCCTCACAATCCTTTTCCTTTCATCTCCCATCTCGATGCTGACCCAGACCCCACGCCTGGAATTTGGCATCCACAGCTGGAGCCTCCCCCCTCAGCAGCACCAGGTAAACTGCAAAATCAGTGCTGGGCTTGTGGTGTCCCCTGGGATCCCAGCTTATGGTAACAGGGCTGCAAATCACTGGGATGTTGTCATCTCTCTGGAACACACCCTCTGCTATCCCAGAGGGAAACACAATTCACGCCTAATGTGAGGTCTCTATTCCCTTAAACACCGCAGATTCATCTTGATTTTCGCTAAGGCCTCCATGAGACAAGTTGATGCTCCCATTAGCAGCAGTTCTCAGGCCGAATGGATCGGTTTTCCATAGGTGCTTAGAGCCAAATCCAGGCCTATTCCATTCCAGCCGTGAAGAGAGAAGTGCTGCTCCCGCTTGCACCCTCGAGGTCAAATTGTTCAGAAACGACCGAGAAATCAAATCATGTGTTCAAGCAACAACTACGCTTCAAACATTTCTTTTCCCGTGAAATGATTAAGGAGGCTTTTGGAAGGCAGGCAGGGACAGCAAGGAGAGGGAAAACGCTTGGGGAAAAAGCAGGAGAGTGCAAGTGGCAGCACGCACGGCAGTGAGGAAACGCGGGAGAGCTCCGGGTCCCTGAGCACTGGGCATTGCGACAGTGCCGTTAATTACATGATAGCTGCGTTATCACTTCATTAATTCAGGACAAGATGTGCAAGATCAGATAGCAGAGGGGAGGGATAACCGGGGGAACCGTGCCAATAGGGTCAGGAAGATAAGAGGGATTCCTTGCAGAGCAGCCAAGCCGGGAGCTTAGGGGACAGCTCCCACCCCCGTGGGGGACAAGGGGTTTTCATCACTCGTCGGGTCCAAGCCCTGATTTGTAAATGCTGACTTTCTGTCTTCCCTCTGGGATGTGGCAAGCTCCGTCTCAGGTGTGGTTAGGAGGGTTTTGCTCCTAGTACACCCATTAGAAGTTTTTCTGGCGTTTCTGCTCAGGCTGGGACCCCCTAGCACAGCTTCTGTTTAAACCTCTCTGGTCACGCTGGCCAGGAGGCAGCAGCTCCCTCTGCCCCGGCTGTCGGGGAGATAAAGGAGTGGTGATGGAGCCAAGGTGTGATACGACATGTGAGAGCCCCCCTGCCTGAGCTCCCAGCCTGTCCCACTCCCCAGCAAGCGTGAGTTATTGCTCCAGGTGCCTCAGCTGAGCCCAACTATTTGCTTTCACCAGGAGAGAAGCGAGGCTGGGATCAACAACACGGCTCTAATCCTGGTAGGATCATCGGGAAGAGCCCAACTTGTGCAACTCCAGCCCGGGGTGGAGGGACAGGACCTTCATTTGTGACAGGTGAGCCCAGCCTCTGATATGGATTGAGGCAGGAGGTGCTGCTTTCAGCACAGCAGCAGAAGCCTGGGCTGCTCCTCACTCCAGCCAGGCACTTTCTGCAATGGAAGGAGATTCCAGCAGGACTCGTGGCAGGGAGTTCATTCTCACTCAAAGTGAACGAGCTTTAGCTGACAGAGGAGCCCAGAGGGCCAGAGACAGAGTGAACACCTCTGAGGCTCTCCAGACCTGTGCAGCAAGTTCCTAAAGCTGGGTCTGTGTTGCAGGGGACAAGGCTGCAGGTCCTGACATCACGGTGCCGCTGCTTTGGGGCAGGAAGCAGCAGTTTGGGGAGTGTTTGCAGCGTGCTGGGCTGGGCTCCTGAGCACAACCTTCTGGGCAGGCAAGAGAGCCACGGGATTAGTGAGAGTGTGAGAGGGCCAGGACACCCCACACAGCCCTGCCACTGAGCCCTGCTCTGGTGGATCTGCACCCTTTATTTCACCACTTGAAGCATCCAGGAGCTCTGGGTGTGCAGCAGTGTCAGAGCTGCTGCAGAGACACTGCTGAGGTGTGGATATCATTACCAGCACCCTGGATCAGTCATTTCAGCAAAGAAACAAGGGTGGAAAGACAAGTCCCTGACTGGTGACCCTCCTGGAGCACAATTCTGCTCTCCCCCGAGCAGCCAGAAGACAATAAATTTCTGGGTCACTGAGTCACTATAAATAGAGCTTTGTTGCTGAACTGCATCCAGCCATGAGCCACCATGTATTATTAGGTACTTAAAGGTACTGTTTACATTCTTTTCTCATACCCCTGGTAGTTATTTCTAATAAAAAGCATCCAAGCCAAGCAGGCCTGAGAGAGTGTGGCTGGCACAGAGCAATCCCCAGCAGCACATTTGCTGCTGCTGGCACACAACTGCTCCGCTCCAGCCCCGGGCAGGGCTGGGGAGAAGACATTGAGGAGGATGCTCTGTGAGGAAACCCTGCTGATTTAGTGATCCAGGAGGTTTGGGAAGGAGCTGGCTGGCTTCCCAGCTAGTCTAAAACTCTGGAAATTTGACACTGATTACAATATTAGGTAAATATTGGTGGACCTTAATCAGGGCAGGCCCATAAGGCTTGCTGCAGAGGGGCAGCAATCTGAATATGGGGAACAGATGAATGGGGAGAAGAAAATAAGATGCAGGCTGTTAAATTCACACCTGGGGTAGTGCCCTGAACCCCAGCTGGACCTGCAGGATGCAGCCAGCAGGGATTGCTACGGATCTCAACCTGGTCAGATTTCTATAATCCCCCCTTTAGGGCACATCACAAGGAGCCTGATCCTGGGGGAGATCCCAGAGCAGGAAGGGGGGGGCGGGGGGGGTC
>VXAD01000738.1:140544-155497 GCA_013399195.1 Dicrurus megarhynchus
CCCTGTGCTGCTGCAGGGGGTGAGAGCCAGGCAGTGCCAGCTGAGGATGGAACCCAGGCAGTGCCAGCCAGGCTGTGCTGCTGAGGAAGGGGTGATGCCCATGTCAGTGAGGCTCCTGCCCACTTTTGGTGGCGAGGTCTGGCCCTGAGCACGGTGCAGCCTTGGGGCTGTTGTCAGATGCTCAGATAATGGCAGATTTTAGGAGGGTTTGCTCCTCTGCCAGCCCTTGTCTGGACAGGAGGTCACCTGCCAGCCCATGGCAGGCAGCTGGCATGGCAGGGTTAGATTCCTGCTGCTCAGGAATCACATCCTAAGACAGAAGCTGCAGAATTGTTTCCCTCCCTTCCCACACAGGCACTCTGCTGATCCCCTGAGCCTGGCAAAAAGGACACAATAAAAAGCTCTTTCTCTGCTGAGGAAGAGGTGCCCAGTGTCACATAGAGGAGAACATGGGCAAATCCAACCACTGGAAAAAAAATCCTGCAGGGTTTGCTTGTCCACATCCCTCTGTCCCTCATTGTCACACTCGTTTTTATCTGCATGGAAACATCCATTGAAGAGGTTTTCCTCTCCTGGAGGAAAGCTGTGCCTGAGTCCTACACAGTGAGAATTCATCCCAACAAGCCCAGTGGTGTGGTATGGAAACCTGGGCTGTGGCTCCTCCATCCAGGGCTGGGCACCTGGGTAAGATTTTCAGGAATAGCCACAGAATTTAGAAAGCTGTGCCACAAAACGGCCCAGGCAGCTGAGAGTTAATGTTTTATGGGAATTAGAGGGCCTTCCAGAGGTAGTCCTGCATCTGGCCACACCAGGGGGTGTCCAGCAGAGGAATCAGGCACAGAAGTGCTTTTGAAGGGCTCCTGAGATAGCTGTTGGTGTGATAAGGATTCCAAGCCACTTTGCCAGTCTCAGTGTAAATGCTGTCTCAGCTCCAAAGACGTTTTAAAAATGCTGCCTTATGCACCAAACTAGGACATGAGGCAAATTTATCTCCTGGAAGGAATTCAGATCAAACCCAAAACTTTCACTTTCAGGCTTTGTGCTCTTGGTGGAACTCAGCCTCTCTCCAGTGTTAGCACAGAGGCTTTGGGCAGTTCCAGCTGCATTTAGAATGGTTTGGGTTGGAAGGGACCTTAAAGATCATCTCCTTCCACCCCTTTGCTATGTGCAGGGATATGTTCCACTCAACCAGGTTGCTCCAAGCCCTGAGATCTGAGATGCTGATGTGAGCATTGAGTGATTTCTGTATCTCCTTGCTCGTTATGCCCTGCCCTGCACCTCTGAGCCCATGCAGCAGCAGCAATAAACAGCAAACAACACAAAACACGCAGCTGGATGCCACAGGGAAGCAGGATTTGGGCCGGACTGGCAGATCTTTCTTTGTTGAGTGCCTCAAAGAGCAGTGACTACACACAGCCCCCTCCTCTGACACCCTGGCTGGGCAATTAGAGCCTGCAGGACTCGGGCTGGGGAATTATCGTTATTAGAGGTAATTTATTAAAAGCAGGAAATGCTTTTAAAAAAAGAGGAAGAGCCATTTCCATGAGAACAAGAACTTCTAGTGTTAGACAGTAATTGCCAAAAGTTGTAAACAAGGCCTGTGGAAGGCTGTAAATCCACATGCCTCACACCCCTGAGAGCCTTTAATTGCTCTGAGGGAGCAGGACGTGCTCGGAGAGGCCGCTTATCTCGCAGTGCTCTGCGGGCAGATATGGATGCTCCAGCCATGGCCCTGGCACTGGATGCAGCCTGGGTGATAAAGGATCACGGGAGGTGAAACTGGCTCACGCACCAGCTTCCCTCTGAGCTGAGTTCTGGATTCCCAACCTGCCTGACACGGTTCATGGAAGTGCTGCCTCTCGTTTTGCCACTCCTGTACATTTAGCTGGAATATATGAGCCCTGTGTGGGACTTACCCCGCTTGGCAGCGGAGCTGCAGGACTGGTATAACAGGATCTCACAGATCTGGGCTGCGAAGGAGCTCTGCCAGAGTTTTCTCGCTGGGAATCAACCCCACAGACACACCACAAGCACCCCTGACCCCAGCACGTTTTGGGGAGAGACAGTTGTAAGCATCAGAATTCCCGTGATTTACCTGAAGCTCAGAAAACACTCCCCATACCAGCACCCGCCAGCACCAGGAAGTTCAAAGGAGTGAGGAGGAAGAAAGAAAACAGGGATGTCCCATCCTGTCTGGATCCCAACAGCAGCTCCTGGGTGCCTGGAGCCGGCCCCAGCCTCCCTCAGCCACTCACGGTGTTGTAGTACTCGGCAATCACCGCCGAGCGCACGAAGTTGCTCTCACACCAATCCACCTCAGCACTCTGGTAGGAGAATATGCTCGGCATTGTCGGGCACCTTGGAGAAAGGAGAGGAGCAGGTCAGTGCTGTGCATGGGGAGGGAGAGGGCTGCACACCCTAAGGGAACCCCGCTCCTCACCCGTGTGGCACCAGCCAGCCCAGCACAGCCTTACCCGGCTACCGAGGACTCATCCTCTTCCCAACACACATCCTACTGCAGAACAGTTCCTCTCTCCCCTCGATGCAGGAGTTGCAAATCGCCCCAGAAAATGCTCTCGGACTCTGAGGGTGGTCACCAAGCCATGGCATTAACACCTCTCGTCAGGTGCCGTTGCTGCCACACGGCGCTTCCCCATTTCAGCCCAGTCCTTGTCACCCCGTCTTCTCCCTTCTCCTCACTTTCTTTGTGACTCAGACCTTCCTGCCAGGAGGACTTCCCTGTGCTCTGAGTTACCTCTGGGGAGTGGACAACCCTACAGAGGTTGGTGCTCATTGGCTCTGTTCTCCACAGTCGTTCCTCAGCATCTTCCCGAGGGCTGGAACTCAGCTCATGGGAGCTCAGCCCCGGAGCTCCAGCACAGACCCTGGGCATTACTGGAGTCCTGGGGCACTGGGAGCACTGGGAGGTGCCTCTTCACTCTGAATTGCATTTCACTTGGAGTGCACTCCCAGGCAATCTCCATCCTGGTTTCCCAGTGACAGGGATCGCAGTTTGACACCTCCAGTGGGTTCTCCACTGCCAGACTCGGCCTCTGGTAGTGGCAGAAGCTGCAGCTACAAATGGGATTCTAAGAAAAAAGAAAATCTAACCTTCTGCCTGGTTTTCTTCCCCCTGTTAAAGACTTTCCTGTCCTCATTGCTTCTCAGCACTCTTTCATTAATTTGAAAAATCAGAAGTTCTGATCCCATTTTGATCAGAAGTTTCCTATTTGGCATTCTTTTTTTTAGATCTTTGAGACTTTAGAGCTGTTTTTGAAGATGGGTGCCAACCTTAGAGGCATCTGGAAGCACCACCAAACCCACAGTAGCTGGATTTTTGGTACAAAACAGAGACAGGAATTGCCTGGAGCTGAGCAGTTCAGTCCCTGGATGCGATGTGGGACTGACCCGTCCATGCTGCTCCAGCCCTGCGGAGTGAGCAGGTTTGGGGTGACACCAGGACGGTGCCGAGGTGACACTGCTTCAGTGGCATCTCTGAGCTCCTGAGGCACTGGTGGCAAACAGCTTTCTTTGCATCTCTTGGAAAATCTTTTCAACTCTAACGCAGGGAAGGGAGGGTTATCCCAAACCCACTCATCAGCTGGTGTTCTTGAGGAGAAACTCCCTGTTTGCAGCCGGGCGAGCTGAGCCAGCACCGTGCCCAGCAGTCCCCGTGGGTGTGCAGCGGGGTGAGGCTCCCACAGCTTCCTCTGCCTTGCTTCCCGAGCAGTTCAAAGGGAGAAAACACAGGCGGGTGACACCAACACCAACGAGCTCTTCTGCAGCTCCTGCTCCGACCAGACGAACCGACTTGGGGTGAACCTGCCCTGTGCCTTTAGAACTGCAAGTTAACGATGGCCTCTCCTTAATCCCGGCTGGCTGCTTCCCAGAGCAGCTGAGATCACAGCTACAGCAGGCAAATAAAATCAGTGGCAGGCAGAAGGGTTTGAGGGCTGACTCTTGGTGCTCCTGGGTTTCCATGTGCTCCTTCACACCGCAGGGGCTCTCTCCTCATCCCTCATTGCTTCTACAGCGATGCAAGGTGAAAAAAGAATCGCAGCCAGGATGGCAAATCCCACCTCATGGTTGAAGAGATGTCAGTTGAGAGATGGTGAAGGGATGGAGAGACAGAAGAAGAAGAAGAAGAAGAAGAAGAAGAAGAAGAAGAAGAAGAAGAAGAAGAAGAAGAGAAATGGAAGCAGTGATGGAGTGCCCAGCACTGGCTGCTCATATCTCCTCCCAGCCTGGCTTACCTGTGATCCCTGGATGGACCAGCACCGCTTCCACACGCTCCAGGAGCTCCAAGGTTTCCAGCAAAGCTGGAGCAGCAACCTGCCCTGCTGCTCTAGCTCCGAAGGAGTGCCCACAGTGTGAGCTCACCGCCAGCAGCCGCCAGAAAATCCCTTCTCTCCGTCCCTAGGGAAAGCGTCAGGATGGGACAGGAGCCATGTGCACCCTCCAGGCAAAGCTGGGCCCCCACAGGAAACATATTGGCTGGAGGGGTTTATATCTGTGCCCCTGGATGGGCAGGGGCAAGGAGGCAGGGCAGGGAAGCGTGAGCTGGAAGGGTTGGAAGAGCGGGGTGGAAATGCAGCCTGAAATCATCCGTGTGCCCCCGGGCAGGTTCCCCGCGCAGGCGCGCGCACCTGGTCCTGGCTCTGCTTCTCCCAGGGGAGGGAACATCCACACAAACTCCCTCGCACATGGAGAACACCCAACACAATGGTTTTCACCAAGAAGTGCGGAGCAAGGTGATGCTGCCTCTTTCAGGCTTTAAATTCGAGCCACTTCTCAACTTTCCCCCAGTGTTTTATTATCAAAAAGAATGTTGTTATCAAATCTCACTCCTTCTAGACAGTTTATTTTGTTATTTAGTTAAAGAACTTTCTGAACAGGACACCTTTGGGTGACTGCTTCGCAAATATTTTCCTCCTGGACCTCATTCAGGCGTTCAAGAAATTTGGCAGCAATTAAACTTTTCCCCCCAAAACAACATTTTTTCCCTCCGTGTAGAGTTGAGAGAAATACGTTGTTTTCTTAAATGTGAAACTTATTAGTTGGCCAGTGCTTCCTGGTGGAGCAGGGGAGATACCACAAGCTCTAAGGTGTCCCTGTCCCTGTCCCTGTCCCTGTCCTTCCTGAAGAGTAGGGATCACACAGCAGCCTTTGCCATGGGGAGAAGCTCTTTGGGAGGCTCAACCATTTATTTTGCTACTCCTATGAAAAGGAGCATCCCTGGGAGACCTGGGCTGTGCCAGGGCTTACAAAAGCCCCCCAAATCCACCTGGGTTTGGAAATGAGAATAATTAAGCACTGAAGCTGATGCTGCACCATGGTGGAGCCTCTGTTACGTGGCACTAAGTTCAGGCTGGGCGTCCTTCTAGGACAGACCTGGAGCAGAGGATCCGAGGGGATCCCAGAGAGCTGCTCCCACCTCTGGATGGTGAGGGAGTCTGGGATGGAATTGCTTTTTATTCACTTCGAACTCTCAATGGACTCTGCAAGCAGGACACCGAGCTCCCGGCCTGGAAGGAGCTCCCCAGTTCCACAGGGAATCTCAGAGAAGCAAGTGGTGACTTGCCCATCCCACCGGGAAGAGAGGCAGGGAAGGTGGCAGAGATGGATTTGGGAAGAAGAACCCACACAGGTGCTGCCTGGTCTGTGTGAACATCTTCTAAAAGAATGAGTTTTCCCACCCCAAAACCTCTGGCATCCTTGGGGTGAGCCAAGTGTCCAAGCATCCCTGATACATCCTGTGCCACACAGCGGGGACATAACTGGGGAGGGTGTCACGGCTCTGCATCTCCCCTGATTCACCAATAAATAGGTCATAAAGGGAGCTTGGTTTCCTGCTGAGTCCTCCTTCCCAGCTCCTGCTGGTGTTTACATCCTCCTGCCTGTGGTCAGCAGGGCCTGGGATGCTGGGTATGCTGGGGATGCTGACATGGGGGTGGGCTGGGGACACGAGGGTGCCCAGGGAGCACAGGGTGAGGCTTCTGGGCCTCATGTGAGTGTAACACAGAGACCCCCCAGTGCTGGGCACTGCTGAGGCCCCAGCTCCAGTGCTGGGGGCAGTTTTGGGCTCCTCATGACCAGAAGGACAATGAGGGGCAAGAGCCAGGGATGGGAACAGAGCTGGATCCCCGGGAGAAGCTGAGAAAGGGGCTCAGGCTGGAGAAAAGGAGGCTCAGGAGGGACCTTGTGGCTCTGCACAACTCCCTTACAGGAGGGGGCAGCCGGGGGAAGTCAGGCTCTGCTCCCAGGGAACAGGGACAGGACAAAAGGTAACAACCTCAAGTTGCTCCAGGGGAGGTTTAGATTGGATTAAAAAATTAGAGACTTTTTTTTTTTCCATAGAAATGGTTGTAAAGCATTGGAATGGGCTGCCCAGAGCAGTGGTGGAGTCACCACCCCTGGAGGTGCTCAAAGGCAGTGTGGATGTGGCACTTGGGGACAGGGGTCAGTGATGAACCCAGTGCTGGTGCTGGGCTGATGGTTGGACTTGATGATCTTAAAGGTCTTAAGGACTCTGTGATTCCAATCCTCCCTGTATTTGAAACTTCTTTCTCTCAAAGCTTCCCCCTCAGTCCTCACCTCCTTGCTGAGCCCTGCTGCCTCCTCTCCACCTGTCTCCTCACACGAGACACCTCGGCGCAGCTCTGTGAAGGTCAGTGACACGTGGCATTCCTCAGGGACTGTCCTGGCCCCTTGGCTGGTCCCTTCCTGCCCCCTGGGATTGATGCCCTCTTGCAAGATCCCAGATCCCAGGTAATGTCCCAGGCTTTGTGACGCAGGACAGGCTTTAACCTGGAAAGCCTCATCCCGGCCCCGTGCCGCTCTGTCACCCCTGGGGCAGGCAGTGGGCACCGAGGGTCTCACTGCGACAGCTGAGAGCAGGCAGTGCAATCACAGAATCCCAGTTGGTTTGGGGTGGGAGGGACCTTAAACCCACCCAGTGCCACCCCCTGCCATGGGCAGGGACACCTTCCACTGTCCCAGGTTGTCCCAAGCCTCATCCAAGCTGGGGGATGGAGGAGGAGCCGAACCAGCAGCCTCAGAGTGCAGCTGCCAGGGTTTCACAGCTGTGTGTCCACAAGCTGTGCTGGGCAGGCACTTCTGCTGCTGGTGCCACCAAAAACAGGGAACAGGGGGCTCTGGCAGGCGAGTTTGGGAGAATCCAGTTGCTTAACTCGAGGCTGGTCCTACCTGCTTTGTCCTGTGGCACCTTGGATGGAGATTTCCACCCGAACTGCTGCTGACGAGGGATTTTTTAAGAGATACCAATTGCAGCAGCTGCGGTTTGGGGCCACGTGTGTTTATTAACTGCTTTGGCTGCTGTGGGCAGAGGGGCAGAGGCAGCAGGGCAGGGAGGATGAGGTGGGAGTGCTGGCATCCCACATTCCCACTGCTGTTAGCTCAGCACGGGTGAGTCAGAGCCCTGGGGTGGATGGAGACAAATGACTTTGCTCCGTTCTCACAGAGAGCACAGGGCGAGTCAGGAAGGCAAACCTGGCATTTTGGCTCGTTACTGCCCTGCTGATCACTCTGTCCATGCCCAGGAAGGCCCTAGAGCCGCCTGGACAGGCTCCATCCCACTGCCATCCTCAGCTTTTGGTACTTCAGCTCCAGGGCTGCAATTTCCTGCTTCCAGGTATAAAAACACAGGCAGGTGACCTGTGAGCCTTGCTAATGCTGAACAGTCAGATAATGCCTCTCATTCCTGGCTCCACAGGGCAGGAATCTGTCCTCTGCCTGGCTGGGAAGCTGTTTAGCAAATTGTGGTGGGGAAGAAATAACAAGAGCAGCAGGAGATGTGCTAACGCTGGATGTGCCTTGCCCAACCAAATGGGAGCATTTGCCTCCATCGTTGCCTCCGAGCCCCTCAGGAGCAATGTCCCCACTCCTGTTCCCATCTGCAGAGCTGGAAATATCTCTGTGTTTCATCACCAGGCAGAGCAGGGGCTGCAGGCAACCAAAACCCAGCAGCAGCAGCAAAGCCAGGAGTCCCCCACATGAGGTGTGGCTTTGGAGCCTCCAGTGCCTGAAACTCCTGCTCTGTGCAACACCTTGTGTAAGTCAGCCTCCACAGGGCCACGGCACAAGCCTTGTCAGGCCCCACAGGGCTGGTCTTGGGGTCCAGGAGAGATTCCCCACCAATCCCTCGGCACTGAGCAACCTCCCAGGCACCCCGTGATCGCTGCTCCAGGCAGGATGCCATTCCGGGCAGCCCAGGAGGCTTTGTCAATCTGACCACCCCGGGCTTGTTTTGAAATCCTGACAGGTTTGAAGCAAATGCCATAATTGCTGATGGTGACAGCGAGAACAGGACTAATTAAAGGACGTTCTCCCAGCGCTGTCATCTGTCACATGTGCCTCCAGCACAGCGATGTGTGCGGAGAGGCTCTGCCTTGTGTAACTCACTGGGAGCTGCTGGAGCTGCGGGGGCTGAGCAGGGACTTGCCCCGTTCTCCCCTTCTTGTAGACGAAAATATCTAAATCAGGAGGGAGAAGAATCACCTTGTTCTAGGCCATGCACAGCACAGCCAGGGCTCTCTCAGCCACAGGGCTGCCTGGAGTCCCGGGAGGTTTCGGATTTAGCAGCCACAGAGCAGGGAGGAGACTCTGGCCAAACGAAACTCCTGCACCCAGCAACTTGTCACCCTTATTTCATAAAATCCTAGAAGGGTTTGAGTTGGAGAGACCTTAAAGTCCATCTCATTCTGCCCCCTGCCATGGGCAGGGACACCTTCCACGAGACCAGGTTGCTCCTGGCCTTGAACACTTCCAGGATGGGACATTTGCCGGAATGTTGACTCTGAAGAGATGTGAAAACGGAAGGGGATGAAGAGAAAGTTCCTTTTTTGCCGGGGCTGAGCCTGCAGCTCCCCATCCCTGCTGGCAGGGCCTTGGCAGCAGCTCAGAGCCAGGGAGCTGTGTTATCCCTCGCCACAATCCTGCCCAGAGTGGCGCAAAGCTTCGGCCGGAGACCCCAGAGGTTTGTGCAAGTCCTGGGAGAGATTTGATAGCAGAGTCTGCAACCAGCCCTGGGAACCAGAGACTTCTCCATGCAGGGCTGGCTCTGAGATCTCAACAAGGAGACCCCTGGCCCCTCTGTGCTCCCTGCTCCCTGCTGGGCAGAGAGCAGGAGCTGCTGCCTCTGCTTCAGGAAGGGGCATTGGAGCCTTAGGAAGTTCCTAAGAAGGCAGAGCACAGGTTTGCCTCCTGCCCCATCTTCTGGTGGTCAGTGATTTAATACTTCCTTAGCTGGAGGTCCTGGGGCATCGTGTTTAACCAGTCACAACAGGCCAGTCCTGCCCACGTTTATCTGAGCCTTTTTAAGGTTATTTTTGTGGTCATATTCTACAGCAACAAGGTTCTGTTTGATTAGTGCTGGCTGGAAAAGCACCTCCTCTTAGAATCCCAGAACAGTTTGGGTTGGAAAGGACCCTAAAAACCATCCAGTGCCACCCCCTGCCATGGGCAGGGACACCTTCCACTATCCCAGGGTGCTCCAAGCCCCAATGTCCAGCCTGGCCTTGGACACTGCCAGGGATCCAGGGGCAGCCACAGCTGCTCTGGGCACCCTGTGCCAGGGCCTGCCCACCCTCCCAGGGAGCAATTCCTTCCCAATATCCCATCCAGCCCTGCCCTCTGTCACTGTCCCCTTGCCCTCCTGCTGCCTGATGGCTGCACTGGGAGCCTTTCACCTCTGGAGTGGGAAATCCCAAGCAGTTGTTCCCTGTTCCTCCAGGCCCCTCCAGGGCATCCCCTGCCCCCTCCCCATCCCAGTGCTCATCCCTGTGCCTTGTGGAGTTTCCCATCTCTGTTCAAAGAAGCACATCCCATCCCAGGGGCTTTCAAGCTCTGTCTGCCTACATAAATAAGGGCAGAGGGATGCTTGGCACAGTCTTCCTTTTGAAAGCAGAAGTTTGGTGCGAGTGCCTCTAGGGCACAGAGGGGCTGCAGGAACAGGGACGTGGTGACACTTTGGAGAGCCACTGGAAAATCCTCTTGGGAGAGTTTGTCACCTGAACTGGCAAAGCCTGAGGAGGGGACAGAGGTGCAGGAGTGTCCCTGGACATTCCCCCTCTGTGCACACTCCACGGGAAGATCCTGATGCCATTTCCAGGGCTGTGCCAGGGTTGATCTGTTGGCAAACTTGTCCCCATCTCCCAGGGCTGCCCCAGGCACACTGGGAATCACCAAACATGGTGAATCCCTGGGCTTGGAAAAGCCCTCTAAGGCCATCAAGTCCAACCATCACCCCAGCACTGGCAAGGCCACCGTCAAACCTCGTCCCCAAGTGCCACATCCATGGGGTTTTTGAACACTTTCAGCCACGGTGACTCCACCCCTTCCCAGGACAACCTGTTCCAATGCCTGAACACCCTTTCCATGAAGGAATTTTTCCTAACAGCCAATATAAACCTCCCCTGGTACAATTTGATGGGCAACCAGGGGTCTGATGGGCCAAATTCTGTGGAGAAGATGTTTGGGGACACTCCTTTCATTGAACACCCACCCTGGCCCTCGCCAGCCCTCGCCTGCAGAGACATTTCCTTTCTTCATTTAATAACTTCCTGATTCTCCACCACCTTGTTACTCTTTTAAATCCTGCCTCTCCCTGCAGGGACTAAAACCCATCCCCAACTAATAAAACCAACTAATCCTGAGAGTTTGAGTCTTCAGGCAACTCCGAGGTGAAGCTGAAGGGCCCAAAAATAACCCCTGGATGCTGCAACTGCCTCGACTTCCTGCTTGCATCAGGATGGAGTTTGGCATCAAAACAGCTCCAGGCTGTCAAATCAGCCCTGAGGAAGATCTGGGCACCCCATGCCAGCTCTGGAGGCACACGGGGAGTGTGAGGGCCTGGGATGTGGGAGACTGGGGAGGGTGACACCGGCACGGGGTGCAGGGGGAGCCTGGGGGCTCTCCCGTGCTCCTGGAGCTGTTTCCCAAGCCCAGCTGGACCCCGAGCAGCTCCTGCCTGCCAGGGATTGTCCCACACCCTCGGAGGGAGGGCCAGAGGGTTGCACAAGGCTGGTGACAGAGGAGGAGGCTGCTCTGGCCTCCAGGCTAAGCCCGTGCCTATCTCCCCTGTTGTCGAGACTGGGAAACTGGAATGGGAACTGGGAGAGGGATCCATCCCACCCACAGTGAGCCTCTCCCTGTGGCACTCTTGCCCAAAGAGGGATGTTTCCCAAATCTTGTTTTCGTGTCCTGAAATCTCCCTGCAGGCCGGGAGCAGAGCACAGAGGCCCCCTCGTGCTCTGGGACCACGGAGGTGAGGAGGAGGAGCTCCAGCTTGTCCAGGGATGCTCTCTCTTCAATGTTTCTCCTGAAAAAACCCCAGGATATTAGCACAACCTGTGTGAATTAGGGGCAGGAGCAGCTCTGACTGAGCAGCGCTGTGGGAGCAAACAGAGAAATCCTGAGTTTTTCCTACCTGTTCACAGAAATTCTCCAGACAAGTGTAAACCCAGGCCAGGGAAGGGAAAGACCTCAGGGCTCACCTGTCCATGGCCACACTGAGCAGAAGCGTCACGAGCTGGCTGAGAGCTGATGCACTTGAAGCACAATCGGGGTGGCAGCAAAGCGGTGCAGGGACAGGACACGGTGACGTTCCAAGGAGGATGCGAGTGCTGCTTCAAGCCCTCATTTGTGAGCGATAAACCCCAAAGTGGTGACATTTGAGGATCCTACACACAGACCTCCTGCCTGTTTGTTTGCATGTGTCGTAACCCTGGGCTGAAGTGCCCTTTGGTGCTCCTGGGGTCCCTGGAAATGCCATCCCAGCAGATGCAGCATTATTTAACCCTAACCAGGGCTGCACCTTGGGGTCTGAGGCAGCTGGAGCCCATTTCCCACCTGAGTTCCGTGCCTGTGTAAGCTCTGGGTTTCTCTGTGGCCTCTCTAGGTGTTGGTTCCTGTACAGGTGATCCCAAATCCCTTGGCAGTGCCAAGCAGCAATTGCCATCGTGGTTGTTCCTGGTGTTCCTGCTTGGCCTGGCTGAGCTGGGGGTCATTGCAGGGCTGGTAAAATGAGGAATTAATTTTTACCAAGTCTGGCAAACAGCCTGGGAGGTGCTGGAGCAGCTGGAGGTGACAACTCCATGTGCAGGTGAGGTGAGGACAGTGCCCAAAGGCAGCCCTGGCTCCCCAAATCCCACCCCAGGCACATCCCTGCTGTCTCTCCCCAGGGCTGTAGCCAGAGCCATTCCCACCCTCTCTTTCCAGGGCCATGGATGTGATACTGAACTGTCTGGGAGCAGCTGGGGCCTGGCTCTGTGCAGGGATGATGGATCAACACCTTCCCTGCGTGGCTCAGCCTCCCTATCGGAGAGATCGGGCAGGGATCTGCCAGGTGCCTCCAGATCCGCTCTGAGATAGGGGCCGGGTGTTGTTTCATGGTTACACGGCAGAGGGATGCCAGAATCCACCGCTAATTACTGCAGAGCTGAGCTAATTACTGCAGGGCACGGAGGCAGCGGCTGAGCAGGAGCCGGCGTGTGCCCGGGGGAGCAGGAAGGCCACCGGCACCTGGCTTGGATCAGAAGGAGTGTGGCCAGCAGGCCCAGGCCAGGGACTGTCCCCTGTGCAGGCACTGCTGAGGCTCCTCAGCTCCTGGGGACAGTTTGGGACCCTCAAGACAGAAGGACATTGAGGGGCTGGAGCGTGTCCAGGGAAGGGAACAGAGCTGGGGAAGGGGCTGGATCCCCGGGAGAAGCTGAGGGAGCTGGGAAAGGGGCTCAGCCTGGAGAAAAGGAGGCTCAGGGGGGACCTTGTGGCTCTGCACAACTCCCTGACAGGAGGGGGCAGCCGGGGGGGTCGGGCTCTGCTCCCAGGGAACAGGGACAGGATGGAGGAAATGGCCCCGAGCTGTGCCAGGGGAGGTTTAGATTGGAAATCGGGAGAAATTCCTTCACGGGAAGGACGTTCAGGCGCTGGCACAGCTGCCAGGGCAGCGCTGGAGTCCCCGTCCCCGGCGGTGCTCACAAAGCAGCGTGGATGCGGCCCTCGGGGCCAGGGGCTGGCGGTGACCGTGGCGTTGCTGCGTTAATGGTTGGACTCACCAGCTCCCGTTTCGGACCCTTCTGCCAAGTGCCCGGAGGGACCCTGGTGCCACCCAAACCCTCGGGGCGCCTCCGCCTCGTCCCGAATCCCAAAAAGCCGCCTGGAGGTCGCACATCCCACATAGGCAGCGCCGGGTCGGGAGCNCGCTTTACCCCACCCCCGCGTTACCCCAGCCCCGCGTTATCCCGGCCCCGCGTTATCCCGGACCCGCGTTATCCCAAACCCGGACACCGTGCCCGGGGTCCCCCCGGGCCCCAGCCGTGCTCAGACCCCTCCTGCTCTGGTGTTTCCCTGCTCCCCCCGCCCCATCCNGATTGGGGGTACAGGGGAGAGGGGGATTGGGGTACGGGGAGAGAGGAGGATCAGAATATGGGGGAAAAGGGCGTTGGGGCACAGGGGGAGAGAGAGGGATCAGGGTATGGGGAAAAGGGCAGATTGGGGTATGTGGGAGAGGGGGGACCCAGGGTTCAGGGGGAGGAGAGGAGATCAGGGTACAGCAGGAGATGGAGGACCTGGGATGGGATACAGGGGAAAGAGAGCACCCAGGGCAGGGGGAGAGGGCAGATCGAGACCCAGGGGCAGAAGGATGATTGGGGTATGGAGGAAAGGGGAGAATGAGGGACCCAGGGTACCCTGAGAGTTTTAGATCCCTGATTTCCACCAGAGAAATGAACAAAACAAATGAACAAAACAAAACTCACGGGGGTTGTGACTCAATGATCTTTAAGGTCCCTTCCACCTCGAACTGGTTCACAGTTCTACCAATTTCTTCTAAGGGCTACCAGGGCCTGCAGGAACCTCGTTTGCCTCCTCCTTGGGGGTGGTTGGGGTGCACGTGTGAACAGTTTTGGGTTTTTTTGGTATCCCAGCAGATTCCCTATTGGCTTGTAAATCTTCACTGAAGTTGATGCCATCCTCCTGCTCTGCACATCCGCTGCACATTCCCAAAGTGCCCCGAGGGTCTCTGGAGCAAGTTGTCTTATCACAGAATCATGGAATGGTTTGGGTTGGAAGGGACCTTAACTCCCTTCCCATGTAATGCTGTGGGCAGGGACCCCTTCCACTGTCCCAGGCTGCTCCAAGCCCCAGCCAGCCTGGCCTTGGACACTGCCAGGGATCCAGGGGCAGCCACAGCTGCTCTGGGCACCTTGTGCCAGGGCCTCCCCACCCTCCCAGGGAACAATTCCTTCCCAATATCCCATCCAGCCCTGCCTTCTGGCAGTGGGAAGCCATTCCCTGGGTCCTGTCCCTCCATGCCTTGTCCCCAGTCCCTCTGCAGCTCTCCTGGAGCCCCTTTAGGCCCTGCAAGGGGCTCTGAGCTCTCCCTGGAGCCTTTTCCTCTCCAGGTGAGCACCCCCAGCTCTCCTGGCTGCCGAGGATCTACATCCACCAGGACATCTGGGGGATCCTTGTGCCAGTTTTGAGGACGGGACAGCCGCGGTGAGCAGCTCCTCGTGGCACAGCCGGGGCTCCGCAGTGACTCTGGGGAGGCACCGGGCCGGGACCGAAGCAGTTAAGGCGCTGTAAAACCCGGGCCGACGATGTTGTGTTGTATAACACACAGATAATGCGGTTTTTTTTCCCGGCATCTGTGCTCCAGCTTGCCTGAAAAGCTGCAGACCTGAATTTCAGCCCCTGTCAGCAGCAGCTCCAGTCCGGCTCCCAGCGCTGTCACCCGCCCAGCAGTGAATTACCGGCTCCGCGTTCGTCCGCAGAGAGCCGAGATCCCGCGAATGCCTCTCCCGGACACCCGCTGCAAGCCGCAGCTTCGGAATCGGTGCGGGGGAAGCGGAGCAGGGCTTTTATTGGAAGGCGAACACAAAGCTCAGCCCCCGGGGGAGCGCGGCCCAGGGGAGGGGACACAAAACCACCCCGGCCC
>VXAD01000738.1:158827-169725 GCA_013399195.1 Dicrurus megarhynchus
GGGCCCAGCGCTGTGCGCCCGCTCCGGGGCCGCCTCATCCCCGGCTCTCCCCTTCCCCGCGTCTTCCCGTCCCCCGGATCTTCCCTTCCCCCGGCCGCCCCCTCCCTGGATTTTCCCCTGGCCTGGATCTCCCCGCTCCCTTTTCCCTGGATCTCTCCGCTCCCCTTTCCCTGGATCTCCCATCCCCGCTCCCTTTTCCCGGCTCTCCCCATCCCGGGCCGCCCCGCTGGGCCGTGGCCGGTCCCTCCGTGGCCCCGGGTTCACTCGGTGTCGTGGCAGCTGCGGGCCGTGGCCCCCGAGCACGGGGGGAACGAGTGGTGAGCGGGGCTTTGGGTGGAGATTAAAGCGGCTTCGTGCATGGCGAGGGGATTTGCAGGACGAGAGCGGCTGGGCAGGAGGAGCTGCGAGCGCCTGGTCCCCGTGGAGTGACGCCAGGAATTGCAGAGCCAGCGGGGTCAGGCCTGGGTGTCCCTGGCTGTCCCGGGACCTGCTCTGTGTGACTGCAGCGCGTCCTGGGCCACCAGAAAGGGCCCGGTCTGGGGCAAAGCTGCGCTTGGCTGAGTTAGGTCATAGCTCCAGGGAGGCCCTGGCACAGGGTGCCCAGAGCAGCTGTGGCTGCCCCTGGATCCCTGGCAGTGCCCAAGGCCAGGCTGGATGGGGCTTGGAGCAGCCTGGGACAGTGGAAGGTGTCCCTGCCCATGGCAGGGGGTGGGACTGGATGGGATTTAAGGTCCCTTCCAACCCAAACCATTCCAGGATTCCACGATAACCTGGTGGAGTTCAGGCTCATCTCTGTCCCCACACAGCACAGCAGCAGCCACCCAGGTCTGGCCTTCACCACCTTCACATCCACCACGGTGGCAGTCTCGGTTTGGTTGGAGCTTTTTCTGGGGTGTTGAGAGCAAAACACATTCGGCTCCAAAACTTCTGGCAGAGCCTCGACTCAAACCCCTGAGCAGCAGTGCCTCTGGAGGAGTTTGAAGCGATAATTCATTCAGAGCTTGTGCTGTGAAGGTGGCAAAGATGGCACAGCAGCCCCCAGACTCTCCCGCTGGGAAGGCAGAGGCTTTTAAAATGACTCCCTAATAGTTGGCTGATGTGAGCAGGAGAGGTAAAATGGGAGCGCTGCGAAGGAGGAATTTGGAGAGCGCCACGAGCCTTCTGGCCAAGGCTCATTTTTGCATCTTGCTGTCAAGAATGTGTGGGGTGAAAGCAGGGTTTGGAAGTGGCTGGTGAGAGCTGGGGCTGTGTTGGAGGCCTGGGAGGGACAGAGATGTTTCCCCCCAGGTGTTAGGGGGGAGCAGTTCTGTGCTGGTGCTTTGTGGTCCTGATTCCTGTGCTGAATTCCTGGCTAGTGAAGGTTCCTGTGTGTGGAATCCATGCTGGGCACGATGTTTGATGCCATCAGTGGTCCTGTGTCACCAGCCTGAGGTTGAGCTCGTGTGCTGAGCCCTGCCCAGGCACCTGTGTCACCTCACTGGACACTGTCACAGGGAGGCCAATCCTCTGGGGACGGCTTTTCCGGCACCCTGGTGGCGTGGGGGACAAAGTGGAAGGGGACAAACCCAGCTGACCTCGTTTGGCCTCTCGTTAGCGGAGCCTGGAGCGCGACTGAAAGCTTTATTGATGCCTTGTGTGCGCGGAGCGTGGGGATGTGACCTCGTGGTTCCAAAGCCCTGCGTGCTGCTTCCTGCAGGATGGGGACCTTGGTGGGGACAGCAGGAGTGTGTTGGTGGCTTGTGCTTAAAGGGTGAAACCCCAACCACACTGAGGGGCTGTCACCAAAAGTTATTTGGCTTTAAGGCCTTAAATTTGAGCGAGGAGGAACTCGAGGCGCAGCCGCGCTCTGGATGTGTCGGTGATGTCACCTCGAGAGTGTCACTGTGGCAGGCGTGGTGACAGCTGCCGTGTCTCTGTGCAGGTGAAGGAGCTGGTGCTGGACAACTGCCGCTCAGAGGATGGCAAGGTGGTCGGTCTCTCCTCAGACTTCGAGAACCTGGAGTTCCTCAGCATGATCAACGTCAACTTGCTGTCCGTGTCCAACCTCCCCAAGCTCAACAAGCTCCGGAAGGTGAGGCAGGGCTCTGGCCCCATCCCCAGCAGCCCTGGTCCTTGTGCTGCCCCTGGTGGCTGTTGCTTTTCCTGTGTTTGCCAGAAAAGGCCGTTGAATTTTGCTCTTTCCTCTCTCTCTCTGAGCAAGTGAGAGGGGTCGGTTTTAGCGTGCAACAAAACCTTCTGAGCTCTTCAGGTGTTTAGTGCCCTTCCTCTCCTGCTTTTGCTCTTGTGCTGCTGGCAGAAGCTTCATGACATCACCAATATCTTGGATTTTGGAGCACTGACCAGCATGGGGGTGGCTGGCAGGGCTGTGTCCCTGTGGGAAAGGGGTTTGAAGGGAAAACTTGACCTGCTGCTCCGTGACCTGGAATTTGGGTGCTCACTGTAGCCCGGTTCTCCGGGCAATTTCCTTCCCTGCGTCACGAGCTGAAACACTTGGTGACCATGTGATATTCTCTCCCTTCAGCTGGAGCTGAGTGATAATAGGATTTCTGGTGGCCTTGAAGTTCTAGCAGAGAAAACTCCCAACCTGACACACTTGAATCTAAGCGGCAACAAGATCAAAGACATCAACACCCTGGAGCCCTTGGTGAGTGGAGGCTGTGCTGGAATCCCAGGGATGGCGTTTCCTTTGGGGAATGGGTCTGTGCAGCAGGAATCCAACGTCTTAGTAACTGTTCCAACAGCACTTCGTGGTTCTGATGGGAACAGATTTGATCCCAGTTTGAGGCTGGGCCAGTAGTTAATGGCTCCTCAGTCTGGAAAAGCAGCAGCCAGTTGCTAAAAGAAGCGTGAAATGGGGCTGGATGAGTAAAACTGTGGATGCTCAGTGCCCATCTGAGAAGGGACCGGGAAAGGGTTGGAGGCAGTTGGAGGTAGGTGGCACCTGGGGTGTCATGGAATGAGGTAACTGGACACCAGTGAGGGCGTCTGTCACATCAGCCCAGAGATTCTGCTGTCACAGCGCTGCAGGGCCCCATTCCCAGAGCCGCAGGATCAGGGAGGTTGGAAAAGGCCTCTGAGGCTCCATCTGAGCTGCCCCAGGAAGGCTCTTGCTGTGAGGGACACCTGAAAGGTCTGATGCAGGGCATTTGTCTCATTGGCTGTTCCATCCATCCTTTCCCTCCAGAAGGAATTTGGGATTGTTTTGCTCCTCTTTCCTTGGCATGGTGCCCGGTGTGATGGGCTGTGCCAAGGGCACCGGGGCTGCAGCTCTCCCTGAGCTCTGCCTTGGTGTTCTGCCTGATATTTTGGGCAGGATAAGCCCAGCTCAGCAACTCCTGAGCTTTCTTGGCCTGTTCGAAGAAAGAGAAAGATTGGCAAATACACAGAGAGTTTGTTCCAGAAGGGGAAGCCAGGACAGAGAAGCTGCAGAGGAATTTTCAGTGCCCGCAATGAGCAGGAGCAGCGACTCCTCTCCATCCAAGGAGCACACGGGGCAGAGCCACTTCAGTGCTGGCCCTGGGCAGCTCCCCAGCCACCCCTGGCTGCCTGATCTCCAGACAGTGCTGTAATTAACCCTAACAAACTGATTTTTGCAGAAAAAGTTGCCAAACCTCCACAGCCTGGACCTGTTCAACTGCGAGGTGACGATGCTCATCAACTACCGGGAGAGCGTGTTCGCCCTCCTGCCCCAGCTCACCTACCTGGACGGCTTCGATGCTGACGAGCAGGAAGCCCCTGACTCAGACCCCGAAGCAGATGGGGATGCACTGGAAGATGAGTATGAGAATGGGGAAGGTGAGGATTTTCTCTCCTCCTGGTTTTCCTGCTGGGGAACCATCCCTTTCCCGCTTCTGGGTGGGCTCCGTAAATGGGGATTGGCACTGGAATAGGGGCTGTGTGGGTGCTCCCACCCCCTTCTCCATAGGGCTGGGACTTGCTGGGGGGTGACAGGAGGCAGTGGCACTTGCTGGGGGGTGACAGGAAGCAGTGGCACTTTGTGGGAGGGGACAGGGCTTGGTGCTGTCCCTCCTCATCCTCTGTGAGCCCTGCCTGCTGCTCACACAGCACCAAGGGGTGTCTGGGTTTGGGAATCAGGGCACTTCCCTCCCTCCCCCTTTTGGTAGAAGGTGAGGAGGAGGAGGACGATGAGGAAGAAGATGATTTGGATGAAGAAGTCATTGATGACGAGGAAGATGAAGACGATGATCTGGAAGGTGAAGAGGAGGAGGATGGAGTGGACGATGAGGTGAGGCTGTCACTGGTTGAGCACCAGGTCACGCATTTGTCCCTTGTCTGGTGACCCAGGTGTCCCAGGAGCCTCTCTGGGGGCAGATCTGAGGAGTTTGCAGCCCCGTCCGTGGGGATGTGAGGAGTTCTTGGAGAACCAACAGCTTCTCCTGCCACCCTGAGGCTTCAGCAGAGTGGGAGAAGGGAAGGGAGACTGGGATTACTGCTCAGGGAATTGTGGCTCTTGCAACAAAGCCTCTTGTTTGAACTGCAGGAGGAAGATGAGGAGGAAGATGGTGAGGAGGATGAAGAAGATGAAGCTGATGAGGGTGAGTTGAGTCCTTACAAACCAATTTCTTGCAGAGCTGCCTCAACAGTCAAATATTTGGTGTTTTGAGAGCTTCCCCAGCCTCAGTGCAGGGCTGGTGTTGCTGCAGCTTTTCTGCCCAAACTGGGACTGAGCAGTGTCATCATCAGGGGTCACACAGGGAGGGGAGAGGGGCTTCAGGACCGAGTAATTCCAGGACATGTGAGAGGTCAGTGGCTTAGAAAAGCAGCTCTGGGAACAGATGGGCCGTGCAGGAGCAGGGTTCTGTCTCAGGAGTGTTTGAGGGAATCTCCTGGGGACACGTTCCCCTCTCCCCAGCTTAGACCTGAGCTTGGGGCCAGACTCCTCTGGTTGTGACAAACGTGAACACCCGGACGGTTAACAGAGTGTTGTGGCTGGAGTGAATTCAAACAATCTTGGATGAAGATTTAAGGTTGGGAAATCCCTCGGAGTCCAACACCACCGTGCTCACCGCTAACCCCTGTGCCCAGGTGCCACATCCACACGTTTTTGAACACTTCCAGGGATGGTGACTCCACCACTGCCCTGGGCAGCTGTGCCAGTGCCTGATCACCTTTTCCTTGAAGGGATTTTTCCCAGTGTCCAACCTAAAGCTCACCTGGTGCAACTTGAGGCTGTTTCCTCTTGTCCTGTCACTTGTTACCTGGGACACCACTGAGCCCCCTGGCTGCCCCCTCCTGTCAGGGAGTTGTGCAGAGCCACAAGGTCCCCTCTGAGCCCCTTTTCTCCAGGCTGAGCCCCTTTCCCAGCTCCCTCAGCCATTCCTGGTGCTCCAGCTCCTTCCCCAGCTCCATTCCCTTCTCTGGAAGTGCTCCAGCCCCTCAATGTCCTTTTTGTGAGGGGCCCAAAACTGTCCCCAGGGTTTGAGGCCTCAGCAGTGCCATGAGCTTGGTCAGGAGTGCCTGAATTCTGCAGGTGCTGCGTTTTTGAGGGTGCTCAACAAAAAACCTCCCCTTTTCAGCTGTTGAAATGCAGGATGCTTGTAGGGCATGGAAAGTTTTGGTGTCTCCTGCCAGCCCAGGCTTTTCCACGAGGAGCAGGGCAGGGTGGATCTGCTCCCAGATGGTGCCAGTGTGCCCCGTGCTTGCTCCCAGCTCCACAGCTCAGCTGCTGCTCCCCGGGCTGGGCTGAAGAGTGAATCCTCCCCTGTCTTTGCAGACCATCCGTGTGGGGAGAAGAGAAAACGAAGTCTAGAGGATGAAGGAGAGGAAGATGCAGAGGACGAAGAGGACGATGAGGATGACTGATCCCAGCGAGCCAATCAGTTTTACAGACTCTGACTGTGCTTGTCTTAAACCTCCCCGTTGTGTCTGTGTGAGACTGTAAATCCCCATCTCCCACTCCTCCTCCTCCTCCCCCTTTGTATGGCTGCAGCGTCCACAATATATTTTTTTAAGATTTAGAATACTGTAGGCATTCAGGGGAATCTTCCATACAAGGCTCACTTTTTTCTCACAAGTATATCATGACCAAAGGCTTCTCTCCGTTCGGTGGTTTGTGCAGCAGCTTGCAAAAANCTGGTCCCTCTGCGATGCACCTTGCAGTAGCCCTGCACTTGCTTTCCTATTTTTGTTATAAACTGGAACATTTTCCCCAGTGGCCACCTGAGACCCATCCCTTGGGCCGTCCTGAGCGAGTGGGGATTTTGTGGCCGTGTCTGTGCTGCGGGGAGGCTCCCGGTGCCCCCGCAGCCCCTTTGGGAAGGGATAGGGAGCGCAGGTGTGGGGATACTGCTCCTCCATCCGTGTCACACTGCACAGCCCCGCTCAGCCACGATCACTGTGATGCTCCTGCAGACCGTGTTAGCCTGTAAATTCTCAGGGTCCTTCTGCCAGCCAGTGCCAGCTCTGCACAGGCCCCCTATGCCAGCCTGGCCTGGGCATCCTCCTCCTCCTTCTCCTCCTCCTTTCCCAGCACGGAGCAGAAATCCAGCTCCCCCCTCGTGTCCCTGCTGCGGGGGTGCTGCTGATGCCACCCCGAGGCGGCTGCAGGGAGGATTTGGGGGATCCAGCCAGGTGCAGCATTCCCAACCCCATTCCCACCTTCCCTCACCCCAGAGGTGTCCAGCCAGCGCATCCCTCGGGAGGATGACCCCGGGGCGGGGGGGACGGGGACACCCCAGGGATGCAGACAAGCACTGGCACTTTGTGGCATTCTCGCTGGGTGCTCCGGGCGCTCCGCGGGCCCCCGAGGCTCCAGCCCTGCCCTCCGAGGGGGGTTTGGGGTGTGTTCTGCAGCGCAGCCCCGTTCCCGGGGTTTGTGGGGTGTGTTCTGCAGCGCAGCCCCGTTCCCGGGGTTTGTGGGGTGTGTTCTGCAGCGCAGCCCCGTTCCCGGGGTTTGTGGGGTGTGTTCTGCAGCNTCTCCTCCTTAGGGTATCTTTGTGTCTGAAATCAGCTGTGCCACACTGGACCCAGAGCTCCAGCTCGCACCCTGCCAGCACAGAAGGCCTTTGCCACCCTCGTGCCCTCAGCCCAGGGCTCGGAAGACGCTTTTTGAGCCATGTCAGGCGCAAAATCTGATTCATCTGCGTGGACTCGGAACGATCCCTGAGGGTGTCTCAGCTCTGAAATCATGGTGATGTGATCTCTGGACATGCTTGAAGATGCTTTTAGTGCTGGGGATGGGGTGTGCCTGGGGTTTTGGGGGGAGGGAGGGAGCTGCTTGCATGACCTGGTCCCTCTGCGATGCACCTTGCAGTAGCCCTGCACTTGCTTTCCTATTTTTGTTATAAACTGGAACATTTTCCCCAGTGGCCACCTGAGACCCATCCCTTGGGCCGTCCTGAGCGAGTGGGGATTTTGTGGCCGTGTCTGTGCTGCGGGGAGGCTCCCGGTGCCCCCGCAGCCCCTTTGGGAAGGGATAGGGAGCGCAGGTGTGGGGATACTGCTCCTCCATCCGTGTCACACTGCACAGCCCCGCTCAGCCACGATCACTGTGATGCTCCTGCAGACCGTGTTAGCCTGTAAATTCTCAGGGTCCTTCTGCCAGCCAGTGCCAGCTCTGCACAGGCCCCCTATGCCAGCCTGGCCTGGGCATCCTCCTCCTCCTTCTCCTCCTCCTTTCCCAGCACGGAGCAGAAATCCAGCTCCCCCCTCGTGTCCCTGCTGCGGGGGTGCTGCTGATGCCACCCCGAGGTGGCTGCAGGGAGGATTTGGGGGATCCAGCCAGGTGCAGCATTCCCAACCCCATTCCCACCTTCCCTCACCCCAGAGGTGTCCAGCCAGCGCATCCCTCGGGAGGATGACCCCGGGGCGGGGGGGACGGGGACACCCCAGGGATGCAGACAAGCACTGGCACTTTGTGGCATTCTCGCTGGGTGCTCCGGGCGCTCCGCGGGCCCCCGAGGCTCCAGCCCTGCCCTCCGAGGGGGGTTTGGGGTGTGTTCTGCAGCGCAGCCCCGTTCCCGGGGTTTGTGGGGTGTGTTCTGCAGCGCAGCCCCGTTCCCGGGGTTTGTGGGGTGTGTTCTGCAGCCCAGCCCCGTTCCCGGGGTTTGTGGGGTGTGTTCTGCAGCCCAGCCCCGTTCCCGTCGCTTCGTTCTCGCTGGTGTCTCTCGCATTGTACAGTCGCTGTGACCATTCGGAGAAGAACTAATCCTGTAAAATGCAAACTGAGTAACTTATAAATGTTTAAGGAATTTTAAAAAAAAGAAAAAAAAGAAAAAATGAAATGTCAGAGCAGCAGTTACTTCTAAATTTTTTTCCCTGCATTTTTAGCAGATTGTATGGATTTTATATTAGCCTAGTAACTGTCAGGTTTTGATTGGTCAGACTAGTCCCAGAACTAAGGATCTCCAGCCCTTTTGTATCTTTTGTTACAAAATTTGGATAAAACTTTAATAAAGACCAGTTTTTAAAAATCCATTGCACTGGAGCTTGGCTTGGCTGCCTCTGCCTTGGGAACAGCCAGGAATGCTCCGAGTGGGAGCTTTGGGGCAGGTTTGCGTCTCTCCTGGGAGCAGTGGCTGTCCCTGTCCCCGGGAGGGCTGGGTTTGGCTCAGCCTGGGCTGGGGGGGCGGAGTGGGGGCTCTGCTGTGGGGTGGGGTCTGCAGGGCCCCCATGGGCCAGTGCTGCCCTTGGAGGTGGCTGGAGCCGGATCCAGGGTCAGGCACAGCGTGGGAAGGGTCTCCCCTCCTGCCTTTTTGGGGTGGGCAGCTGTCCTGGAGGAGGTGGGTGAGTGTTCAGGGGGCAGGGTGGGCTGGGGGCCAGGGCTGTGCCGGCTGGGGCTGAGCTGTGCCCCCGTGCTGGCTCTGTGATGAGCTGGCGCTCTGTCCGGTCTCAGCAGCTCAGGGACACTTCAGGGTGTCCATCCCCCTGCTCAGGGCCCGAGGGGACCGGGCTGGACTGGGGAGGGCACGGTCCCAGCTCAGGGGGGCCGCAGGAGGGAGCCGGGGTATCCCGCGGTGCTGCTCGCCCTGGGCAGGGATGGCAGCGGCAGAGAGGGATGGCGGCGGCAGGGAGGGGTGCCCACCCCGCCCAGGTGGCCACTGGGCCTTTCTGAGCCCCATGCCGGTGTTTGTGGCCCCGCCCGGGGCTGGCAGCGGCAGAGCAGGGGGTGCCGGTGCTCCCACCGCTCCCATCCCTCGCTCCCAGCCAGCGCTGGCGTGGGCACCAGCAGGTCCCAGCACGCCTCCCCTCAAACCAGTTTGCAGCAAACTTTTCACCCCGCTGGGCCGGGACCGGCAGAGCGGGACTGGGGCAGCCCCAGGGTGCTCCCACGGGGGGTGCAGCCCCCCCGGGCTGGGCACCAGGGCCCCCGCCCCTCCCGACGGCCCTCCCGTGCCATTCCATGCCCTCTTCTGGCACCTCTGCCTGCGGCAGGGCTGGGACAGGCACGGGGGGTGGGGTCCCACCCTGCTTTGGGTGCTGGGGTGCAGCTGGCAGAGGCTCCAGCCCTGCTGCTCAGGAGCCCTGCATGCTCTGGGATGTGCTGGCAGGGGTCGGGGGGAGCAGGGAGTGCCCCTTCCCCGAAAACTTCCCTTCCCCAAACACTTCCCTTCCCCAAACACTTCCCTTCCCCAAACACTTCCCTTTCTCCTTCCCCAAACCAGCCCCTGGCAGGGCCAGCCCGGGAGCAGAGGGTCACACCCCCCTGCACCCTCCATGTCCCCTCCTTTGGTTTTGGGGGGGGCTCCGTAGTGCCAGCACCGCTCGCCCATCGCCCCCAGCCCCCACGGGACTGACAGAGCCTCTCCCGGCCGCCACTCCTGTACAATTCCCATTTATTATTCCGAGATCTCATTCCAGAGAAGTCCACTAACCCCTGAGAACCTACCGGGCTCCCCCCCAGAGCCCCCGGGGCTGAAGCGACAGAACCTTTAGGGGAGGGAGACGCGGGGTTTCCGGGTGCTGGAGAGTTTCCGAAAATAAACAAGGAAGGGTAGAAATTCCGGGGCAAACATCCGCCCCTGTGGCACCCCGGGCTGGGCTGGGGGTGCTGCTGTCCCCAGGGAGGGGTCCCTGTCCCAGCACGGTGGCAGGGGCTGTGCTGTGCCCCCTGCCCGGCTCAGGGGAGGGATGGGGAGGCGCAGGAGAGTCCCGTGGGAGCCGAGGGCATCAAAGCTGGGAGTACAGGGAGTTCTCCATCTCCGGCGGCAGCTTGGCGTGGAATGGGGCGAGGCCCACCCCGAAATCTGCAGGGAGAGGGGAGAGAACCGTCAGCACCTCGGGGAGGGGGCACATGGACCCCCAGGGGCATCACAGGGGCTGGGGGGCACAGGGAGGGCACAGGGAGGGCACATGGACCCCTTAAGGACATTGCAGGCGGGGCAGGGGACACAGGGAGGGCACTGGAAGGGCACACGGACCCCCAGGGTACTGCACAGGCTGGGGGGCACAGGGAGGGCACACGGACACCGCCCAGGACATTGCAGGGGCTGGGGACATAGGGAGGGCACACGGACCCCTCCCGGGCACTGCTGCAGGCTGGGGAACCAGGGACTGGAGCCTGGCCAGCCCCTGCCAGGCCAGAGGGAGCGGGATCTGCCTTATTGCAGCGGGGCAGGGAGCCCATCCCCGTGACATCCCAGCAGCCGCGGGGGTCCCGGGGGGTCCCTCCCGTACCCATCTCGGCCTCCAGGCGCCCGGGCGGGGGGTTCTTGCGGTGGTCCTCGGTGTGCAGGGTCATCTCGTCGCGGGAGGCGGTGGAGAAGGGGCACTGCGTGCAGCTGTAGCGGCCCCGCGTGTGCTCCCACACGATGCGGCTGTTGGAGGAGTGCCCTGCAAGGACGGGCGGGCAGGGAAGCACAGGGATCGCCCCGGGATCACCCCCGGGATCGCCCGGAGCCGGGGGGGGCCGCGGGGCTACGGGGGCGGGAGCCCCCCCC
>VXAD01000738.1:178792-226621 GCA_013399195.1 Dicrurus megarhynchus
CGGGGGCCTCGGGGGGGGGACCGGCCCCGCCCCGCTGCCCCCCCCGGCTGCTTTTCCCGGGGGATTCTCCCCACCCCGCATCCCAGCGGCTGCGGGCAGCTCGAGCATCCCGGGGTTTGGGAGCATCCCGGGGTTTGGGAGCATCCCGGGGGCTTTGGAGCATCCCGGGGTTTGGGAGCATCCCGGGGTTTTGGAGCATCCCAGGGTTTTGGAGCATCCCGGGGGCTCGGAAGCATCCCGGAGGGGGAAAGACATCCAAGCATCCTGAAGCTTTTGGAACATCCCAGGGCCCTTGGAGCATCTTGGGGTCTCAGATCATGTCAGGGGCTCAGAACATCCCGGGGGCTTGAGCTTCCTGAAGGCCTTGGAGCATCCCAAGGCTTTTGGAGCATCCTGGGGCTCTGGAGCATCCAGGGAGTCTTCAGAGTATCCCAGGGGCTTTGGAACATTCCAGGGACAGGGGTCGTGGAGCATCCTCAGGCTTTGGGGGGGCTTTGGAGCATCTTGGGATCCTTAGAGCATCCCAGGGCTTTGCAGTATCCTGGGGGCTTCAGAGCATCCTGGGGTGCTTCGGAGCATCCCAGGGCCTGCTGAGCATCCCAAGCTCCTGGGAGCACCCCGGACTCCTGGGAGCACCCCGGATTCCTGGGAACACCCTGGACTCCCGGGAACATCCCTCCATCTCACGTGTGGCCCTGAGGAGCAGCCCAAGCCCCTTGGACCCTCCAGGATCCTCAGAGCAACAGGAGCCCCTCAGAGACCCCCAAACCGCTGGAGCCCTTTGGAGCATCCGGAGCTCTCTGGAGCACCCCAGGGAGTGCCTGAGCTGGCCCAACTCCCACCTCCCACTGACGCACCCACTGCTGGGGTGCTTCCCCCCATTCCCACTCCCCCAGCCCCCAGGAAGGGCTGGAAGGTGCAGGAAGGAGTTTCCTAAATCCCCAGTTTCCAAAGCCACTGTTTTTCATTAAAATAAAACCAGACACCTCCCCCTTGCACTCTCCTAAAAGCCTGTGATTGACAGGAAAAATCACCCCAAGGACTTCAGGGGCTGAAAACCCCATCACGGTGGGGGGTGCAACCATAATGTCCAGCATGGGGCTGTGAGGAACTTGCAATTCCATGGGGAACTTCCCATCCCAGTGGGGTCCTGCCCTCTGTTAAACCCACCCTGGAGGACACGGGGTCCCCTGAATGCCGCTGGACCCCAAGTCTGAGGTGGGGAGGTCTGTGTGACACAGGGGCAGCTCCAGAGGGGGCTTGGGAGGGAGGAAGAGGAGGGCTGGGGTGTGGGATCAGGGAGGGCTCTGTGGGATCAGGGAAGGAGGAAGAGGAGGGCCGGGTGTGGGATCAGGGAGGGAGGAAGAGGAGGGCCGGGTGTGGGATCAGGGAGGGCTCTGTGGGATCAGGGAAGGAGGAAGAGGAGGGCCGGGATGTGGGATCAGGCCGGGCTCTGTGGGATCAGGCCGGGCTGTGGGATCAGGCCGGGCTCTGCCGGATCAGGCCGGGCTCTGTGGGATCAGGCCGGGATGTGGGATCAGGCCGGGCTCTGTGGGATCAGGCCGGGCGCTGTGGGATCAGGCCGGGCTGTGGGATCAGGCCGGGCTCTGTGGGATCAGGCCGGGCGCTGTGGGATCAGGCCGGGCTCTGTGGGATCAGGCCGGGCTGTGGGATCAGGCCGGGCGCTGTGGGATCAGGCCGGGCTGTGGGATCAGGCCGGGCGCTGTGGGATCAGGCCGGGCGCTGTGGGATCAGGCTGTCGTCACTTCCTCCGGCGCCGGGTCTGGCGGGGGGAGCGGGGGAAGCCGGACGTGAGCCCGACATGAGCCGGACATTCCGGCCCCGTTCTTCCCTCTCCCTGCCGAAAACCTCCTGGAGCAGCCCCGGGTGGGTCTCAGCCCCCACCCAGCACCCCCAGCCCCAGCTGTCTCGCTGCCCCGCGGCTTTGGGATGTTCCTGGAGCCGGCGCAGCCGAGGATCGCGGTTGCCACCTCACGCACCGATCCTGGCCCCTCATGGATGAGACCCCCGGCCCCCGCCAGCTGAGGGAGCCAGCACCCCTCTGACACCGCCAGGAAAAGCTGTGACAGCTCCGTGGGCTTTAGCTGAGAGATCCTTGGAGTTTTTCCTGGGAGAAATCAGGGGGTGGCGACAGCACCCTGGTGCTGTTCTGCCTCGCCGCTGCCCCGGCTGTGCTGAGCCATCCAGAGCCACAGCGGGGCGTGGAGATGCCTGAGCCGGATCCCTGGGAGAGCTGGTTTGTGTATTCAGCGTTTTCTGGAGGGTTCATTGTGGGGGGAACGGGGCTGCCTCTGATCTGTGTCTGCCCTGTCACAGCGACAGTGGGAGCTGGCACCAGGGTGAAATACAGCCCCCAAACTCAATATTTGAGTCAAAATTGCTGACTCTGGTTATTTCCCATAATTATTAACAACGATTCTGTTCATACCACGGGGCAGTTTCAGTCCCAGGGTACGAACAAGCAGCGAAGAGCCCGTCCTTGCTGCAGGGGTGCCCCCAGCTAAAGGGGATCCGGCGCTTGGCACCGGCACAGTCCGGGGGGCTCCTGAGGAAGCGCTCGCTCCACGCCAGCATTGGTGGAAAAGCTTCACGGAGCCACCACTGGCACCTTGGGCACAGCCTCTGGAGGTGGGCTGGGAGGATGATGACCCTCTCCTGTCCTCCAGCTCAGATCTTCTGCACGTAATTCCCAGGGAAAAGCCCTTCCTTGCCGTGCAGCCGGCCTTTCCACCAGCCGGAGGCATCTGGGAAAGGGATAAAAAGTCAGGTGTGGTGCCAGCACAGCAGGGAGAGGAGCTGGGCAAGGGCAGGAGCCTGGTACCTTCCATCAGGATGTCAATGACTTCCCCAACGTTGAAGCTGAGCTCGTCCACGTCCTGCCCGATGTACTGGTAGAGCGCCCGGCACCGCGGCCCCTCCGCCTTGGGCTGGGGCTTGGGGCGCCGGGCCGGGGGCGGCCGCTGGCTCACGCTGCGCCGGCGCTGCATCCTGAGGGGTGGGAGGGATGGGGTCCTCACCGGGAGGGCAGGAGGGCAGGGGATGTGCTGCTCCCTCCTGCCCACCCACACCCATGGGGTGCTCTGTGCCTGCAGGTAGGTGCTCCCAGTGCAGGGACTGGGCAAACTGGGGCGGGATGAGCTGCACCCTCCTGCCCATCCTGCTCTCCCCATCCATGGGATGCTCTGTGTCTGCAGCACAGGTGGGTGCTCCCAGTGCAGGGACTGGGAGTACTGGGGCAGGATGACCTGCACCCTCCTGCCCATCCTGAGGGTCTCTGTGCCTTCAGGTGTGTTCTCCCAGTGCAGGGACTGGGGGAACTGGGGCAGCATGAGCTGCCCATCCTGCTGCCCCACACCCATAGGATGCTCTGTGCCTGCAGGTGGGTGCTCCCAGTGCAGGAACTGGGAGGACTGGGATGCACAAGAGCCTGGGAGATATGTCCTGCCAGCAAAGCCAGCCTGCCGCACTCCGGTCCCCTCCTCAGAGGCGACAGCATCTCCTGGTGCTGGCAGCAGTGGGAGAGGAGGATGGGGCAGGGAGAGGGACATGAGACAGGACCTACCCGGCCACCCCCTGGTCAGGCACGTTGAGGAAGTCCATGTTGTGCTCGGACGGGGGCCGTGCCCTGGGCTGGTGGCCGGCACTGCGGGCGGGAAGAGCCGCGGCTGGGGGACCCCGTGTCTGCTTCTGGGGCATCTTGTAGGTGTCCCTCTGGGCTCGGCCATCGCCGTGGGGGAACTGGGGACCCCCGTTCCTGCAGGCTCCTGGAACACCCCATCCCGGGGGGGCATTACAAGGGGGCCATGTACAGCCTGCACCCCCAGCAATCCCCCACCCTGGTACCCCCTCCTCACCTCTGGGTGCCGGTGGGGCACTTCGGGAGGGCGCTGGACACCTGCTGCCACCTCTGCCCTGCGCTGCCCCCTTCCTTGTGGGCTCTGGGGGGACACGAGCCCCCCGTTAGGTGACAGTCCTCAGAGCCAGCTGTAGGGGCTGTCCCCCGATTTGTACCCTGTTCCCCAAAGCTGCCCGTGCTGCCCCATCCCCAGAGCAGAAATGGCTCCTTCCCGGGTGAGACACAAACCCCACAGGGTACACCCAGCCCACCCCGATGCTCCCAGGCCTCCAGCTGTGCCCTGTGACCCCAGCACTCCTGCGTCCCCCCTCTGCCACCCCCCAGTGCCCTGGCACTCACTGGCATTCCTGGGGAGCCCATCCCCGATGCTGACCGTAAGGGTTTTGCCTCCAGCTTTGAGGGCGGCCACATCGCCCTGTCCTCTGACGAAGGTGACGTTGCGGGTGCCACCGCCGCCCCAGCCCTCCTTCTTCACCCGAAACTGTAGTCTGGGGGTGACAGAAGCCATGAGGCTGCGGTGACAGGTCCCTGTCCTGCTTTGTCCCCTCTTCTGGCCCCCATCCTTACGTGTCCTTGAAGGAGAGGGGCAGCTTGGAGCGGGTGAGTTCCTCGAAGCGCTTGCACAGGAGGCTGATCAGCTCCGTCTTGAAGATGGACTCCAAGAAATTGTCGGCACCGGTCTCGTGGAGGATGAAGAAGTCATCCTGCCTGGTGCTGGGGGACGTGGGGGTGTCAGTGGGAGGCAAGGCTGGTGCCAGCGGGGCTGGGAGGGGGGGGGGAGTTGGGGACCCTGCTGGGCTTGGGTGCACCCTGAGGAAATTTGGAGGCGATTTAGCTGGAAAACTGCCCGACATCCAAAGCCCCATCTGCAAAGCACCCCGTGGGGAGCCTCCTCCTCAGGGCTGGATGCCCCCATGGATGCCCCCATGGATGAGGGACTGGGGAGCACCAGGGCATGGAGGGGATGCTGGAGGTGAGAGGGGACGCCCAGCCATGGGGACACCCCATGCAGAGCCCGCAGGGAGGAACACACCTCAGCGAGACGCCGCTCACTGCCTGCAGCTCCACCTTCTTCTTGAGCACCTCCTTGATCTGCCCCTTCTCAGGCCCCTTCTTCACCTTCTCCCGCCCGATCAGGTAGAAGTACTTGGGGGTGAGGATGAAATCCCGCTTGATGGGCTGGGAAAGGGCAGGAGAAGGGGGTGAGGAGGGTTTGCTGGGGGTCACAAGCCCCACACACATGTCCCACCCAAGGGAAGCCACCAGGAGCTGCAGCGTGGCGGGTCTCCAGCCCCAGGGGTGCCCGTGTACCTTGAACCTCCGGTCGTATTTGGTGATGGAGTCGGCGAAGTCGATGCGCTCCCGCTTGGCCAGGAACTGGCGCAGCTCCGGCCGCTCCTCCATGCCCAGGTAATCGCCCACGAAATTCCTGTTGATGCTGTTCCTCCGCCGCTCTTTGAAGTTGTAGAGGATGCTGGCAGCTGGAGGGACCCCGAAGAGGGGCAGGTCGGACAGGGGTCTGTGCTGGTGGCTCAGAGCCCCCCCAAACCAGCCGTGGTTCATGGCAGCAAGGAGTGAGGCTTGTTTTATGCCACGGGAGGAATCCCAGCTGCTTGAGCTTGGCTGGCTTTGAAACCCATTAATTGCCTTTAAAAAAACTCCTGCTGTGGGAAGGAGGGATGGACCCAGCTGCTTTCTGGGTTTTCCTCCTTGATTTTTCGCTGCTCGCTTGGGAAAACCCATGATGGGGTCAGGCAGGGACCAATGGCTTGTCCCATCATTCTGCCAACACTGACTCCCAGATACTCCCCTGAAATGCAGAGTGAGACAGCACAAGGATCTGTTTCTGTCCTACAGCCCCTGCCAGGGCTGGAAATAGGAGCAGGAAATCTGCACTCTCCTTTCAGAGTGGGAAAAGACTCCCAACATCTCATGGGCCAGTTCCTCCATCACCGTTAGGGTCATGATCAGGAGCCAGGCTGCTGCTCTGGCAGCTGGGCTGTCCCCCTGAAAGGCACCCGAAAAGGGTTCTGGGGCGTCCCTGTCCCTGTCTTTGCCCGGCCTTACCCTCCTCTCTCATCTGCTCGTATTTGCGGATGGCGATGTGCCGGCGCCAGGCCTTCTGGATCACCCGGGCGAAGCCGTCGAATTTCCTCTCCCGCATCTCCTCGAGGAGGAAGAGCTGGGAGGGACAGGCAGTGCTGAGCCAGGACACCCCAAACCCCTCCCCAGTGATGCCCAGTCATGGGCAGCATCCCCAGAGGGGTCAGGGCCACCCACCGACTCGGGGTTCTTGACGAACACCTTGCTCCGGCCCATCTGGTACTGGTCTGGGTCCATGTTGACCGAGCGCAGGAGGTGCTGCACCCCTTGGCGCTCGTCCCCGCGCCACGACGGCCACGTCTCGGGGGTGAGGATGGCGTAGCTGTGGGGAGAAACCAGGGTCACAGAATCCCACGATAGTTTGGGTTGGGAGGGGTCTTAAAGCTCATCTTGTTCCAAGCCCCTGCCATGGGCTGGGACTCCTCCCACTGTCCCAGGCTGCTCCAAGCCCCGTCCAGCCTGGCCTTGGGCACTGCCAGGGATCCAGGGGCCGCCACAGCCGCTCTGGGCACCCTGTGCCAGGGTCTCCCCACCCTCCCAGGGAACAATTCCTTCCCAAGATCCCATCCATCCCTGCCCTCTGGCAGTGGGAAGCCATTCCCTGTGTCCTGTCCCTCCATGCCTTGTCCCCAGTCCCTCTCCAGCTCTCCTGGAGCCCCTTTAGGCCCTGCAAGGGGCTCTGAGCTCTCCCTGGAGCCTTCTCCTCTCCAGGTTGAACACCCCCAACTCTCTTAACCTGTGAAGCTGTGCCAGGGCCTCCCCACCCTCACAGGGAGGAATTTCCCGCTAACGAGGTGCTGTTGGTCACGGCTGGGCTGTGGGATCTGCCAGCCCCATCCCAGTGGCCTCTCACCGTTGCAGGAACTTGTGGAAGAGGCGGCGGTAGGCGAACCCTGCCCGGCGCACCCGGATGTTCTCCTTCAGCCCCAGGTACTCGACCTGGTGCTTCACCCTGTGGAGCAGGGAGGGACAGCGTGGGACAACAGGGCACGAGGGGACCTAAAGATGCACCTAAAGAGGGCAATGTGTCCCCACACGCTCCTTGTGCTCTGCTGGGTCTGAACAGCTCGGAGGGACCAGCCCAGGGCTGCAGTTTTTGGAGGAAAGCTGGTCCTGGCCATATCTCCATGCCCAGGGTCCCGTTCCCTGGGCTCTGTGGGCTCCCTGTTACCTGCTCTCCTCCCAGTCCCGCGGTTTCTTGGTCTCGTTGGGTTTGATGCAGCGGATGTAGTGTGGGGTGCACTTCATGAGCGTGTTCACCAGGTCGTTGGCCTGTTTCTGGTGCAAGGATCGACCTCTGTAGCATCAAAGGAGGCGGTGGGAGCACAGCCCCTGCCACCGCCCCAGAGGAGCTGCTGCTCTGCAGCCCGTGGGACACACCTTGATTTTGGAGCCCGCGGTGGTCGGTCGTCCCTTTTTGTCAGAATCAAGTTTTTCTGGGAAAAGCATCCGGATGAAACCGCTGGAAGGGAGGTGACAGTCCCCAGGTGAGAGCTGCCAGGGTGCCCAGGCTCAGCACGGCCTGAGCTGAGGCCAGCCCCAGCTCTGCCTTCTGCTGCTGGGAAATCCTGGGCTGTGGGGCTGAGTCCCTCCTCCCTGACCATCCCCAGGAGCAGGAGCAGAGCTGGTGGATGATCCCGCTGGTGGATGATCCCACTCTGCCCAGCCCTTGGATACCCCCGGTGCCCATGGGGCGATGCAGGACTGGGCACCCCAAGCTGTGATGCCCACAAAGGCAGGACCAGCCTTTAAGGTCTGGATGTTGAGGACTCTGCCCTGTGCCCCAGCCCTTTTGGGGTGCCCCAGGACCCCAGCACTGCCGGACTCACTATTCACTGCTCTGCATGAGCTCGATCAGGTCGGTGAAGAGCACGTCCCTGTTGCGCTCGCAGAAGCCGTTCACATCATAGGACACCTGATGGGACAGGAGGGGACCTCAGCTGCGGTGGGCGGGGCTGTGGGGTGCAGGGTGTGGGGTTTGGGGTGCCCTGCCTACCTTGCCAGCGTAGTGGTGGATGACAAAGCCCGAGTTCCAGCTGTTGAAGTGCTCGTGGGTGCCCACGGCCGCCTGCAGCTTCTGCAGCAGGGTCTGGTCAGCGCCCTCGCCCGTGGCGTGCATGGTGGCACACACGTCATCCAGGACACTCATGATCCCGGGAGGGTTCTGGGACAGGGACAGGGAAGCCATGGATGTGGCAGGGCCCAAACCTGCACATGGGCACTGCTGCTTCCTGCTGAGCCACAGCTGGTGCTCTGCCACAGGTGCTGGAAGTGTCCAAGGCCGGGCTGGACGGGGCTTGGAGCACCCTGGGATAGTGGAAGGTGTCCCTGCCCATGACAGGGGTGGCACTGGGTGGGCTTTAAGGTTCCTGCTAACCCAAACCAGTGTGGGATTCTCTGCTCCTTGGCAGGACTGCTGCCAGCACCCACCCAGCCCCCTGTCCCTGGGTGCCTCTGCTCACCGAAAAGCCTCCCCGGCAGAGGGGACCCCACTCACCAGCTTGTTCTCTATCAGGTCACACACCACCTTGTTGTTGAAGTACTGGATCTGCGTCCACTTGATCCCCTCCTGCACATATTCCTCCTGGGGAAGCACAGGGACAGCTGGGTGGGCCCCGAGCCCCTGGGATGTGCTGCAGACCCCCTGCTCCAGCTGTGGTGCCAGGGAGGAGGGGGGTGCAGAAGTTGGGGTGCAGGAATTGGGGTGCTGGCACAGCCCCACAGCCCCCAGCCCAGCCCCGCTGTACCTGCTCTGCCTTGAGGGTGAGCTCGATGAAGATCTGCTGCAGCTTCTCGTTCACAAAGTTAATGCAGAATTGCTCAAAGCCGTTTTTCTGCATGAAAGATGGAAGAGAAAATGGTGCTGAGTTGTCTTCTGCTCCACTGGCTCATTGGGGGGACCCCAACCAGCAGTGCTTGGGTGCTGCTCCAGGGACCCTTCTCGGGGCCACCTGATCCAGGTGCTGTCCTTGCCATGGGAGCGGGGCAGGACATTCCCAGCTGGGCTCCTACAGCACAGCCACACGCACCTGGAATATCTCGAAGCCGTAGATGTCCAGCACCCCGACGCTGTACTCCTCGTACAGCTTCTGCATCGCCCGGTTGATGGACTGCGGGGACAGAGGGGACAGTGTGGGTGCAGGGCGGTGGGAGTGGCTGGATCCAGGAGCAGGGGGTGACCATCCCCTCTCAGGCCCACACACCTCCACGAGGAAGTCGAAGACGCGGGCGTAGAGCCCCTTGGCCAGCGCGTCGCGGGTGTAGGCCGCCTGCTCCACGTTGAGGGTGACGGTGATGGACTCGGAGCGGCCGCCCCACTTGCTGTCCATTTTCCTGCTGGTGACCTTCTCGTTGAGGCGCTCCTGGTCGACCCCCAGCAGGTAGGCAGGGAAGGCCAGGGCTGGGCAGAGCGGGGGTGGTCAGGGCTGTGTCCTCCCCACCCGGCTCCGGCTGTGGTTGAAGCCCTCAGCCCCATCCAAGTGCGAAGGACAGCAGTGGGACAATGACTGGGGACGTGGGATGGGTGCTTCCTCTCCCAAAGTGACACCTGCCATCTGTCCCCTGGCTAATTAAGCTCTGGCTGAGCCATTTGCTCACTGCCTCAGTTTCCCCATGTCTAACGTAGGGAAGGTGCTGCTGCTGCCTCCCTCTGCCAGGGGATTTGTGACACAGCCACAGAATCACAGAATGAACTAGGTTGGAAAAGACCTTTGAGATCATCAAGTCCAACCTACGACCTAACACCTCCTCATCAACTGAACCACAGCACCGAGTGCCACGTCCAGTCCTTTTTTAAACACATCCAGGGATGGTGACTCCATCACCTCCCTGGGCAGACCATTCCATTGCCAGTTTGCCACTCATTCCCGAGGGTCCCTGTGACCGTCCCCAGCTGTCCCCCGGAGCCGCTTGGCTACTCACAGTCAGCGTTCTCCACCCGGGCGTAGTTGCCCTCCTCCCGGAAGCTGATGTTGCCCAGGTGCAGGATCCCTGCCACGATCTGCAGCACCAGCTGCTGGTCCTCGCCGCGGATGCCGATGACCTGCATGGCGTTCTGGGGGTGCAGGGACCCCGTGAGCCCCCGCCCGGCCCCAGAGCCTTTGGGGACTCCCCTCCCTCCCGGGCACTCACCATGGTCTCATGGAAGTCGCTGCGGTCATCTGTGCCCTCCACCTGGTAGGTGTCTGTCTGGTTCAGGTAGAAGTAATAATCCGGGTTCATGATGCCCAAATTCTGCCGCTGCTCTTGGGATGCCCCTTGGATGAGCTGGGAGGGGACAGGGGGCTGTGGTCACCCAGCTCCTGGTCCCCCCCCTGCAGCCCGGTGGCTCCAGGCCACCCCCATACCTGATAGTAGATGTGGAAGTTCCTCTCGCACTCGTTCTGGCTCACCACGCGCGACTTCTCCAGCAGGAAGTTGGAGATCTTGCCCCCGTCGGGTTCTCCACCCCGGCTGAACTGGATCTCGAAGTATTTTCCCTGCTCCGGCACAGATCCTGCTCAGAGCTGTGGCCCTGGCTGTGGGGATTCCTCATTCCTCAATCTCCCCAGCCCCTTCCCCACCACATTTTTTGGGATGCTAGGATTTGCAGTCCCTGGCTGAAGACTTTATGGTTCATGTGGAGACCACATCGTTCCCTCAACCGCCCCTAAGGAGGCTGGAGCCAGGTGGGGTCGGTCTCTTCTCCCAGGTGACAGGCAACAGGACAAGAGGAAACAGCCTCACGTTGCCCCAGGGGAGATTTAGATTGGATGTGAGGAAAAAATCCTTCACTGAAAGCGTGGTCAGGCACTGGAACAGATTGTGGTGGAGTCACCATCCCTGGAGGGATTTAAAAGCCACGTGGATGTGGCACTTGGGGACACGGCCCAGTGGTGGCCTTGGCAGCATTGGACTCGATCTCAAAGGTCAGCTTTCCAACCTGGCTGGGTCAGTGGCTGTGCTGCAGCGCTGACCCCCTGCACCCACCCTGGCACTGCCCCGGCACTTACGAAGCGGCTGGAGTTGTTGTTCCGGACAGTTTTGGCATTTCCAAAGGCCTCCAGCAGTGGGTTGGACTGCAGGATGATGTCCTTCACGTGCTGGGGACAGAGCAGGGGAGGGCTGAGCACAGCCGTGTCCCACTCCAGGCCTGGGGACAGCTCTGGGCCTTTGTGTGTCCCCAGGCCTGGAGTGGCTGCTCCGTGTGCCACCGTCAGCTGTGGGGATGGGGATCAGTTGGGAGGTGACATGATGAGTGGCAGGGGGGACAACAGACCTACCTGGACCTTCTCCCCACCCCCAGACACTTTGGAGATGTAGCCCATGATGTATTTTGCTGCCACTGTTTTCCCAGCTCCGCTTTCTCCGCTGTGCAAACACCAAAGCAGAGGAGATGTGAAATGGCCCCACCAGAGCCACCTGTCCTGGGGGCTTTGGGGTGGGTCCTGGAGCAGGACCAGAGGGTGACAGCGAGTTTTGGGGGCTGTGGCCACCCTTCTTGGACAGGGCTGCCCAGGGGTATCGGTGTGAGCAGAGTGTGGCTCGATGAGCTGCTCCAGGCAACGTTGGATTTCTCGTCACCGGATTTAGAAGGGGAGGAGGGAGACTTGGGAGCCTCAGAGGGAAGTGTCCGGCCTTGCCCCACATCCTGACCATTTCCCTTGCAACACTGCCCCGGAATTGCACAAGGCTCCAGCCCTGCCTGGGACCCCCCTGGTCACAGCCTTGCCTGGTGGCCCAGGGGGTCCCTCCAGACACCCCAGAGCCCAGGAGCCACCACTCTTCAGCCACCTCTTAGCTGGGAAACCCCTGGGCTGGGGAGGAGGGGTGGTGGGGACAGATGTCCCCAGGGGCAGTGACACCCCAGCTGTGCCCCAGTGTCCCCCAGTACCTGATGATGACGCACTGGTTCTCCCCGTCGATCAGCATGTTCCGGTACATGTTGTCAGTCAGGGCGTAGATGTGGGGGGGATTTTCATACTGGGCCTAACCGGGGGACAGAGACAGCGGGGCTGAGCACCGTGCAGCCCCCAGCTCCCCAAATCCCCAAACCCCTTAACTGCCCACAGGGGAATCAGCCTGCTCATACTGACCCTAAACAAGGCACAGGGACAGCGGGGCTAAGCACCGAGCAGCCCCCAGCTCCCCTCCCCAAACCCCTTAACTGCCCACAGGGGAATCAGCCCGCTCATACTGACCCTAAACAAGGCACAGGGACAGCGAGGCTGAGCACCGAGCAGCCCCCAGCTCCCCAAATCCCCCTCACTCTGCCCATGTGGGAATCAGTCTCTTCCCACAAACACCGGCTCATCAGCAGCGTGTCTGGTGTTTTCTAACCCTCCCCTCCTCCTCGGGAAGCTCGCTGGGGTTGAGCTGCGTTTTACCATGTTTGGGTTGCTTTAGTGTGCATTTCTGAGCTGAATTTCCCGGGAATGTGGATTTGCTGCTGGGTCTCTTGTTGGGAGCACTGACCCCCGCAGCAGCCAAGGGGCTGTGGAGGGTGGGGACCCTCAGGGGACGCCCGTGGGGGTTTTGCACGGAATTAACCCCGAATTGCCCCCGGCAGCCTCACCGCGCCCTGGTACAGCTCGATCTCCCGGTCGGTGAAATACGGCATCTGCTTGAAGGGGTTCACGGAGATCAGCACGGGCCCGATGTAGGTCTGGGCAGCAGGTCAAGGGCCGTGTGTCCCATCCCATGTCCCCCTTTCCCACTGCTCAGTCCCCCTGCCGCCCCGCAGGCAGGAAGGTGGGTGCGGGATCCCTGCCAGGTCCTGGCAGCTGCACCAGGAATGCCACGAGCGATTCCAGCTCGGCACAGGCAGAGCTGCTCTGCTGCCGTGACTTGGGGCACTCCCAGCGCGTCCTCGGCCCCGGAGTGTCCCCTGCGGTGTGCTGGCTGCAGGAGCACCCTCTCAACTCCCTGGCCTGGCTGAGGATCGGCTCCAAAATCTTCTCCAGAATCCCGCAGCCTCCTGGAATCCACCCTCTGCTCACGCTCCTTTTGCAGCAGGAGCCCATCCTGGTTTTACATCCAGGGAAACTGAGGCACGAAGAGGAGAGGAACTGCGGGTCCTGCCTTTCCCTGCCCTGCAGCATCCCCGAGTCACTCAGTGCGGAAAAGCAGGGAATTGCACCTGGAATTGGTGCGGCAGCGGGATGGGGATGAGCCCCCAGCCCCGTGAGGAGCTGGAGGTTGGGGATGGAGCATGTGGGTTCATCCCAAGCCTTTGATATCCTATTTGTGTCCCAGCTGACAATGGGGCAGGGGGAGAGCGGCAGGAAGAGGGAGCTTTTCTGGGAAATGCAGAAGCTTGGGATGTTGAGTCATGGCTGGACAGAGCCCTGCGTGCAGCGGCACAGAAAAAAAAAGGAAGAGAGAGGCTGCGTGGGGTATTTTTCCCCTCAAAAAACAACAAGAAAAAAAACCCCAAAAAACAAAAAAAGCCAACCCCAAACCAAGCCCCAAACGCGTGTAAAGCCCCAGGGCTGTGGCGGGAGGTGGCTGAGTCACAGCATCGCCTTGTAAGGACAGAGCCACATCTTCAGGGGAAATGCAGCGGCGTGGGCAGGAGCCTGAGCCCGGGCTGAGCCCTCCCCGTGCCCTGCTGCGCCCCTCGGGGCTCTGCTCCTTGTCCCCAGCAGGGACAGCCATCCCCGCACTGGGGAGCAGGGAGCTGGGATGGTACCGGGGCCGCGTCTCCAGGCGGGTGTGGGGTGAGCAAGGCTTGGGGACAGGTCCCCGTCCTCCTCCAGCGCTGTGGTGCCCGGCAGTGCCAGCTCAGGGATGGCAGCAGGGAGCTGGAGCAGCTCCGTGCCCCCTGCGCTGGGTGTCCCCTGTGTCCTGGCACCGCTGGGGACGAGGGGTGGCACCTCCACCCCGTGCCTGCGGGGATGCTCCCGCTCCATCCGGGGCTTGCATGGATTTGTGGGGGGTGCAGAGCAGCCGGGACATGCTGTGGGCACCGCTGGGGGTGGGTGACAGCACCAGGGGACGATGGTCACTGCTGCCACTGGGGTCACTGCTGCCACCCCCGTCACAGGCAGGGGGTTCCCGGTGTGCAGGGACAGAGGGACACTGCGGGTGAGGGGCTTTGCTCGGGGCTCTGTGGCTACAAAGGAAGGACCAAAGTGGGTCCTGGGGCATGGCAGGACAGGGGGTTTGGGTGCTGCATCTCTGCCAAGTGCAGCTCAGCTCAGGAATGGCGACATTCCCCCAGCCCATCCCAGCCCTGTCCCAGCAGGGCACAGAACGCTGCAAGCACTGGGGCTGCTCCAGTTTGTGCCGTGCCCCGACAAAGCCTTGGAGCCCATCCCTGCTGCTCCCTGTGCCTGTCCCCACTGCCTGGGCAAGGATACAAAGATGAAATCGTCCATGAAACGCCTCTTGAGGTTCTCCACAATGGCCTCCTCGGAGATCTTGGACAGCAGCACCATGTCGTCCACGCCGCTCTGCTTGACATTGTGGCTCTGCCAGTGGAAGCGCTCCTTGCTGCCCTGGGGGCACAGGGACACAGCGACTGTGCCGGGGCCACCTCCTGCCACCGGGGCCACCTCCTGCCACCAGGGCTGGCTCTGACCCCCAGAGCTGCCGGCAGCTGGGACCGGTCCCCGGCTCAGCTGTCACTCCAAACCAGGCACCTCGCGGTGCAAACGGAGGGGTTTGGCCACCCTGGGAACTCGCAGAGCTCGAAATTCAGTGCTCTGGGGCTTGTCCCAGCCCTCTGCATCGCTCCTCATCCCCGGGCAGCCGGAGAGGAGCAGACAGGAGCTGCCCCAGCCCCCCTCACACGGGTTAATGAAGGAAAACGAAGCAGTTGATGCAGAGATTATGAGCCAGAACAAGGCAGGGGAAGGGTGGTGGTGGCATCCTCTGCACCCCCACATCCTCCTTGCACCACTGTGCCCCAGTCCCCCTTCCCCGTGCCCAGGGAGATGCCAGCACCCTCTGCCCAGCTCTGTCCCCCGGGGGCTGTGGGGCAGCAGCAGAACTGGGCTGGGATTTCAGCCCTTGTGGGGTAAACACAGCCCTGGGCTGGGAGGGGGTGATTTCATCGTGCAAAAGCCACCCAAAGGCCTCCCCTCATCCTCGATGTCACCAGAACAAGCAGGGCACAGCTGTGGTGCCCGTGTGGCCCCCGGCATGGTGCCCAGGAGGGGACGCCCCGTCTGGACGGGTCTGTGGCCCCTCAGTCCCCATCCCCGCGGTTCCTCTTTCACCCCCCTTGCTCCTGTCACCGATTTCACTTCTCCCCCATCAGCCCCGGCCTCTTACTCTTTCCAGTTCCCTTTTCTTCTTCTCTTCCCCTTTTGCTTGATTTTCCTGCAGGCTCTCAAGGTTTCAGGGCTCTGGATCCCGACACCTTTGGAGGCTCCTGGCAGCCCCTGATTTTAGCTGGGTGCCCACAGCCACCCTGGGGTGTTTGTCACAACCCGGCTCCATCACGTGCTGCTCCCCTGCCCACCTCCCTCCTCCCTGGGCTCTGCAACCCCAAATGCCCCCTGTGCCCCCTCTCCAAACCCCAAATGCAAGTCAAGCCCCCACAGCTGCTGAAGGGGCTTCTGGCTGTGTTGTCCCACCACCTCCTCTTGGGGTGCACAGAGCTGGGTCAGCTCAGGGGGCTCAGGGGGTCCAGGGCTGCTCACACAGCCTGACACCACCCCGGGGAGCTTCTCTTCCTCCTGGTTGTTGTTTATGGGCCTTTTTCTTGCCTTCATCCTCATATCCCCCAGAAAATCCAGCTGGAAAAACACCGGCAGGCTCAGCTGTCCTCTCCAGGTCACCGTGGTGTCACCCAGGGAGCTGCCAGGGACCCAGGAGCTGCCCAGCTTCACCCCAGCCTGGCCCAAACCCTGGGCTTTGGGAGAGAGAGCCCATGGGCAGCCAAACACCTCTGTGCCCTGTCCCCATCACCCCAAACCCTGAGCTGCTGATCGAGGCAAATAGGATTTCCTGCACTGAGAGCTCAAAGGTTTTGAGCCGACACCCGGAGATTGTCCTTCAGCCCCACGGCTGCTCAGAGCTGTCAGTGCTGAGTGTGTCTGCACCTCCTCTTCCCCTGGGCCAGCTCAGGGGCTTTCCTGGCCCTGCTGGGGCACCTGGTGCAGCCCAGCTGCGAGGAAAACACTGGCTCAAGGTACATGAAGGGTTTGTCCTGGGTGTCTGCAGAGCTCTGGGTGTTCCTGCCCCGTTTCTGGGAGCACTGAGCCTGCCTGGCCTCCCTGAGCGTGTCATGGGGGGTTTGCAGGGCCAGGGCTCACTGACCTGGCTAAAATCAGGATGCAGAGGAATTAGGATCCCTTAAACCCTGGTACTGCCCAAGCTCGGTGCCCAGGGAGCTCCCATGGGATGGGGCTGCAGGTGACATCCCTGGGGGGAGTGGGGGCACGAATTAATTTGCTTCCAGAGGTTAGGGGCAGCAGTTTCTCAGTCCCCTGCTCTGTCCAGTCCCCTCCTCCGTCCAGCCCCAGGCCAGAGCTGCCCAGGGAAGGGGACCTGGACCAAGCCATTTCACCCTCATGCCAAGCAGGGAGAAGCTTTTGTCCCCCCTCCACCTTCCAGGTGCCCTTTGCAGCCCCTGTGCACAAGGGACTTCGCTCCAGAGGTGACAGGTGACACGTGAGGAGCCCCTCAGCACCCCCAGCTGTGGGATGGGCACTGTCACCACCCCTGTGCCCGGGGCCAAGATGCTCCTGGGCAGGGAGGGGAGCAGCCCTGCGGCAGCACTTGCAAAACATCGTGTTTTTCTTCAAAGCTGAGGTCAAACCACAAAGGAACCCTGCAAGCCTTGAGCAAGGAGCGGATGCAGCCCAAGGTGGCACCTTTTGAGTCGAGATAGGCCGAGCCCAGAAGCAGCAACACCTTAAAACCACCGGAAAGCCTCGAGAGGAGGAGGAGCAGCAGGTTTGTTACATCAGTGTCACAGCCAGGCACGGGCAGGGGTTGGGGATGGGGGCTGGCCCTGGGGCTGGGCCCTGGCAGGGGTCTGGGTTGTGGCTGCAGAGTCCCTTGGTCTTTCAGGAAGCCACAGAACAGCTGCAGGTGGTGAGGAGGGGACAGTGGAAGTGTCTTTGATGACAGCATCTGAGCAGCTTCTTGGAGGTGACAGCCACAAGCGTGGGCGGGAGAAGGTTTCAGCCTGGCCACTGTCCCCTGTCCCCTTCCTGTCTGGGTGCAAATAGCTGGGGACAGCATCACCCCCAGGCACGCGGGGAGCAGAGCTGTGAGCTGTAAGGACACAGCTGTGGCAGCCCCTTACCCCGAGTCTGAGCATCTTCCTAATTCTGAGAGCTTTCATCTTCCTCTTCTGCCTCCAGATCAGCTTCCAGAAGTGGCCGCTGCCCTCCCAGCAGCCCCACGCCCTCCCTGCAGCCCCTGTCCCCTGGCCCTGCAAGGTCTGACCGTGGGGACCAGCACCCAGAGGGTCCCTCCTGGCCTGGGGCTGCCACCCCCACCCCACGCTCTGCCCCACCAGCACCACCAGTGCTGAGACCAGGAGCACCAGTGAGGACACAAAGCTGTCCCGTGGCTGCCACAGCGGTGACAGCAAAACCCAAACCTCTCTGTGCCAGCACAGAGCCGTCCCCTGGCGGTCCCCATCCTCACCTGGGGGACAGCAGCCCCAGCCCCCCACACCCACCCCCGGCTGCTCCCCACCCCAGTGCCTCCCCGGCCCCTGTCCCCAAGCTGGGGAGCACTGTCCCCTCTCCAGCAGGGACATGGGGCAGGCTCCTGGCACCTCCCAAAGCAGCGAGGAGGAGCAGGGAGCAGGGCAGGGCAGGGCAGCAGGAGGTGACACCCCGGGGTGCCCGAGGGGAGCAGGGTAGGGTCCCCAGGGGGGCCCCGCTCGCACTCACCATGATGTCCCCGTGTCCCTCCCCGGCCCAGGGCGCTCGGGGCTGCTGTCACCTCTGGCCCGGGGCCATCCCAGAGCGCTTCTTTTTTGCCTTTCTGCTGATCGTGACGAATTACTTTCCCTCCCCTCACTTCCTCATTTTGCACGTTTGTGGGGGTGGCGAGGACAGCGGTGCCTTTGCTGCCAGGGGATTCGGGGTGGCCCTGCCCCGGTGTCACTGCTGCTGCTGGGTGTCACCGAGCTGGGGAGAGAGTGGGTGCTGGACAGAGCCCGGCAGGGATGCTCAGAGCCTCGGTGAGACCTTTCCCCTCACCCTGCGGTGACAGTGGATGTCACCTGTCCAGGGGTGGTCGGTCAGTGCTGGGGGGTGGCTTTAGGAGCAGGATGCTTTTGGTTGCTGCCTTTTTTTTCTTTTTTTAATAAAAGAGGCTCCTCTGGAGGTGCAGAGAAAAGCAGAGTTCTGGGCCACCATGTCCCCACTGTCCCCTGCAGAGTCACAGAATGGTTTGGGTGGGAAGGGACCCTAAAGCTCATCCAGTCCCACCCCTGCCATGGGCAGGGACACCTCCCACTGTCCCAGGCTGCTCCAAGCCCCATCCAGCCTGGCCTTGGGCACTGCCAGGGATCCAGGGGCAGCCACAGCTGCTCTGGGCACCCTGTGCCAGGGCCTCCCCACCCTCCCAGGGAACAATTCCTTCCCAATATCCCATCCAGCCCTGCCTTCTGGCAGTGGGAAGCCATTCCCTGTGTCCTGTCCCTCCATGCCTTGTCCCCAGTCCCTCTCCAGCTCTCCTGGAGCCCCTTTAGGCCCTGCAAGGGGCTCTGAGCTCTCCCTGGAGCCTTTTCCTCTCCAGGTGAGCACCCCCAGCTCTCCCAGCCTGGCTCCAGAGCAGAGGGGCTCCAGCCCTGGAGCAGCTCCGGGGCCTCCTCTGGACTGGCTCCAGCCGCTCCACGTCCCCCTGGGCTGGGGCAGCTCTGCAGGTGGGGTCTCACCTGAGTGAGGCAGAGGGGCAGAATCCCCCCCTCCCCTGCTGGCCCAGCATTGCCAGCACAGGGGCTCTCTGTGCCGTGGGTGCCAAGGGGGAAACTGATACCACACATCCTGGAGCAGCTCTGGGTGCACCCCCACCTCTCCAACCTGCTCTGGTCCCCAGGGAAAGCCCTCCCCTGCTTCCAAACCCCTCCTTTGGTGGGAATTGTGGTGCTGTGGGTGCCCAGGCCAAAGCCTGGGCTCAAGGAACACGACTGGGAGCAGAAGCTGTGCCCGGGATCGTAGCTACTCCTTTATTATAATTCATGCCTTACGTTGCTCCTCCTCAGAGTTAGTATGTTAAACATTGGTCAGTAGATATATATCGATATAAAAACGATGAAAACACCCCCTCCCCTCACCCAGAAACGTCAGAACGGAGCGTGGCACCAGGAAGGAAGAGAAACGAGGTTTGCTGAGCACCAGAGAAGCTGCGATCGGCTGGAGGAGCAGGTGGACACAAAAATACAGCTGGGAGAGGAACACACGGGGGCTTTGCTCTGGGGGAAGGGGGCTGTCCCCTCCCTGCACCGTGGGGATGGCCCCAAGGGAACGAAACACGGCTTTGGACAAAGGTTTCCCATCGCTGTGATGTGGATAGGCCTGAAAATAATCGTAGTAATAACAATTATAATGCTAACAAAAAGCACATGCTTTGGAGAGTTGAAGTCAGGTCTCCTCCGCGGGCTGCCCGTGGAGAGATTGGCCCAGGTTTGGCCACGAGGTGACCTGGAGGAATTTCAAGCCTGCTCTTTTTCCCATCACCGGAGGCCTCCTGCGGGCAGAGGAGTGGGTGGCACTGGGACTGGCACCTCGAGGCCACGGCCACACATGGCCAGGCTGCCTTTGGAGGCAAAGCACCTTTCGGAGGCAAAGCACCTTTGGAAGTCAAGCACCTTTGGAAGTGAGGCCGCAGCGGAGGCTGAGGCGGTCTCTGGGCAGGGCCCTGCCATCCCAGGCCCTGGGGACACCGTGACAGGAGCCTTCCTGTCCTGCACCCTCCTCGCTTTGCTCCCTGAGCCTGGCACAGCCCCATGAAGTGGCTGCAGCCCCGGGCACGCCTCTGCCCCCAGCTCGGCTCGTGCTTCGAGGGATACAAACTGGTCCTAAAAGTGACGAGGGCGTTAAGGACAAACAGGGCAACACCCCAATCCAAGTCAGTCGCCACGAGAGTTTGGAGAACCCCCTCTCCCAGTTAAACTGGTGTCACCGCTCTGCTCACGGGGTGACCCGCTCCCTGTGCCCCGCTGCCGGTGCCGAGGTGGCAGGGCACAACCAGAGGGGACAAAACCCCTGCTCCCACCCCACTCCCCACAGCGGCTCCTCTTCATCCAGCGCCACGCTGCTCACCCGAGGCACCTGAACCCTCCTCCCTGTCTCCCCTGGGATCCCGAGGGAAGGGCAGCAGCCCCGGGGGTGCTCGGGCCCCGCGGTGATGCCCTGGGGACACGGAGCGGGATGAGGCAGGAGGGGGGCGAGCGGTGCCGCTTCCCTCGGTGGCTCTCGGCCGCTACTAATAAATAACAACATCAGAATTTCAAGTAAAGTCCCTGCTCTGCCCAGCTCCCCCCTCTCCCAGCGCTCATCCAGCTGGGGCTGCAGTGGTTTAACCGGGAACCTGCCATGGTGAAGCTCGGGGGCCAAGGGGGTCTGTGGGGGACGGGTTTGGGGCGACGCCGGCTCCCGCTGGAAGCGCGAGCGGAGCCTGCGTGGGAGCCAGGGGAGATTCCCAGGGCGGAGAGGGAGGGCACGGCTCGGCGGCCCTCCGGCAGAGCTTTGGCCTTCCAGTTTTGCCACGGGGGTCCCGTTGTGTCCCACCGTGTCCTAGTGCCCCTGGCAGGTTTTACAGCACATCTGTCGGAAGTAGGTCCGGCTGCAGAACTTGAACTTGAGGACGAGCGGGCAGTAGGCCACCTTGTTCACATCCTTGCACTCTGAGGGGACACAGAGAGGGGCAGCAGGGTCACAGCCAGGATGAGGGCATCCTGGGGGGGTTTTGGGAGGAAGCTGAAAGGTGCAGCCGTGATGAAGACGCTGCTGAGGACCTCACTAATGAAAATCTCCCTGTGCCAAGGTGCAGCTCCTGCATTTCTCGGGGTCATGGCACACCAGGCTGGCCTGGGACCAGAGGGGAGCAGGGCCACAGAGTGGCCACATTTTCAACAGAGTGATTTGGGATGGAAGGGGCCTTAAAGCTCATCCATTTCCACCCCCTGCACAGGCTGGGAGTGCAGAGATCCATCCCTGAGGCAGGGAATGCCTGGAGAGGGGATGGGCACAAGGCCAGGGTGGGAATGTTCCTGCTCCCACTGGGTGTCCAGGCAGAGAAATAATGGAATTACAGGATGGGACCTTAAAGATCATCCCATCCCACCCCCTGCTATGGCAGGGACACCTCCCACCATCCCAGGGTGCTCCAAGCCCCGTCCAGCCTGGCCTTGGACACTGCCAGGGATGGGGTCTCCCCACCCTAGAGCCCAACCCGTGCTGTGCTGGCTCCACTGTTCCTGTCCCCAGAGCTGGCAGTGCCCCCGTGCCCCCCCCCAGAGACCCCTCACCTTCAGGGTTGTCCGTAGGCCCCGACTCGCACTTGGTCTCGCACTGCTGCATCCCGGGGGGCTGCAGGGCCTCCACGCAGTCCATGGACGGCTGCCCGGTGTAAGCCAGGCACTGGACGGATCTTCTCTGCTGGCCGAGGCCACACTGGGCAGAGCACTGTGGGGACAGCACGGAGGGAGCTTTAGAATGTGACAGGAGTGGGCACTGATGGGCCTTAGGGGCTGCAAAGGGTGCTGGAGGTGGTGGTTCCTTCCCTGCCCAGCCGGGACTCCCCGGCATGAGCGAGTGAAATCATGGCCCTGCATCCCAACAAAGCCTGGTTTGATTCTCCAGGGCTTGGGGAGGATCCCTCCATCCAGCCCTAAATCCCTGGCCTTTCCCAGGCCTCCCACATCCCGATGTCACCCTGTGGCTCGAGGGGTGCTGGAGGGCAGGGAGGACTGTCAGCGTCACCCCGCTGGGCTCTGGGGGGGACCAGCAGTGGCCTTGTGTGTCAGTCAGGCCAGCCCAGCTCTGCAGCCACTGCCCTGCCGACCCCCAGATACCAAAGGGGACCCCTCAGTGACTTCTGTGGGGTCCTGCCAGGCCTGGGACACCCCCAGAGTCAGCTCTGCCCTTGGGCCACCATCACAAATAAGGCAAAAAGGGGGCAAAGAACATTGCCACGGGGTCCTGCTGTCCCCTGCACTGTTGTGGTGGCCACACAGGGTTCTGCTGGCCAGTAAAAGCCTTCGGCACCGCAGGATTTGAAGGGCTGGGAGGCTTCTCCGGCAGTTCCCCCGTGGGGAGGGCTGTCCCTACCTCTCCCCACTCGCCGGTGACCCAGCGGGGCGGGGGGCAGCGCCGCAGGTTGCACCTCATGCTGGTGGGGGGCTTGGCGGCCTCGTGGCACTGGGAGGTGGGCAGGGTCACGCTGTGGTCGCCGCTCTTGCACAGGACGATGCGGTGGCGGAAGCCGGGCCCGCAGCTCGGGGTGCACTGCAGGGACAGGGGACACGGTCAGGGCGGCCGGAGAGGAGGGGACAGAGGCAGCTCTGGCTCCCCCCGCGCTGCTCCCACCTCTCGTGGCTCCTGAGCTACAACATCCCCCACTCTGCGCTCTCCGTGGCCATCGCTGGTGACCGGCACTGTCCTCCCACAGAGCAGCGCCCTCAGAGAGGTGAGGATGATGTCAATCACAGAATCAGAATGTCCTGAGCTGGATCCCACAGGGATCATTGATCCAACCCCGGGCCCTGCACAGACACCCCAACAATCCCACCCTGGGCATCCCTGAGAGCGCTGTCCAAACGCTCCTGGAGCTCTGGCAGCCTCGGGGCCGGGACCATTCCCTGGGGAGCCTGGGCAGTGCCCAGCAGCCTCGGGGGGAAGAACCTTTCCCTGAGATCCATCCCAAGCCCTGACACAGCTCCAGCCGTTCCCTGGGCTCCTGTCCCTGTCCCAGAGCAGAGCTCAGCCCCTGCCCCTCCGCCTCCCCTCGGGAGGAGCTGCAGCCCCCGAGGAGCCTCCCCTCAGTCTCCTCTGCTCCAGCTGAACGAGCCAAGTGCCCTCAGCCGCTCCTCAGACCCTTCCCCAGCTCCGTGTCCCTCCTTTGGCACTCGCCTCTGACCAGTCCAGGGCCACCCACTCCGGAGGACACGTTTGGTTGTTGCAGGGCTCCAACATCTTCGGCCGTGGCTGGGTGCAGGAGGCATCATCCAGGGTTTTCTCCTCGCTGGCAGAGATCTTCCTCTTGCAGAAGACGCTGCGGGTCCGGACGCCCTCGTTGCAGCTCCGGCTGCACTCGGACCAGTTCCCAATGGCCCAGCTGGAGATGGGTCAACAGCAGAGCTTGGAGGGGCACGCTGGGCTGGGCTTGTCCCCACACTCCTGCACACAGCCCTGCTCCTACTCAGCCACAGCCTCCCCGGCAGCTCTGGCTGAACCACAGAATTCCTCCACAGCTGCCCTTCCCCTCCAGGAGAGGAGCCAGAGAGGGGCTGGGACAATTCCTGAGGGACTCACTGAATAAGGGACACAGAGGAGAAAGCCCAACCCCATTCCCCAGCAGAGCTGCTCCAGCCAGGCTGTGTCACCCCTGGCTGCCATTCCCAAGGAATTTCACCCTCTTCCACCCTGGCTTTCCCCCCTGGCTCCGTGCCCCAGGAACTCACGCCGGGGGACAGGGCTCGGTGTTGCAGGGCCTCTGCCGCTCAGGCACTTTGGTGTCAGCGCTGCAGAAATGGTTGGGCACGGTGGAGCCATCGGAGAGTTTCCTGCACACCACAGACTGGATCTGGCTGCCTGCCCAGGGAGAAGAGGGAAGGGGGAAAGGGAGGAGGAGGAGGCTGAGGCTGGAGCAGGGCCGGGCTGCGGGTGCCGGCCCCACAGCTCTGCTCCCGCGGGGTGACGCGACACAGCGGCCACTTGGCCCTGCACATCGAGCCTGAACTTGTTCCTCCTTTCATAACCAAGGGCTCCTCTGGCATCTGCAGGAAAAATGGATGGTGTGGAATGACGGGGTCGGTGTGTGGATGTGGAATGATGGGGTCGGTGTGGGGATGTGGAATGATGGGGTCGGTGTGGGGATGTGGAATGATGGGGTCTCTGTGTGGATGTGGCATGATGGGGTCGGTGTGGGGATGTGGAATGATGGGGTCTCTGTGTGGATGTGGCACTCTGGGTGACACGGTGGGCATCGGGCACAGGTTGCACTCGATGGCCCTGCAGGGCTTTTCCAACCTCGATGATCCCGGGATGCTAAAGCTCACCAGCCAGGGCAGGACACGCCAGAGGATGGAGGATTCCAGGGATTTCATGCTCCAATGAACCTGTTCTAACCTTGGCCTTGTGACACTTCCTGGGCAGCACTTGGGGAATACAGGAACAAGGAGGGACAACACCTGATCGATGCCTAGCACGTGAGACCAGCCCTGAGCTTTAAACAGGGAACATTATTGAGCCATTCTCTTCTGAACACCAGCTCAGCCCCTCCCAGCCTGGCTCTCCAAAGTCCTGAGACACGGCCCAAGCCCTCACGTCAATCCCCATGGCAACCAGGCCAAGGGTTCAGGGAAGCACCAGGGGTGTTTCAGTTCCCAGACCATCGATGCGAGGCCAGATCTGTTGTGATCGGCCAACCTGTCCTCGCTCCATCCCTGGAAGTGCCCAAGGCCAGGCTGGATGGGGCTGGGAGCGCCCTGGGACAGTGGAAGTGTCCCTGCCCATGGCAGGGGGTGGCACTGGATGGGCTTTAAGGTCCCTCCCAACCTAAAGCCATTCTATGATTCCATGCATCACACGGGTAAATGGGTTTAAAAGGGGCTGGAGAGGGACAGGACACAGGGAATGGCTTCCCACTGCCAGAGGGCAGGGACGGATGGGATATTGGGAAGGAATTGTTCCCTGGGAGGGTGGGGAGGCCCTGGAATGGAATTCCCAGAGCAGCTGTGGCTGTCCCTGGATCCCTGGAAGTGTCCAAGGCCGGGTTGGATGGGGCTTGGAGCAACCTGTAACAGTGGAAGGTGTCCCTGCCATGGCAGGGAGTGGAAAAATTTGATCTTTATGGTCCTTCTAACCCATACCCATGGCCCAGCTGAAGATGGCACCCAGGTTCTTTGCCCTGACACAACTCCCACGTGGCTGAGAGTGGGGTGGGGCCATGCAGAGACCCCAGAGCTCCTCAGAGCCAACCAGAGGCCCAGGCACAGCGTGGGGGGGGGGTCCCACCTGTCCCCCCAAACCAGCCCAGCATCAGAGCTCACCCCCTGCACACAGCACGGAGCACTTGGTCCATGGGGTGTAGTGCCAGGAGTAGTGGCTGGAGCCGTCCCTGCCCACCGGAGCGTTGAACTTGTAGCGGATCCCCTGCGGCTCCATCCGCACCAGCACCTGCGGGAAAGGCGCCCCAAGGCCATCAGTGCCACCGCAGTGACCACCCGGCTGGCATCCCACAGCCTCGCTAAAGTCCAGGGCAGCTGGAATCTTCCCCTGTCCCCTTCCCAGCCCCTCCCAGAACTGGCAGGGCAGCCAGGGCGGTGACAGTGGTGCTCGATCGGGGAACGAGCTCCTGAGGCACTTAAGGGTGGAATCATCCCAAAACCTGACGGATTAGGAAGGGAGAGCTGAGAGTGCCCAGTGGATAAAGCACTGGCCCCCTTAGGCAGGGATTGTGGCTCCTGTCCCACCTGGGGTGGCCCTTTCCAAGGCTGGACGTGGCACTCGGTGCCGCGGCCCGGCTGACGAGGCGGTGTTGGGTCATGGGTTGGATCTCAAAGGGCTTTTCCAACCTTATGCATTCTGTGACTGATTGTGTGAGTTGAGCCCAATTTACCTCTGGTCTCTGTGTCCCTTCGCTCCCCACAGCCACTCCAGGGGCTGATCAGCCCCAATCCCCACGTAGCCACGGCGAGGTCCTGTTAGCCCAGCCAGGACCACACCGGGGGGTGGTGTATGAAGTTACCAACCATGACAAAGAGGGTGATGTTGGTGGGTCCCAAAGCCTCCAGTGACTCGGGCTCCTCGGGGGACCTCCTGTAGTGGAAGGTGGTGCCGGCGATGTCAAAGCGCCGGGGGGGATCGATGGAGAGCTTCCCGTTGATGAAATATTCACCGCTGTCCCCTCGCAGCGCTGCCGGGACAGGGGAGGGAGGTCACACAAAGGCTGGAAGCACCTGGGCCGGCTTCAGCCGGGTGCTGCTCACCTGCCGGGCTCAGAGCGGTGCTGGGACAGAGGGTGAAAGGCACCAGCCTCGTCCCACAGGGAGGGGACCGCTGGGGGCTGACTCAGGGTCGCACAGAGCCGCCGGCAGGGTGGGACCAAGGCAGCCACGGTGTGCTCCCAGCCTGGCTAGCACCTCCCCGTGGGGACCAGCAGCAGCCAAGGAAGAGGCAAGAAAGCTCTTCCCGTGGGATTGGTCTGACCCAAATTGAGCTGGGACCAACACTGATGGACGGGCTGGGGCTGGGGGACAAGCTGTGGCCACGAAGCCAGGCTCAAACCCAGCTGTGCTAACTGGGTCGGGGCTGCTGGAGCTGCTGGGGGCCGGAGCCGGGCTGTGGTTTCCCGGGAGAGTCGCTAGAGGGGGATCGGACCGCTCGCTCCATCCCATTCCCATTCCCATTCCCACTCTGTCCCTCCGCTCCTCGACACTCCGGGAGCGGCTCCGGGCACTGCCGCCCTCGCCGACCCCATCGCGCTCGGGGCAGGGAGGATCCTTGGCGCCGCTGAGGGCGGAGGATGCTCCCTCCATCTGGGATGCCGGGAGTGATCCCGGAGTGGCAGAGCCCGGTGGTAGCGGTCTCAGAGAGCAGAAATCCGGCGTGGACGGACACAGGGAGTCCCCACACACTGGGCAGGGAGGGATGGCGGCACCTCCGATCCCAGCAAAAGGAGCTGGGCTGGAGGGACGCTGCCGGGAGCATCCTGCAGGCACCCGGCAGGGAGCCAGGGTGGGCACCCTGCCCTGCTCGGCATCGCTCTGGGGACAGGGAGGATAAAAGGAGAAAGAAAATCCTCGTTGCGAAAGCGGGGCTGAGCGAGGGTGGAAAACCAAGCCCGAGGAAAATGTGAGCGTTTTTAATCCCCAGATTAAAAACCCCCCTGGCAGAGGGGCGATGCCAGGGAGCCACAGGCAGCGCCAGGAGCTGCGGGGTGCGGGGTTTGCTCGGGGTTGTGATGCTAACACAGGGCAGAGGCACAGACGGGGACAGCGGGGGACACACAGCCCAGGCTGGCCTGGGACACCCTGCCCTGCCGCCTTCCCTGCTCCCAAAGCCCAGCCTGGGTGGGAAGCTCTCCTTGCCGGGCCTTTCCCAGAGCCTGTTAACCCCAGGGAAACGGCAGGGCCCGGCTGGGATTTCAGCCTCCCCAGCCCCGTCTCACCCAGGTAGTTGATGGAGAGGTTCAGCTCCCGGATGTCGATGTGGACGGAGCCCTTGGGGATCTGGATCACCTCCTCGTAACCTGCGGGACAACCAGGGGCTGCTGAGGGAATGTTCAGCCTCCAATCCCAGAGCTGCCCTGGGCCAGAGGGGAGCACGAGCCGACCCCTTACCCATGGGGAAAGGATGGGAAAAGCATTTGGGGCACCAGAATGGAGTGGGTTTGCAGTGTGGGCTCTCGTGACAGGACTGGCTGTACTGGGAATGTGCTGTGGAGCTGGGATTTCCGTGGGCATCTCCCAAGCCTGGCTCCCAGCAGGAGCTGGGGAGCAGGGAAGTAGCCTGGAGCTCTGTGCCGGAGGTTTGGGTGCCAGTGGAAGCTGGGGCACGGCTTGGCTGGTGGGCAGCAGGGGTTTGTTCCCTCCCAGCCTGGTCCCACCCCTCGGGATGTTTCTCCGGGATGCGTCCCTGCCCATCCCCAGGGGCGGGCGAGGTGGAGGAGGCATTTGAGGGTGACCAGGCCTTTTGTTCCCTACCTCCCTCGGGCAGGGACTGGTTGAAGACGCCCTCGATGGTCTCGCAGGAGCTGCCGTCCCCCCCGCACACCCGGCACTTGTCCTCCTTGGAGTCGGAGCCCAGCACTCGGTCACAGCCCACGTGCTGCGGGAGGGAGCAGCAGCAATGAGCCATCCGGGGGGGCCCTGCCCTGGTCCCCTCAGTGCCCCAGACACCTCAGCAGGGTCACCTCTGCCACCCCTCTCCTGGGTTGCAAGAATCCTGGGATCAAGCAGAGGTTGGGATGCCCGTGTGGAGCTGCAGCGCCCAAGGGATCCCCTGTCCCCATGGCTCTGTCCCTGCGGCTCTGTCCTTGTGGCTCTGTCCTTGTGGCTCCGTCCTTGTGGCTCCGTCCCTGTGGCTCCGTCCTTGTGGCTCCGTCCTTGTGGCTCTGTCCCTGTGGCCTCTGTCCTTGCAGCTCTGTCCCTGTGGCTCTGTCCTTGTGGCTCTGTCCCTGTGGCTCCGTCCCCTGTGGCCTCTGTCCCTGTGGCTCTGTCCCTGTGGCCTCTGTCCCTGTGGCTCTGTTCTTGTGGCTCTTTCCCTGTGGCTCTGTCCCTGCGGCTCTGTCCCTGTGGCCTCTGTCCCTGTGGCTCTGTCCTTGTGGCTCTTTCCCTGTGGCTCTGTCCCGCTGCCATCGCCCGTGGGGTGGCACTCGGGTCACCAGCGCGGCTGTGGCTGCCTCTGGTGCAATCCCCCTTTGTTCCACAGCGTGCTCAGCCCCATGGAGACAGAAAGATCCCAGAGATACTGGAAGGGAGGCAGACAGACCCACAGGGAGGGAGCCCGTCGGTCGGTCTGTCTGTCTGTCTGCCTGCTGGGGGGCGTTGGCCACTCCCACAGCGCTTTCCTGTAATTAAATTTTTACAGCTCCCCCCGGATACCATTGCAAGGGAAATATCAAAGTGCCTGGGGGTGCAGAGATCCATCCCTGAGGCAGGGAATGCCTGGAGAGGGGATGGGCACAAGGCCAGGGTGGGAATGTTCCTGTTCCCACTGGGTGTCCAGGCAGAGAAATCATGGAATTACAGGATGGTTTGGGTGGGAAGGGCCCTTAAATCTCATCCCATTCCACCCCCTGCCATGGGCAGGGACACCTCCCACCATCCCAGGCTGCTCCAAGCCCCGTCCAGCCTGGCCTTGGGCACTGCCAGGGATCCAGGGGCAGCCACAGCTGCTCTGGGCACCCTGTGCCAGGGCCTGCCCACCCTCCCAGGGAACAATTCCTTCCCAAGATCCCATCCATCCCTGCCCTCTGGCAGTGGGAAGCCATTCCCTGTGTCCTGTCCCTCCAGCCCTTGTCCCCAGTCCCTCTCCAACTCTCCTGGAGCCCCTTTAGGCCCTGCAAGGGGCTCTGAGCTCTCCCTGGAGCCTTCTCCTCTCCAGGTGAGCACCCCCAGCTCTCTTAACCCTCCACCCATCCCCTGTCTGTGGGAGCAGCACTCCCCTGCCTGGGGCTCTGTCCTTGTCCCCCCATCCCAGGGCTCTGTCCCTGTCCCACCCCAGGCTGTCCCAGCCCTGGAGCACCTTGCACTCGCCGTTGACGCAGATGTCGTTGGAGTCCGGCCGGCACGGGGTCCCGTCCACCACGGCCGCCGCCCGCTCCGTGTAGAAGTTGAAGCCCTCGGCCAGGCAGTTGAGGGAACAGGCCTTGACACCCCCTGGGAGAGAAGCACAGCTTCAAATGGGGCCACCGAGGAGAGAAAAGACGTGGAAAACCAGGAGGATGCCCCTGGAGGAGGGATGCAGGCCCCTGAGCTGGACGCTGACCCCTGGGGGGGATACTGTCCCTTCTGCTCCAAGCCCCAATGTCCAGCCTGGCCTTGGGCACTGCCAGGGATCCAGGGGCAGCCACAGCTGCTCTGGGCACCCTGTGCCAGGGCCTCCCCACCCTCCCAGGGAACAATTCCTTCCCAAGATCCCATCCATCCCTGCCCTCTGGCAGTGGGAAGCCATTCCCTGTGTCCTGTCCCTCCAGCCCTTGTCCCCAGCCCCTCTCCAGCCTGGGAGCAGGGGCTGGATGTGATGGCGAAGGACACAAAGTGATTTGTTCTTATCCGGGTCACTCCTGGCTCTTTACAAGTTGCCAACACTCCTCTGCCCACTTTGCCAACAGGGAAACTGAGGCAGCAGCTCCTGAGTTACCTTCCCAAGGTTCTTCCAGTTGCCAGAGCAGAGCAACCAAGTTGCTGGGCCAGAGAAACCATTCCTGTCTGTCCGAGGCTGGTGGATCCCAAATCCTTCCCAGCAAAGGTGACGACAGCACCGTGAGGATGAAGGGGAAGGACCTTCAGGTTACAGCTGGAATTCCTGCTCCCCAACAACCTTTGCTGGAGCATCACCCCAGGAGTACACTGGGACATCTGGATACAGTGCCTGGAGCAGGATGTGGGTCCAGCAGAGCATTCCCTGGCTCCTGCCGCTGGATTTTTTCAAATCCTGGCGTGGCTTGTGGCATTTGCTGCCTTTCCTGAGCATCCCAGGATCCCAGCATGGCCCTGGCAGAGGCGGTTCCCTCCTGGGGGCACCACCCACAGCCCTGCTCCCTGTGCCAGGGCTGGGGAGCACCTTGGATGGGAGGGATGGGAATGTGCAGAACTGGAAACTCCATCCAGCACATCAAAGGGGCAGAGGGAGGGAGGGGAAGGGGCCCAGCTGTGCCTGGGAGCACCCGAGAGCAGCTGGGGGGGAAGAGAGAGCAAAGCTGGGAGAGGGAGGAGCAGCAGGAGACACAAGAGGGGAATTCAGCAGCTCGGAGGCATTTTTGGGAGCAGGATGCCTGGGCAAGCCCCTGGAGAAGCTCTGGAAGCAGCTGCTGAGCAGGGGGAGCTCCGCAGCCACCAAGAGCAGGGGCTGGCCCTGGGGCTTGGGCAGGGAGCTGGGACCCGGCTCCCGTGGTCACACTGCTCCGTGTGGGAGGAATCCTGCTGGCTCTCCTCACCAGTCCCTCGGGAAAGGCCTTCCCGTGGGAATTCCTGCCCTTAAAAGTCCCACGGAAGAGGAACAGGGAGAGGGAGAGCGAAGGAGGAAGGAGGGACAGAGGGACATTGGTACCCATGTCCTGACTGCCACTGCTCCAGCGAGCTGCCTGGGCCACCTGAGCTCTGGGACAGTCCCCACCCTCTCCCTGGGGACAATTCCCAGGCAGGATCTGCCCTCAGCAGCCAGGTGACCATCCCAGCCACCAGAGGAAAGGAGACTGGAATCACTGCCCAGCGTCTGTTGGGAGCGGGAGCGTCCTTGGCACTCAGCCGGCTGAGAGGTGCCCTGGGCATCCCCTTGTCCTTGTTCAGGTGGCTCCAGGGACAGCTGTGTCCCCATGACAGCAGCACTGAGCACAGCGAGGGCGAGCCTGGGCCCCAGAAAGGTGCTCTGAAACAGCACAGCGTGCCTTGGAGTTCCTGGAGATGGGAGAAGAGCGACTGCCACAGAACGAGTGGGACCTCTGAGCCTGCTCAGGGGACATTGCTAAATACAATTATGGAATCCTGGAATATCCTGAGCTGGATCCCACAGGGATCCTCAGCCCAGCCCCCGGCCCTGCACAGACACCCCAACAATCCCACCCTGGGCATCCCTGAGAGCGCTGTCCAAACGCTCCTGGAGCTCTGGCAGCCTCAGGGCCGGGACCATTCCCTGGGGAGCCTGGGCAGTGCCCAGCAGCCTCGGGGGGAAGAACCTTTCCCTGAGATCCATCCCGAGCCCTGACACAGCTCCAGCCGTTCCCTGGGCTCCTGTCCCTGTCCCAGAGAGGTGAAAGCCCCAACCAGGCATCACCCTGCAGATTTTGACCCCCTCCCTTCACTCGGGGTCTCCCCCTTTGCATGTTTAACAGAGTTGTTCAAATCGAATATTTTCAGCCGGCTGCTGCCTCCGAGGATGTTTTGTTCCTCCCGCCTGCCCTCTCCCATGGAGGAATTAAACCTTATTACCATTTCTGACCAGCGATCTCCTGTTTTCCGCAAGCTCCTGCTCCTCCCATCCCTCTCCCACCCCGCTCTCCCCGAACTCCCGCATCGGCCAAGAGCAAAGACGAAGAAGAACGGAGCGAACAAAGCAAACAAACAATTACAGCCGCATTCCACGCGGTATCTGCGGAGTGCTGAGCTCAGCGCTCCTCTCCGGAGCTCTGCGTGCCGGGATCGCCGGCAACCAAACAGCCCCACACACAGCCCGACCTCAGGTCAGCCTTCTTCCCTTCCCAAATCCCCGCAGCACCGGCGGCCCCCTACTCCAAGCTTTGGGGCGCTCCTCGTCTGCAGGGCGGGGCAGCTCCGTGCCCAGGATATTTCCCGAAAAATGTGGGGTGAAGCCTCTGAGGGACACGAGGCATCCCCGGACCCACCCACCCGCCCTTTTGGGAAGCTGAGCAGGGGAAGGGGCTCAGCAGAGACCCGGGGTGGGGATCGGCTCCCAAAACCAAGCTGAGGAGCAGATTTCCTGCCAGCTGGAGGGAGGAATGCCCAGGGATGAGGCTGCCAGCAAAGCGGGGTCCTGGGGGGCTGCTGCTGCCAGCAGGGAGGGAGGGAGGGACTGACAGCCCCACACCCGAGTGCTCCGGGCGCTGCTGGAAGAGCCCAGGAGATGAGGAGCAGCCCTCAGGGCCACCCCAGGCTCTGGTGGCACGGGGGGAACACGGGCAGGATGTCAGTGGCCAGGGCAGGACAGGAGGGGGCCGTTCCCCGGGGTCGGATCTGTGACACGGGGAAGGGGGAGGTGCAAGGGATGTCCCCACCTCTCCCCCAGGATGTGCCTCTGACACCCAAAAGCCACCAAGGGTCACAAACCCCATGGGCACGTGAGGATGAAGGTCTGAAGTCACGGAGTCACAGAGCGGGTTGGGATGGAAGGGACCTCAAAGATCACCCAGTGCCACCCCTGCCATGGGCAGGGACACCTTCCACTGTCCCAACCCGGCCTTGGACACTGCCAGGGATCCAGGGGCAGCCACAGCTGCTCTGGGAATTCCATTCCAGGGCCTCCCCACCCTCCCAGGGAACAATTCCTTTCCAATATCCCATCCATCCCTGCCCTCTGGCAGTTTGAAGCCATTCCCTGCGTCCTGGCACTCCAGGCCTTGCTAAAACTCTCTGTCATTCTTTCCAGCCCCCTTTAGGTGCTGAACTCAAACCAGGTCTCCCCAATCCTGAGAGACAGCCCAGACTTGTGCAGAGAAGTTCCTTGACCTTCCCCGCTCCCTGGGGGAGCCACCCCAGGGGACAACGGTGACACCCTTTGACACCGAATAAACCAAATAAAAGTGCTCCTCGTGACTGTTCCCCACAGCCCGCGAAGGAAGAGGAGATGAAGCTCCCAAATCCCTCCAAAACCTGGCACTGCCAGCACCCCCAGCCTCCCGCGAGGGGAGAGGTTCCACCACTCATTTTATGGCAGAGGAAGCTGAAGCAGAGAGAGAGGACGGGGCTCTTCGTGAAAGCCAAAAATCCATATCAGGATCAGATAGCAGCCAAAAATCCATATCAGGATCAGATAGCAGCCAAAAATCCATATCAGCATCACCTCGAGGGCGATGCTCAGATGGCCAACCCAGCCCCGGGTGAGGGCAGCTCCAGCCTGCAGGGTTCTCTCTCTCTTCCACCTCGGCATCCACTGGGCTCTTCGGGGGACTTTGCAGCCTCACAATTTCATCACATTTTTATCCACCCATCCCCTGCAGCCTCGGCACAGCTGTTCCAGCTGTGAGAGCCCCGCTGGGAGCTGGGCTTGTTTGCACAGCTGGGAAGGATTTCCCCGGGCCAGTTCATTAACTCCACGGAGGAGACGAGCTGCTCCCCCTCATTATTGAGAGATTTCTGCCACGGAGCCTCCTCCTGCCCCCTCTCCTCGCCAGACCCTTCTGCAGGGCCCAGGGCTGACCTGGGGAAGAGGGAAGTGCTGCTCCTTGGAGGATCCATGGGATCCCATCCCTTCTCCCGCTCAGGAAGCTTTCCCTGCCTGCCCTGTCTCCTCCCCATCGAGCACCAGACATTCCCTGCTCTTGTCCATCGTCCCCTTCTCCCTCAGCTGAGGAAGCAGCCTGGAGGAAAGCAGCTGAAACAGCTCCAGAGCTGCTGGGATTGGTTCTGGCAGAGCCGTGAAGAGGGGGTGACCCAGGATGACAGGCGATTCCTGGCGGGATGGCAGCACATCCCAGGAGCACAGAGAGGGAAACCAGAGCTGTGGAAATCCTCACCAACTCAGACCACGAGACCCATCCCTGCAGAGAGCGATGAGGAGAGCAAAGGAGAGCAGCCCCCGCCCCAGTCTCACCTCCCCGGTAGGTTTTCCAGCTGTAGTACTTCCCTCGGAAGGGCACGTTGTCGAACTCGGCGCACTGCAGCTCTCGGAAGTCCTGCGAGCCCGGCGGGCAGTCCTGTGGTCACACAGCCAGCGGTCAGTGCGGGGCTGGGGCGGCCTGGCCGAGCCGCCAGGAGGGCAGGGGCTGCTCCAGGCACTGCCAGCAGCTCTGACAGGGACAGCAGCTCTGATAATGGGGCACTGCCACCAGCTCTGATAATGGGGCACTGCCACCAGCCCCTCGGGGACAGGGACAGCAGCCCTGACACTGCTACAGGGTGGCCTGAACATCTTTCCTGCACATCTGGTCACGATTTGAAGACCAAGAGCACAAGGAGGGGCCGCAGGAGCTGTGGCTGAGGTGTGACCCTCGGGAGCAATCCCTCGAACCCAAGTGCAAAGTGCAGGGAANACGGGGGGAACACGGGCAGGATGTCAGTGGCCAGGGCAGGACAGGAGGGGGCCGTTCCCCGGGGTCGGATCTGTGACACGGGGAAGGGGGAGGTGCAAGGGATGTCCCCACCTCTCCCCCAGGATGTGCCTCTGACACCCAAAAGCCACCAAGGGTCACAAACCCCATGGGCACGTGAGGATGAAGGTCTGAAGTCACGGAGTCACAGAGCGGGTTGGGATGGAAGGGACCTCAAAGATCACCCAGTGCCACCCCTGCCATGGGCAGGGACACCTTCCACTGTCCCAACCCGGCCTTGGACACTGCCAGGGATCCAGGGGCAGCCACAGCTGCTCTGGGAATTCCATTCCAGGGCCTCCCCACCCTCCCAGGGAACAATTCCTTTCCAATATCCCATCCATCCCTGCCCTCTGGCAGTTTGAAGCCATTCCCTGCGTCCTGGCACTCCAGGCCTTGCTAAAACTCTCTGTCATTCTTTCCAGCCCCCTTTAGGTGCTGAACTCAAACCAGGTCTCCCCAATCCTGAGAGACAGCCCAGACTTGTGCAGAGAAGTTCCTTGACCTTCCCCGCTCCCTGGGGGAGCCACCCCAGGGGACAACGGTGACACCCTTTGACACCGAATAAACCAAATAAAAGTGCTCCTCGTGACTGTTCCCCACAGCCCGCGAAGGAAGAGGAGATGAAGCTCCCAAATCCCTCCAAAACCTGGCACTGCCAGCACCCCCAGCCTCCCGCGAGGGGAGAGGTTCCACCACTCATTTTATGGCAGAGGAAGCTGAAGCAGAGAGAGAGGACGGGGCTCTTCGTGAAAGCCAAAAATCCATATCAGGATCAGATAGCAGCCAAAAATCCATATCAGGATCAGATAGCAGCCAAAAATCCATATCAGCATCACCTCGAGGGCGATGCTCAGATGGCCAACCCAGCCCCGGGTGAGGGCAGCTCCAGCCTGCAGGGTTCTCTCTCTCTTCCACCTCGGCATCCACTGGGCTCTTCGGGGGACTTTGCAGCCTCACAATTTCATCACATTTTTATCCACCCATCCCCTGCAGCCTCGGCACAGCTGTTCCAGCTGTGAGAGCCCCGCTGGGAGCTGGGCTTGTTTGCACAGCTGGGAAGGATTTCCCCGGGCCAGTTCATTAACTCCACGGAGGAGACGAGCTGCTCCCCCTCATTATTGAGAGATTTCTGCCACGGAGCCTCCTCCTGCCCCCTCTCCTCGCCAGACCCTTCTGCAGGGCCCAGGGCTGACCTGGGGAAGAGGGAAGTGCTGCTCCTTGGAGGATCCATGGGATCCCATCCCTTCTCCCGCTCAGGAAGCTTTCCCTGCCTGCCCTGTCTCCTCCCCATCGAGCACCAGACATTCCCTGCTCTTGTCCATCGTCCCCTTCTCCCTCAGCTGAGGAAGCAGCCTGGAGGAAAGCAGCTGAAACAGCTCCAGAGCTGCTGGGATTGGTTCTGGCAGAGCCGTGAAGAGGGGGTGACCCAGGATGACAGGCGATTCCTGGCGGGATGGCAGCACATCCCAGGAGCACAGAGAGGGAAACCAGAGCTGTGGAAATCCTCACCAACTCAGACCACGAGACCCATCCCTGCAGAGAGCGATGAGGAGAGCAAAGGAGAGCAGCCCCCGCCCCAGTCTCACCTCCCCGGTAGGTTTTCCAGCTGTAGTACTTCCCTCGGAAGGGCACGTTGTCGAACTCGGCGCACTGCAGCTCTCGGAAGTCCTGCGAGCCCGGCGGGCAGTCCTGTGGTCACACAGCCAGCGGTCAGTGCGGGGCTGGGGCGGCCTGGCCGAGCCGCCAGGAGGGCAGGGGCTGCTCCAGGCACTGCCAGCAGCTCTGACAGGGACAGCAGCTCTGATAATGGGGCACTGCCACCAGCTCTGATAATGGGGCACTGCCACCAGCCCCTCGGGGACAGGGACAGCAGCCCTGACACTGCTACAGGGTGGCCTGAACATCTTTCCTGCACATCTGGTCACGATTTGAAGACCAAGAGCACAAGGAGGGGCCGCAGGAGCTGTGGCTGAGGTGTGACCCTCGGGAGCAATCCCTCGAACCCAAGTGCAAAGTGCAGGGAAGCACCAGGACCCGTCTGTTGTCCTCACCAGCAGCCCGGGGGTGTTACAGCTACAATTCCCCAGCTCCAAAGCTTCACCGAGCATCCCCTCACCGCAGTTTTTGGTGTAAATCTCTGAGCTTTAACCCTCAGCCCGGGGAAGCAGAGTCTGACCCAGCCTCTCCTGAGCAGGTGCAGCCCGGGAGAGGCAGAGCTGGAATCCTCTGAGCTCCCCTCCTTCCCCTCCTTATCTCCGGGCCCCTTTGGATCCCGCAGGTCTGTGCAGCCTCCTCGCCCCCGGAGCCATCTCCCACACCTGCCTGCTCCTGCCCGGAATTCCCATTGTGGGATTGCTGCCGGCACATCCCGTCCTGCCCCCGCCCTGCCGCCTCCTCCTCCTCCTCCTCCTCCTCCTCCCGGGGGTCCCACAGCTGCACAGAGCACCCTGCACCTGTGTGGAGAGGGCTCATCCCACCCAGAGAGGGCTCATCCCACCTAGACAGGGCTGATCCTACTGGGAAAGGGCTGATCCCACCCGGACAGGGCTGATCCCACCCGGACAGGGCTGATCCCCCCTCTCCATCCCTCCCACCCCTCCCAGCCCCGCTGCCGGGCCCGGCACCACTCACGTCGGTGTTGCAGGAGCGGTAGCGCTTCCTCTCCCCCAGGCAGTACTTCCCTCCGATCGTGGGCCTGCCAAAGCAAGGAGGAGATGCTGGAACAGCTCCAGGCAGTGTTTGGGGCAGGGTTTTTCCCCCAGGAGCTTGGGGTGGCTGCCCCAGGTGGCTTTTCCCACCCCTGCTCTGCCACAAGGACCTATCCTGCCTGGCTGGGCATGGCTGGAGCACAGCCCCTAAAATCTCCCTGAGCACACAGAGGGTTTGCACGGCGGGGTTTGGGGTGTGCTGCAGCCCTGACACCAAGGCAGGGCACAGAGCTGGACAAAGGCATTCCAAATCTGCCAAACCTTCCAGGAGTCAGCGCTGAAATGGAAGCAGGCCCGGCTGTGTGCAGAGGGACCCCAGTGGGGCTGGCCCTGATGCTCAGGTGACATCAGTGCTGTGGCACTGGAGGATTGTCAGCATCTTTAACAGGATGATACCTGCTCCACCGAGAACGGCCTGAGGGTGCTTTCCCTTCTCTCCCCGCCTTTCCTCCCCCCACCCCCTCCCAAAAAAGCAGAGATGGAAGAGGCAGGAACTGTTGGACGAGCCAGTTCTCCGGCTGGAAAATCTCCTGTCTCCTCAGGGCGCTGCCACCAGGGCCATCTTCACGTCCAGGGCTCAGAGGAGGGAAGGCAGAGCTGATGCAGCTCCTTCCCCCAGGGCGTGGGGCTGCACAGGCACCGACCTGGAGCTGGGGACCCTGCAGGGCCACGGGGCCAGGGCCACCACCCCCCACGTACCTGGGGCTGTCGCAGTGGCGCACGGACGAGGACACGCCGCCGCCGCACGTCCGGCTGCACTCCCCCCACGATGACCACGACCCCCAGGCTCCGTCCACGCCCTCCGGCCGCGTCCCGAAGGGCACACACTCCCTCTTGTAGCACCACTGCGGGGACACAGAGCTCTGAACACGGCGGGCACGGGTGCTCCTTCTCCCAGAGCCTCCATGGGGCGCGGAGCCAGCTCAGGGCTGGGATCTGCTCCGATCCTGAGGGATCTGAGCTTGGAGCTGCAGCCAAATTCTCCCAGGCAAAGGGCGCTCGCCTCTCCTTCGGGCCACGGTGGCACTGGTTGTCCACACAGTGGGACCAGTGTCCCCAGTCCCAGTCCTAGGGGATTCAAGGGGTCACATCCCACAGGGTGCCCAGAGCAGCTGTGGCTGCCCCTGGATTCCTGGAAATGTCCAAGGCCAGGCTGGATGGGGGTTGGAGCACCCTGGGCTATGGAAGGTGTCTCTTCCCATGGCAGGGGTGGCACTGGATGAGTTTTAAGGTCACTTCCAACCCAGACCAGTCTGGGATTCTCCTCTAAAGAGGTCCTGGGTCCCACAGCTCACATCTGGTAAAAGCCCTCGTCTCTGAGTGGAGCTGCTGCTGCTGGTCAGGGCCAGGATCCCAGGGGACATGGACACACCCAGAGCCAGCTGCTCCCAGCACACAGTGAGTTTTGGGTGCACTGGGAGCTCAGGCTGGGGTTCATGTGTCCCCAGTGTCCTGATCAGCAAAGGGCTCGGGTTAAAATCAAGTTTAAACCGTAACATCAGCGTTGTTGTGTCATCGTTCTGTGAGGATCCCTAAAGAATCCGCCTGTCCCCGTCCTACTGGGAGACAGATGCTCGTGGAAATCTGCCTATGAAATATTTCCCTGAGCCCTGGCACGTGTCCCACACCCCCTGGAGTCCCCAGCCATGCGAGGGGTGGGACGGTGCCAGAGCCGCCGCTGCTGTCCGGGCACGGTGCCGGACACGGAGCCTCAGGGGCTGGGATAATCCCAGGAAGGAAGAAAGCGCCGTGTGCTCCTTCCAGGGGCTGGGAACCCACCCTGGAGCCGCTGGCACGGCCTCTCCCAGCTCCTCCCGAGCCAGCTCTCCATGGGCAGCCGGGAAAAACACACGGTGGCTTCCCAGGAATCCCAGCTCATGATCCCTGGGAGCACCAGCACCTCTCCAAAGGTGGAGATGTTCTGCAGGCACAGCCTGGATATTCCACAATATTCCCACATCTTGGGAATAGCTTCCCTTCCCTTCCCTCTTTTGAGGAACCCTGGTTAAAAAGCAGTTATAAAGTGGGGGAAAAGGGATGTTTAAAAGTGGGGAAAGCTGGGAAAAAGACATGGACAGGAGGAAGAAATGCCACTGTGGGTTCTTGTGCTAAGACAGGCATAACAACCACAGGAGATCGATTAATTACAAAAACGAGGATCTGGGAGGAGGAAATACTCAGAGGTTTGGGATGTGGGCACGGCAGAGCTTGGCTCAGCCTTCCCCCATGCTGGGGGGCAGACCACAGGAATTTCCCCTCTCCTTTAACAGTTCATACTTTAAATTCCCTGATCCTTCCCTCCGCTCTCCCCAGGGGAGAGGGAGAAGCCAGGGAAGGCCTTGGAGAGCTGCTGAGGTCTGGGGCTCACCCCAGCAGCTGCAGCTGGGGACAGTGCAGACACTCAGCACAAAAGTGCATCTCCTCCCAGCCAAGGCCACCAAATCCCTCCCAAAGAACGAACAGATCCTAAAGGATAAGCACAGGAAGGTAACTGGGGGTTCAGCGTGAGCCAGAACCCTCCCAGGGAGCAGCTCCCATAAATCCTGGGGGGCTGTGGCTGCTTCACTGCCCTTCCCTCGAGGCTTTTGAAGAACCCTTGGTTAAAAAGCGGTCACAAAGTGAGGGGAAAATGGGAAAAGCTGGGAAAAAGCCATGACTAGGAGGGGGGAAATGCCGTGGTCCCTGTGAGGAGCAGCAGGAGGGATGTGCAGCCCCGGGAGCTGCCCCAGTTCCCAGCAGCACTAAAAGCAGGGCTTGCAGAGAATCCTGGGCTTGTCAGAGTGTCTCCTGCACACCACCTCCTCCAGCTTCCCGAGGATCTGAAACGTTCCTTGGGAATTACTTTTCTTGGAGTGGAAGGGGGAATGTCCCAGCCCTGATTCTCCATCGCCCCAGCGCGCAGAGGTTCTTTGTTCGAGCGGTGCATTCTCTCCACGCTGGGGAAAATGGGCGTGGGAGGAGCAGGGAATGAAGCAATCCAGGCAAAATTCATGGTCGGGAAAAAATCCTGCCCTCCCCTCCCTGCTGAGGGTGAAAATCCAAGGTTTCATCATAGCCAGTTTTCCCCAAGTTCCTCTGAAATAAAAATCTGGGAAAGCTGGGGGGAAAAATCCCTTTCCTCAGGCCAGTGAGGAGATCCCAGGAGATCCCAGCAGATCCCAGTGGATCCCAGCAGACCAGGGGACACGGTGTTCATTTAAGGACATGGCGTGACCTTGCTGTGCCTCATGGGTGACACCAAGAATCTCACTGGAGCGGGAATTTCCCATTCCACATTCCCTATTCCACATTCCATATCCCGCATCCCATATCCCATATTCCATAATCCATATCCCATATTCATTCCATGTTCCATGTCCCATAGTCCATATCCCATACTCTAAATTCCCTATTCCCTATTCCACATTCCACATTCCATATCCCACATCCCACATCCCACATCCCACATCCCACATCCCATATTCCACATTCCATATTCCCTATTCCACATCCCACATTCCATATTCCATATTCCCTATTCCACATTCCATGTTCCATATCCCGTATCCCATATTCCATACCCCACATTCCACATCCCATATTCCATATTCCCTATTCCATATCCCACATTCCAAGTTCCATATCCCAGCAGTGCCCGAGCTGAGCTCTGAGCTGGACTTTGGGGTGATTTCTGGGCTCCTTGGCACATCCCAGCCCCCGTCCCGGGCAGCTCTGGGCTCTGGGAGTCAGGGCTGGACCGGCTGCTGGGTGCCCCTAAATCCACTCCAGCGCCAACAATAATCCTGGTTTTTGCCGGAAAAGGGATCCAACCCCTCCCTGCCAGCTCCCTGCAGTGCCCAGGGCTGCCTTACCCCCTTGTCGATGGTGTTGGTTTGGCAGATGGTGCCCTCGGCCGCGGGGATGCTGTTGGTGATGCAGCGGTTGCTTTTGCTCAGACACCACAGCTCGCTGCAGACCTCCTGGAAAGAGGGAGATGTGGGGGGACACGGGGCCGGGGAGGGGGGCAGAGACAAAGGAACAAAACCCAGATTAGGATTTGCCGGCGCCGGGGGCAGCGTCACGCCCGGGAGGCACCGGCTGGGTGGGACACGGGGACACCGAGCGCCCTCAGCACGGCAGGGACAACACGAGGGCAACCCCCGCCGGGTGCTGCTGGCCACGGTCACCCCGAGGCCACTGAGAGCTGTCCCCTTCTCTGGGCCCAGCCTAAGCACTTCTGGGGTTCCCTGGATGCGGAGGGAACTCCGAGAGCCGACTCCCAGCCAGCCCACGCCGCAGAGGCCACCTCTCCTTGGACACCTCGGTGGCACCGGAGCTAATCCCACTGTCCTTGTCCTCACCCCTCTTCCCAGGGCTGAGGGATGTTCCCAGTTTTGCATCCGTGCGGTGGAGGCCGAGCCCATTCCTGGCTCCTGCCGTGAGCATCCCAGAGCTGCCTCTGCGGGAATCTGGGGCTCCCTGCGAGCATGGCCAGCACAGCTGGAGCTGTCCCTGCTCACAGCGTGACCACCTGGCTGCTGGCCACCTCCAGCCAGCCCAAGAATACCAAAGGGAAGGTTCCTCTGGAAGTTTTAGAGCTGGTTTTGGAATAATCAGAATAATGCCAGATCCCAAGCCAGCCCTTCAGAATTGGGCACCTCTGCTCTCGGTGCAGTAGTGTCCCCTGGGTGACACTGAAGACTCCAGACCTCATTCCAGGAGGTTTCCCGAGCCACAGATCCCGAGTTTCAGCCCAGCCTGACCTCTCAGAGCTCCAGCAAACAAAAATCTTCCCTTGGCTGTCGCAGGACCCACCCAAAAGTGAAATCAGGAGGTCCAGGCCCTTTCCAGCTCCTGTGTCACCCTCAGGCTGGACTTCAGCACCTGCAAACTGCAAAGCAGCCCCTAAAATCTCATTTCCTGACTTTCCTGCCTGGTCCCCATCCTGCTCCTATTCCTACTGAAACAACCTATGGAAAACTTGCTGCTTTTCAGGAGCAGCTTGGGGTGACTGAGGTTATCCAGGAAATGTCGAGCAGGTTCAGTGTCAGTGACAGAAACTGTCCTGAGGTGGGAGAGCAGAGCCTGGGCTGCCACAGCTGCTGCCACTGCCAGTGTCACAGAATCGTGGAATTCAGCTTGGAAAATCCCTCTAAGATCACCAAGTCCAACCATCAACCCAGCACTGCCAGGCCCACCACTAACCCCTGTCCCCAGGTGCCACAGCCACACGTTTTTGGGCACTTCCAGGGATGGGGACTCCACCACTGCCCTGGGCAGTCGATGCCCGAATGCCCTTTCAGTGAAAAAAACTTTTCCTGATATCCAATCTAAACCCACCCTGGAGCACCTTGAGGCCGTTTCCTCTTGTCCTGGCACTCACCACCTGGGACACCACTGACCCCACCTGCTGCCCCCTCCTGTCAGGGAGTTGTGCAGAGCCACAAGGTCCCCCCTGAGCCTCCTTTTCTCCAGCCTGAGCCCCTTTCCCAGCTCCCTCAGCCGCTCCTGGGGCTCCAGCCCCTTCCCAGCTCCGTTCCCTTCCCTGGACATGCTCCAGCCCCTCAATGTCCTTCTTGGGGTGAGGGGCCCAGAACTGTCCCCAGATTTGCGATGTCTCAGCAGTGCCCAGCACAGGGGACAGTCCCTGCCCTGCTGGCCACACCACTTCGGACACAAGCCAGGGTGCCCTGGGCATTCTTGGCCAGCTGGGCACACTCTGGCTCGTGTTCCTGCCTGGCACGGTGACCATCAGCCCGGGGGAGGAGTGACCCAGCAGGCAGCTCTGTCCGCCTGTCCCCAGGGAGGTGACAGCCAGCCCGTTCCTCACCCCCGGGGCCGATCCAGCCCCGCATTCCTCCCCTGGCCACGGCTGAGCCGGAGCAGCGACCGATCCCCCCAGGAGCGGCTGAGTCAGAGACTGGGAATCCTCCGTGAAGGATGAGCTGGGATTGCTCTGCTCCCCTCCAGCCCCCGGGGCTGGGCCAGCAGAGTGCCCCAGGGAGAGCCGGCAGAGGGAAACCCGGCGGGGTCCGTGCCAGGGCTGCGGGTCAGAGCTGCAAGGGGAATTTGGCTCCCACCTCCCTCGCCCAAGCCCAGCAGCACTAAAAGCAGGGTTTGCAGAGAATCCTGGGCTTGTCAGAGTGTCTCCTGCACACCACCTCCTCCAGCTTCCCGAGGATCTGAAACGTTCCTTGGGAATTACTTTTCTTGGAGTGGAAGGGGGAATGTCCCAGCCCTGATTCTCCATCGCCCCAGCGCGCAGAGGTTCTTTGTTCGAGCGGTGCTGGAAGATGGCTTTAAGCAGGGGAAAGAGAGAGTCTTTCCCATCTTCGGGCTCTGGCAGAGCCAGAGTGACCCCTGGGAAGCAGAAGCCCCTTCTCCCTGTCACCAAGGGCTTCCTGGTGACCTCCCAGCTCCAATCATCGACTCTCGGATTGGTTTGGGTTGGAAGGGACCTTAAAGATCGCCTCATTCCATCCCCGGACACCTGCACTAGATGAGGTTGCTCCAAGCCTCATCCAGCCTGGCCTGGAATCCTCTCCATGCCCGTGACTCCCATCCATCACCCCCTCTCCTGGCCTGCAGGACGGGCTGCTGCCCTGCTGGCTCCATCCCTCTGGGGTTTGTGTCCAGGGCCACAGGGTGGGCTCACGCACTGGCCCGGATTTACCTGCACGCAATCGAGCCCTGGCGCCCTTTGGGTTTATCCCAAACCACCACAGGGCCGGAGGGGTCACCCCGGGAATCTTTTGTGATCCTTGGATATACACAGGAAGCGTCTGCCTGGGCTAGAAATTAACGGGGAGACAGGGGGAGCTCCCATTCCCTGCCTGTGGCTCGGCTGAGCGGGGGCACAGATCCCGGTGGGTGGCACCTGCCATGGGACACCACGACCACGGGACACCGTTCTTTGGGGTCAGACTGCTCCTGCTGCATCTGCCCCATGTCCAGCAGGCTCCAGGCCCCTGGGCCGTGTTCAAGGCACCCTCTGGGCCCTGTTCAAGGCACCAGCTTTGCCCTTTTCTCACCAGGATGGGCTGGTGACACCTCCAGGAGGTGGGGCAGTGTGGGACCATCCCTCACAGTGACCACCTGGCTCACCCCAGGGCACCCCCACGGCATAGCTGGGCTGGGCTTTGCACAGCGACAGAGAAACTAAACCCTGAGCTGCTGTGTTTGCTCCTCCACAGCTTTCCAGGGCACGGACTGGGGTTGGAAAAGATCTCTGAGATCATCAAGCACCGCCTTTGACCGACCCCCAGATTTTCAACCAGCCCAGAGCACTGAGAGCCACGTCCAGGCGTTCCTTGGACACCTCCAGGGATGGGCACTCCAAACCTCCCTGGGCAGCCCCTGCCCACCCCTGAGCACCTTTTCCACGAGGAAATGTGCCCCTGCTGCCTGTGCATCCCACTGCTGGCTCCTCTGTTTTCCCTAAAGGAACGCAGATGCTTTAAGGAGCTCAGGCAGCCCTTCCACGCAGATGTTCCCTCACCGCTCTGCTCAGGCCCTCGGCAACGTTCAGGACGTGAAGAACAGCAAAGTGCCCGGCTCAGATCCAGGAAGACTCTTTTCTCCTGGAGCAGCCTTTCCTTTCAGTGTTTCCCCGGGTTCAGAGACCAGGGGATGGCAGTGAGGGGGTGGGGATGGGGCTCAGGTGGGCAGCAAACTCCAGCACATCCCTCACCTCACCCGGGACAAAGACTTTTCTCCTCCTGTCATGGAATCGTGGAATTCAGCTTGGAAAATCCCTCTAAGATCACCAAGTCCAACCATCAGCCCAGCACTGCCAGGCCCACCACTAACCCCTGTCCCCAGGTGCCACAGCCACACGTTTTTGGGCACTTCCAGGGATGGGGGCTCCACCACTGCCCTGGGTTTGTGTGAGCAGCATGATGACTTCTGGTGAGGATTATGGAAAATATGTCCTTGTGCAAAGAGAGGGGAGCCTGCATGGGTGGGACCTTGGGGACCACCAGCAGCCAAGGAAGAGGCAAGAAATCTCTTCCCATGGGATTAACCTGACCCAAACTGGGCTGGGACCGACATTTACGGACGGGACACCCCTTCCTGCGCGCTCTCCCAGGGAAGCGCGGCATGGAGCTCACCGGGAACTCCACAGTGCCCCCGGTTTGGGGCAGGACAGGGATGTGGGCAGCAGGGACAGCCCCATGGACCTTTCCTTCCCCCCTGTCCCCCCTCCTCCGGCCCTGGGAACCGATAGTAAAGCAGGAAGGCTCTCTACCCCGTATTTACACTGGCGGGATTTGACTCCGTACTGGAAGCGGCACTGCTCGTCGGCATCGTAGGCCTGGCCCGGGGCCACCGTGGGGTAGATGAAATCCTGCTTGGGAGGAGCGTTGTTCAGGCACAATCCCATCCCGGAGCTGGAAGCAGAGAGGGACAGTCAGAGATCAGGAAGGTTGAGGGGAGAGAGAGCACCGAGGTGGGATCAGCAGCCGCCACTCCCGGCTCCGCTGGGGTTGAGAGGATAAATCTGGGTCTGCTCCGGGCAAGAGAAGCAGCTCTGAAATCCCTCCAGCTGTGTGCCCCAGGCTGGGAAGCACATCCTGATTCCAAGGTAACTCTGGAGGTGTTGATCTGAGGGTTCACAGAATCCTGGAATATCCTGAGCTTGATCCCACAGGGATCCTCAGCCCAGCCCCTGGCCCTGCCCAGACACCCCAACAATCCCACCCTGGGCATCCCTGAGAGCGCTGTCCAAACGCTCCTGGAGCTCTGGCAGCCTCGGGGCCGGGACCATTCCCTGGGGAGCCTAGGCAGTGCCCAGCAGCCTCGGGGGGAAGAACCTTTCCCTGAGATCCATCCCAAGCCCTGACACAGCTCCAGCCGTTCTGCCCATGGCAGTGTGCCCAGACTGGTGTGCCCAGCACCCTCAGTGGGCAGTGGGTGGGCAGAGGGGCTGCTCCCCCACCCAGCTGTGAAGCCTCAGCTGAGAGCAACTGGAGCCCCCAGCTCCAGGCCCGACCTCCTGCTCTCCAGAGCTCTGTAGGAGCATCCAAACTCGGCCAGAAATGCCTCTCCCTCCCCTTTCCCCGCTGCTCTCTGAGCTCCCCCTAAATCAAGGCCGCTGTCATCACCCCCAGCCCCAAATCCTGCACACCCCATGTCCCAGTGGAGGCTCCTGGAGCCTGGGGGTGGCCAGCACGGAGCACAAGGAGCAGGGATGAACTCTCCATCCTCCTCCAGCCCTGCCAGGAGCTCGGGGTCAGCGGAGGACGAGGCAGCCCGGCCGTGCCACGTGCCTCGGTCACCGGCGTGGGGGACAGGCCTGGCCGTGGCCGAGCTGCAGCACAGATGTGGGATTTGCTGCCGAGCCACGAGGTTTGGCTGAGCCCTGCAGGACAGAGGGAGCCCCTCGGGGAGGAGCCGTGGCTGCTCCTCTTGGTGCGTTCCAGGAGCTGAGCTCTGCTATTCGGACTCCCCGGGGGCTTCCCTCCACACTGACCCCACACTGGTGCTGCTCCAGTCGTCCCTGCCCAGCCCTTCCTTCAGGAAGTGCCACTGTCCTACAAAGAACCTCACTGAAATGGATCCCCACTGAGTGTTTTGGGATAGAAACCCAGGGGCTGCCTGAACCCTGCACAAGGGTTTGACTCAGGCGTGATGACAGCCTTGAAACCCTGGGATTTAGGAGCCTAAATCATGGGATCATGGAATGCTTTGGGTTGAGAGGGACCTTAAAACTCATCTCATTCCACTCCCTGCCATGGGCAGGGACACCTTCCACTGTCCCAGGCTGCTCCAAGCCCCAATGTCCAGCCTGGCCTTGGACACTTCCAGGGATCCAGGGGCAGCCACAGCTGCTCTGGGCACCTTGTGCCAGGGCCTCCCCACCCTCACAACAAAGAAATTCCCCCTAATACCCAATCTAAACTGCTCTATTCCAGTTTGAATCCATCCTCCCTTGTCCTGTCCCTTCTCCTGAATCCTCAAGGTGCTTTGGAAAAAAAGAAAACCAAAATCTTTCCTCTGCTTTGCTCATTCCCACTGAAAACTCCTCCTCACTGCCTGCACCACACAGACCCAATCCTGTCCCCAGACCCTCCTTCCCCACCACACCAACCCTTCCCTGCAATTCCTGGCTGGACTTCAGAACCACCCAAATGCCTCCAGGAGGGACTGATCTGTTTGGGAAGTTTCTGGACATGGGGAACCCAAATAAAGCTCTCCCAGCTGCAACATAAATGGGTTTAGGTGTTCAACAGGCAGGAAAAACCCGGGAAAGCCTGAAGGCAGGAAAAAACGTGGCTCTGGGGGACAAGAGAGAAAGTGCTGGGGGGGTCTGGGGGCTTTGCTTGGCTTTCCCCACTCTCAGAAGAGGCTGGAGGAAGGGCAGGGAGAGGTGGATTCCTTACTCCAGGAAGCTGGTGATGTAATCCCTGCTGCAGGTGGACCACACGAACGGGTTGGTCTTCATGGTGATGTGAGCCGCCATCAGCTTGGCCGTCTCCTGCCCCCGCGAGCCGCAGCTGTTGCCGACGCCGTCGTGGTTCATGCCAAACCTGGGAACCGCCGCGGCACAGAGAG
>VXAD01000738.1:234514-245937 GCA_013399195.1 Dicrurus megarhynchus
TGGGGGGGATTTCTGCCGGCCCCGCTCGCTGCTCAACCCCCAGGCGTGAGAGCTCCCCGTCCTTATGCTTTCCCATGTGTTTCTCAGCCCGCCTGGCCGCATTTGCAATGCTAATTTGAGCTGGGAGATGCTGTTCAAAGAAAGGCTTTTGTTCTCGCAGCCCGGATCCGCTGTAGCGCGGTCAGACAGGCCAGATTTACCTCTCAGGGGTCCCGCTGCTCAGCAGCAGCAGCCTGGTGGGATTTTTGACCCCAAAGCCTTGCTCTGAGCCTGGGGAGAAGCCACTGCCAGCCTGCAACAGATCCAATTCCCCCGCTGTGTCCCCATCCCGCTCCTCGCAGAAAAAGCTTTCCCAGCCCGGGCATTTGGGGTGATGAAGAAGAGTTCTCGCCCGGTCCGCAGGGTTCCTGGTGTGGGTGTAACACTTACAATATTCATGATGGCCAGGATGTACTGCTCGATGTCCCTGCGGCCGTGGTACCCCACCATCATCTTGTCGGCCACCACCAGCGTCTCCACGTAGCGCTCGGTGCTCACCGACCTCTTCAGGGGCAGCTGCCCCCGCTGGCTGTGGTTGCCCGATGGCTTCAGAGGGGAGGGTTTCAGCGTCCTCAGCCACCAGTGCCTCCCCTTCCAGGGCTTCTCGTCTGCGGAGGGAACGGGACGGTTCTGGTGCCCTCGGGCAGGAGCTCACAGGGGTGAGGGGTGGGTTCGAGGGGAGGAAAGGCCACGGAGAGTTCTTTGTGCACCACGTGTGGGTGCAGAAAATGTCCCAAAGGCAGTCCAGGGCTGTCCCCAGGCTCCTGCTGGGATCCCACCTGCCCTCCTGTCCCCTCCTGGCCCTCCTGCCCAACAGATCTGTGCCCATCCCACCGCAGCCCCAAACCCCTCCGGGTGGCACAGCCCTGCCCTCCCCTCTGCCCCAGGCTGGGTTTAGAGACTGCACTGCCATAACCTGAAAATGAAGCCCTTGCAGACCCTTTCCTCTTCCCTTTTCCTGCCAGGACCTGGGTTTAGGACTCGGCCTTTCCACCACAGAAAGGGCTGCAGCCTCCAGAGCAGCAGCAGCAGCTTGGTAGGACTTCGCTTCCATCACTGCTGACCCGAGCCCAGGGGTGTCCCCAGCAGGGCCATCGGCTCCAAATCCCCCTCCTGGAGACCACCACAGGGCAGGGGAGGTGCCTGGCAGGCTCCAGCCCCGCTCCTGCCCTGCCAGCAGATCCAGCTGGATCCTTTCCCCTGCTCTGAGGCTGGATCATCAAACACCCAGTGAGGCTGGGAACACGGGCACACCTCAGGCAGCCCCACAACCTCCCAGCTCCTCCAGCTGATCCAGGGGAGCTCCTGGGGGTGTTCAGGGACCAGGAGTGCAGGACAGGGCAGGGCAGGACAGGACTGGACAGGACAGGACAGGACAGGACAGGACAGGACAGGACAGGGCAGGTCCAGCCTGCAGGACAAGGGGACAGGGTGGCCTTGCTGGGGCCGTTGCACTGTGGTTGTTCCCAACCCCCCTTGGCCCGTGGCTCCCACTGCACCTCTCTGCTTTCCAAGAAGCAATTAGGAGCCGGCTAAATTATTTCTGGAAGCTGGGGAATGTGGCACAGAGTCAGCAGGAGGGGAGTCTGCTGGAGCTTTGGGAGCTGGGACGGGCAGCGGGCCAGGCAAGCACGGGGTGGCCCCAGAGATGCTGGTGAGGCTGGGGACACCCAGAGAGGGTGACAGTGCCCTGGCGTCCCCAGAGGCTCCATCCCTTCCAGCAGTGACCCCTCCTCTGGTCAAGCGTGGGCAGTGGATGGGCATCCTGCAGTGACCCCCACGCAGGAGCAGCAGGGCCAGCTCTGCTCTGTCCCCACAAACTGAGCCAGGAAAAGCCCCCGGGCCCTGCTGCAGGGCTGGCACCTGCCCTCGGCCGCATGGAGCCGCTCGGAGCTGAGGCAGCGGCACCCTCTGCGCCCGCAGCGGTTTGGGCAGAGGGTGAAACTTTGCCTGTTCACAAGGGCCAGGGATTCCAGCCAGGCTCTGGGACAGACTGGTGGGAAGGGTGAGGACCAGAAGGGCACACGGGGAGAGGCCAGGGCAGGCTTTTGTGGGTCTTTTTGGAGGTCAGAGCCCTAGAGGTGCAGAAATGGGGCCGGTGTGCTGTCACCACCCTCCCTAAACATCCCTCAGAGCCCCCTGTGACGGACCAGGCCCCGCATCCCACCCTCCATGGCCCTTTTCCAGCTGGTCCCCATCAGCAGCAGAGTTATCCCAACAGGGACACGACCTGCAGTGACCAAACCCCAAAGCCAAGGCTGTGCTGAGCACACGTGAGCTGCGATTTCCCAACACTCTGCAAATTGGCCAAATCCGGGAGGATTCTTCTGAAGAAAAACAAGAGGTCTTTTTTTTCCCTCTTCTATTCCATGCTCTGTTTACAAATTTTAAAGCCCTGCTGCGAGGAGGAGAGGACGGGAGCTTCCCAGAGCCCAGGCCACCAGAAATGGGTAAAAGTAAACGCAGAAAAATCTGGAATTTGGGAGATAAATTTGGTTCTTGGCCACGTGGAGCAGGGTGGACCTGTTCTGGCAGGATTTTCCCAGCCTGTTTCAGGCTGGATTGAGGAGGAGGAGGTGGGAGCATGTCAGAGACTGAAACAGTTCATGCCTCAAGCATTGATATGAAAGAGTTTTGCCCATCATCACAAGAGCCGTGTAAAGAGGCTACCACCGAAGAAGCCTCCCTGAAGATACCTGGGACTGGGACTTGGGACTGGGAGTTAAAGCACCTGGATAACGCTACTGTTCAATCATCCCGGCCTAGGGAAAAACACACAAGGCTGAGGGAGAGGAATGCACCCACAAGNGCATTGATATGAAAGAGTTTTGCCCATCATCACAAGAGCCGTGTAAAGAGGCTACCACCGAAGAAGCCTCCCTGAAGATACCTGGGACTGGGACTTGGAGTTAAAGCACCTGGATAACGCTACTGTTCAATCATCCCGGCCTAGGGAAAAACACACAAGGCTGAGGGAGAGGAATGCACCCACAAGAGAGCCAAACACAGCAGAGATTCTTCCCTGGCCCAGTTTGGGGTGGGGGAGACCCCAGCCTGCAGAAGCCAGGTTTATTTCCCCCCCCAAAATGAGGGCAGGGAGGAGGTTTGGGGTGTAACCTCTGCTCAGAGGCACTGAGCACCCATCCTCCCTCACACAAACCGGCCCAGCTGTGGGACCCCCAACCCCATGGGCCACATCCACGGGGCATTCACGGGAGAGGCAGCTGAGGGGGTGTCAGAATCCATCAAAGACCCCCCTGAAGTGCCCCCCAGAGTCATTCCCGGGGCCCTGCACCACGGGGCTGCACTGCACATGATGCAACAAACCTGGGAGTCTGTTGCAAGAGACAATGGCAAACTCCCCACCCAGGGAGGTGCCTGGGTTTTCCTACCCGGCCTGAGCTGTATTAACCCCTGGGATTCTGTTTTTTTCGGGGGGACCTTCACCGCCAAGACCAGCTGGAGAGGATCATCGGAACATCCTTGGGATCCACGGAGTGGTGATATTGTCCTTATTCTGTCCCTGTCACTCTCTTTCTGTCCCACACATCTATTTTCTAGTTCTCTCTCTCTCACGTTTACTATCGTCTAAAACCCACACTGGCAGATGGCCTCGTCTGTGCCCTAACTCGGGCAGAGGCATCTCTAAGGACTTTAAGGAGCGGATCACGACTGAGCACCTACCCAGCACTCCGCAGGCCGCGTCCATGTGCGGGTACTGCAGGGACGAGCGCTTGTACACGACGTGGGGGCTGCCCTTGCCCTCTCCCCCCACGCTGACGTTGGCTCCGGGGCTCAGGGGCTCGATGAAATATTCCTCCTCGTCCGCCACGATCACCCCGTGCTGCAGGAGGGAACAGAGGGGAGGCAGTAACTGAGGTGCAGAGGGAGTGGCGGGACAGAGGTGGCTGCTCACTGTGAGCTTTTGGCGGATCGGCCCCGGATTTCTGGGGACTGACAGAAGCCGTGGAGGAATCCTGCACGAACGCTGAACTTCAGGAACCCACAGAGCAGAGGAAGCCCAGCCAGATGATGGTGGATGCCTTGGGACATCTGTGTGCACTGAAGTCCTCTGGAAATCACCGTCTTGCCTCGCTGAGTTATGAATGAGTTGTTTCCTATTCCACCCACTCGGTCTCAGCAGGATCCCTGTGGGATCCCAAACACCACCTGCTCAAACGCCGCAGCTCCGAGCTCGGCCTCCCCAAAAAACCTTCCCAGGCAGCTCAGCACCATCACCACCAGCTGGGAACTCGGAGCTGCAGAGAGGGGTGGACACCCAGAGGCTTTGGGAAACACCCCAAGTGTTTAAAATCTGAAGGCTGATTAAGCAGAGGCCACCAGCAGAGCCAAACCCCTTCCCTGGAGCCTGGATGGGGCATCCCAGCCCCTCGTACACCTCAGATCGGCCACATCAGTGAGATGATCCGGGGTTTGCTGCCTTATTTTAGTTTTTGACTCTTTGACTCAATGTCTGGGAGCCCAGGCTTCGCTCTCAGAGTGGACCCACATGAGGCAGCGACAGCCGGGAGCAGCAGATCCCAGTGGCACGATCACCAAACCCACCAGGGACATGCAAGGTCCCTCCTCTCCACCCTCACAGCAACGCTCCCTCTGCCTGAAAGGTCTGAGCAGCCCAAAAAGTTTCTGGGAGCCCAAGACGAGCTCCATCCCAATTCCAGGCACAGAGGAATTGAATTCTCCAAGGAATGTGGTGTCCCTTCAGCTGAACTTCTCCAGCAAGCGACCGAGGCACAGGAACGTGCCTGGCGTGGCTCAAACACGATCCCAAAAGTCCAAGAGTCAAAAGTCCTGGCTGTCACCCCCCTCCCCGTGTGCAAACACAGCTCTGAGTGCAGAGACACCCCTGCCCTGCCACCAGGGGTGTCCTCTGGAAGGGACAGAGCTTTTCCCGAGGGACAGGAGCCCGGCTCTGCCAGGATGGGGAGTAGGGAATTCAGTCCCTTCCATGGAAGTACCACCTGGATCAGCTTTGCCACCGGGTGTGGGTGGGGAGAGGGTCTCCGGGGGGACAGTCCCTCCCTGCCGGGGCTGTCGCTGTCCCCTCCCCGGCCGGAGCTCAATTGGGGCAGTGTGTGCGCGGCGAATCCCGGCCCCGAGTGCCGGGGGATTTCCTCCTGCCCCGGGCTCTGCTGCTCTTGGCTCGGCTCCACCTTTTCCAACACAAGCGAGGTACTGTGAGGTTACCCTGGCCGGGCTCCGGGGGAGCCGAGTGCCGGCAGAGCCAGCTGGAAAAGCTTTGCGGGATGGGGGGAAGGAGGTGACCCCCGGCCCGGGGGGAGAACACCGGCGAGGAGAGCGCATCCTGCCCCAAATCCATCCCCTGCAGAGGCTCCAGGCCTGCCTGGCACCTTCCAGCAGCGAGGCTGGGATGTCACGGGGGTCTGAACATTGTCCCATCGCTGACCCCAAGGGTTGAGCTCCGAGGTCCGGGTGCTGGACGTGACACGGGGCTGGTGAAGGGGGCGGGGAGAGGTCCTGAGAGAGCCCTGTGGTTTGTGGGGGAGCTGGGCTGGATGTCCTGCGTGTGATTCACGCGGGTCAGCTGCAGAGCAGGGAGGGTTTGCACTGTCAGCTCATACCACAGCCCGGCCTGGGCCAGCTCTCCCAGCTCCTGGAGGAGCCATGTGGCAGCAGGGCCACCTGGGTCCATTTCTCCTCATCTGGGTCCCTCCTGTCCGTGCTGGGCTCAGGGGACCAACCAGGAAAGCTGCCCCTGGATCCTTGGCAGTGTCCAAGGCCAGGTTGGACAGAGCTTGGAGCAGCCTGGGACAGTGGAAGGTGTCTCTGCCCATGGCAAGGGGTGGAACGAGATGGAATTTAAGGTCTCTTCCATCCCAAACCATTCCGGGATTCTCTGATGAGGACCTGGCCTTTCAGCTATTCCTCTGACACAGGAGGGAAAAGAACGGCACTTCTCTGCTCAGTGTTTTCTCCTGGCTGGGATTGGATCCCTGGGATCTCTTGGGATGAAACACAGGGATTCCAGCTCCTGGCCAGGCTGAGGCAAAGCTGCTCCCTGGAGGCTCCCAGCTGCTTGGCCCTTCTGGCAGCTCAAAACATGGAATATTTTTGAAAACAGACCATGTCACCCTTTGCTTCCAACAGAGGCCACGTGGTGGGGTCGGGGCTGTCCTGTGCAGGACCAGGATGGACTTTGATGTCCTCGTGGGTCCTTTCCAGCTCAGGATATTCTGTGATTCTGTGGCTCTGGGAATTGAGTGACTTCCCCTGGGCTGAGCCTGAAGCCCAGCAGGGTGTGGGAGGTGTGTGGGGTGAGCCCTGCTCCCTGCCTGTCCTCGGGCCGGGGTGACAGTGCCTGTGGCTGGGAAGAGGAGTCCCTGGGAGAGTGTCCAGGTATTGGGAAGAGGAGTCACTGGGAGCGTGTCCAGCTGTTGGCATCCAAAGCTGATGCGCTGTAAGGTGAGAGTTGTGCTGGAGGTGTTCAAAACCAAAGTGGTTCAAACCCAAATTCTGTGCTTGCAGGCACAGGAATTCCTGAGGGATGTGGGAGCTGGAGGACAGGAGGATGGCCTGGAACTGCTACTCTTGTTGGACACAACCCCTTTCCCTCCTCCTCGTGCTCGGCTCACCCCGTAGCCAGCACCGGGTCCCGGTTTGTGCCCAGTCACCACCACAGTGCCCAAGTGCCTGGGCAGCATCACCCGTGCAAAGCTGGGTCAGCACGGTGCCCCCTCAGCAGGAATCGGCACCTGGGGACCCTTTTCTGACCCCTCCAAGATGGGTGATGCCCTCCTGGAGCAGAGCCAGCTGGGGATGAGGGCTGGCACGAGTGGATCAGCGGTTACTGGGCACCCAGAGCGCTGCACGACATCTCCCATGGCAAGTCCAGCCCCGTCCCTACCAGCTAAAAACATCCCAGACTCCTCTTGCCCAAATTCCTGACCCCACTTGTCCTCACTGACCCCAAAGCCCTCCTCCCTCATCCTCGCCGTGTCCGTAACGCCGGAGGGCAGAAGGACAGAGTTCAGGCAGAGGAGAGGTTGTTGGATGACCCCCTGTCCCTCTCTGTGCCTGGCTGCATTTTCCTCCAGATAGCTCCTGGTGCCTCTCCAGAGCTAAACGCAGCCTGGGGACCGAATTCTCCCGGTTCCAAGTGCTTGCCCCGGCCTTGCTGCCCTGTGGAGTGGGGGAGGCCGGATCCCTCCGGAGCCAGCAGCACCCAGCTCACCCTCTGTGAGCACCATGAAATTCCCTGGGACTGGAGCAGGGTTCCCACGTCCAAACAAAGGGCTCGGGAAGCGGGAGTTGGTGCAGCTCGGAGCGTTGGCTGTGAGCTGGAAACTTTAGACTCCGCGATATAATGAGTCAGATTCTCATTTCTGCTAATAACCCACAGCACTGTTCTGGCAGGGTCACCACAGCAATAAATCAAATGGGAATTCATTCCCGTTTGGAAGCTCTTCCTCACCGCCAGAATGCTGCAAGGAGGTGGGGCTGGAGCAGAAATATGAACCTGGCCTGGAGAGTTTTTTCTACCCCTCCAAGGGAGCCATCAGCCTTGGGATTCACTCACGGGGTTCGTTTGCTCCATCCCTCCATCTGGCAGCTCAGGAAATGTGCTGCGCGAGCCAGAAATATCAGAAAATCACAGAAAAATAGGGATGGAAGTCCTCAGTCTATTCCCAGGGCTGGGAGAGCTAATGAATCATACCTGGAGGGGTTTTGAGAGCCTTTTGTCTGGCCTGTTCCTAAAGATCTCCCAAGACCTCGCTCTCTCCAAGCAACCTAGCCCAGAGCTCAGCTGTTCTTACACTCATGTCCACCACTGAGGTTCCCTGCTGATATTTAGGACCAGGATGTTCAGTCTGAGCTGTCAAGACTTGGAAAATCAACCATTCCCACCATCCTTCCCGCAGCCTTGCTCGTTTTGAGGACATGCCACCTTGCCCTGTCATGATGTTCCCTTTTTCATATTGAAAAACTGATTATTTCAGTTTTTTCCCCTCAGAAGTGACATTTTTTAGCTCCCGAAACACGGGCAGAAGTGACGGGGAACCCCAGGAATGCATCTGCAGTTGGAGGGATCTGGATGCACTCCTGACATTCCAGCAGGGCTGTGAAATCCCTCCCCGCCCGCAGCAGCACAGGCGAAACAATTTTTGCCGTTGCTGTTGGAAGAACTTGGTGAGAGCCAGGTCTGGGTATCCCCAGAGAGCCAGGATTATCCCATTCTGGTCGAAATCAATGGGAAAAGGCCCAGAAACTGGACTAGCAGCGACCCACGGATCAGGAACCCCCAGGGACGTGACGAGGGATGTCCGTGCCCTCCGCCGACGGTGACGCCAGTGTGGAACATTCCCGCCTGCCACCAATCCCAAGCTTTTCCCACCACATGGATCCACCTGCCGGAGGACCAAAGCTGTTGGCATCAGCCTTGGCTGGCCAAAGCCGGACTCACCAGCCCGTTGCAGTTGCTGATGGCCACCTTGGAGCTGAGGTACTGGTCCTGCAGGTGGCCGGCGTAGTGGCAGTCCTCGTGGAAGTCGTGCTGCCAGTCCATGCCGTCCCGCTTCCAGTACTCCACGGTGAAGTGCTCGGCCAGCAGGTTGGAGTGCAGGGTCAGGTTGAGCAGGAACTGGGTGTGGTGGGCAGAGACTTTGTAGAAGACCTGCTGCTCCGAGGGCTCGTAGGGCAGCGAGCGCCGGGGCCGCGGCTTCAGCTGCCGGCGCATGTCGAAGGTGAGGAAGTCCCCGTTCTGGTCCACTTGGATGGGGAAGGCGATCTCATAGTGATCCAGGCTGGAGAGGAACTCCTCTGGGGAGGGAAGGACACGCGTGGGAATGACGCACGTGGGAATGGCAGCCTGCCAAGGGAGCTGGACACCCAGCAACGCCAGCCCGAGCGCGGCCGCAGCCAGCGTGGGGTCCTGCCACAGCATTCCAAAAATTGGCATCCCAAGGCTCTGCCCAGCCTTGAAGGATCCTTGGGATATTCCCCAAACCCTGCAGCCTACAGAGCCTTGGGATAGCAGCTTTTGGAATGCAACTTTTTCCTCTGCAGGTGATGGGGAGGAACAGCCTGGCCCAAAGGGCCCTTCAGGACACCCCGAGTGTGGCTCTGGACCTGGAGTATCCCAAATCCTTCCATCTCCACTGGGCAGAGGGAATCCAGGTTGTGCAGAGTCCAGCTCTGAGCTCTGGAGGGTTATTTGAACCTGGATCCTTCCAGGAACACACCCAGCAATGAGGGCCCTTCACCAGGAGGCAGAAGGAGCCTTGGGGTGACAGTGGCTCAGGAGAAAAGTCTCCTGTGGGTTCCTCGGGACATCTGCAGCTGCTGACTCTGAGAACACAAAACCAGCACCACCCCAACCCCCTCCTCAGAGCTGCAGGGGCCACAGAGGCCCAGAGTCCTTGAAATGCCCATCTTGATACCAAAATAGGAGAGAGGGCAACCAGAATTCCCCGAGCTGTGCTGAAAATGAGCAGGAGTGGAAGTCAGACACCCCAAATCCCCAGCCACAGATGTCTGTGACCCCATCCTGCCTTCCCAGCTCCCTGGGTTGGTTTTTATCTTGGCTTGGTTTTTATTTAGCAGCTCCTCTGGGGAGCTCCCCTGAGCTCTGAGCCTGTGCGGTGCCACCCAGGCTGTGATGAGGGCACCGTCCCCAGCCCCTCCGCCCGCGCTCTGCCGGCTGCCCAACAAACCAGCACCCTGCAACCTCGGCAAAAACTCCTCCTTTTCCAAGGAAAATGTCCCAGGGGCTGCCACATTGGATCTGAGCAGAGCTCTGGCTGTGTCTGACAGCCCTCAGCCCCTGAGGCTTGGGCTGAAGGTGGGAAATATCCGTGTCCTGGAGCAGGACAGCTCCTCCTGAACCCCTCGTGCCTGGAGGGTTTGAGCCTCCTGAGCCCTCATGGGAGGGGATTTTTCCCTCTGTTCCCTCTGGAAAAGTCTTCCTGTGCTTTCTGCATCCCGTTTGTTGTTTCCCAAGCGAACAGGAGGGGCCCGGCTGTTCCAGGGTGGCCAAATTTTGCTCCACAGCTCCCACCTGCAAAGCCCTCCCAGCCATCAGAAACTCAGCCAGCTCCAAACTGCACCCTCTCCACGGGGCAGCACCTCAGAGTTTCCTTTCCCTCTGTTTTCCAGTGCAGGAGCCTGACAGAGCAGTTTCCTTGGCCACCAGGAACGGGACAGCCCTTCCACCCTCTGGGGTTAGGGGTGAGCTCCCATCTTTGCCGACCACAAACACTTCTGGCTCCTCTGCCTGGCCAGAATTAATGATTAGGTTTTTAACTTCCAGCTTTCCCTGCATCCCAGCACCTCCCTGTGATGGGGCTGGGCAAACAAGGGCGACTTTTTGCACTTAGAAATGACTTCAGGCTTGGAAAAATTTGCTGTCGGAAGTGTTTTGTTTTCTTTTTTGCCTCTCTGCAGTCCATGTGGGCTTGGAAAAGAGTGAATCAGAGGGTGGTTTGTGCTTGCTGCGGCTATAAAGGAGCTGGGACTCCGGGCTGGAGGCTCTGATCCTGACCTGAACGGCACTTCCAGGAGGAAAAGCGTGTCCGGAGCCTGAGGGTGAGGTGGTGTGTGAGAACCTGCTGGTGCTGTAGGGCTGGGCACTGCATCTCCTCAGGGATGTCCCTCTGGACACTGAGGCACGGGAAGAGCCCAAGAGCATCACCAAAATGGTTCGGGAGGTGGTGCTGTGGAGTGGGAATGCCACAAATGGAAAAAATAATCATGGAATAGAATCATGGAATGGTTTGGGTGAGAAGGGATCTTAAAGCCCATCCAGTCCCACCCCCTGCCATGGCAGGGACACCTCCCACTGTCCCAGGCTGCTCCCAGCCCTGTCCAGCCTGGCCTTGGGCACTGCCAGGGATCCAGGGGCAGCCACAGCTGCTCTGGGAAAGTTGTTCCAACGATTCCAGCTGTTCCCTGAGCTGTTACAAGCTGCACCCTGAGTGTCCAGGCTACCTCTGGACCTCTCTGCTGCCTTGGAGAGCCCTTCAGCGCCAGGCTGCTGCTCCCCACGAAGATAATTAGAGCTCAGGGCTGATACCTTAATCTTCCTCCTGCATAAAGCAAACACGCTGATGTGGAGTGGTGCACGTAGGGCTCGGGAATCCTGCTCCAGAGCTGCCTGCAGCGAGTCCCCGGGGTCAGGGAGAGCACTGCCCTTCGCTCTCCAGCTGCTCCCAGGAGATAACAGCGCCTCGCCCTCTCCAGAGGGGGTTAGGAACTGTCCCAGCAGCCTGGTGAGGGGTTGGGTGACATCAACAGCCTGACGCCAAAAACAGGGCTCTGACAGCAAGAGGGGCAGCAGGGAGTGGGCAGGGGACAGGAGCTGGGGAGGGACAGGGGCTGGGGAGGGAAAAGGGACTGGGGAGGGCACA
>VXAD01000738.1:245960-260823 GCA_013399195.1 Dicrurus megarhynchus
CAGGGGGTGGGCAGGGACAGGGACTGGGCAGGGACAGGGATTGATGAGGGCACAGGGGGTGGGCAGGGACAGGGATTGATGAGGGCACAGGGGGTGGGCAGGGACAGGAGCTGGGCAGTGCCAGGCTGCAGCCCGGGCGTGCTGCTCCCAGCACACCACATCCACCCCACAGCACCACATCCCAACAACACCACGGGCTGGGCGCCATCCCCAGAGCTGCTCGGGGCCCGCTCTAGGGGAGCACAGGTTAATTCCCGTTAATCCCAGCTTTAATGGAGCTGTGTCGCCCCATGGAGCGGGGGCTGTGCCCGGGGGGGTCCCGGTGCTGGGAGCTGGGATGGGGCCGATCCCACGGGAGCGGGGCGTGAACTGACAGGCACGGGAGGCCCAGAGCAGCCCCCAGGCACTGCCGGAGCCTGTGGAGAGCAGCAGCAGGAGCTGGGTGTCCTTCACACCCCGACCTGCCCGGAGAACGTGCCCGGCTCCCAGCTGGGGCTGGCTGCTCTCCTGGTGCTGCCTGCCCGGGACCCTGAGGGGCTCTGGCTGCTTTTGTCCCTGTTGCCAGCTCTGCTTCTGCAGGCAGCTCGGGGCCCTTGTCACCGCAGCCTGCCCTGCTCACCAGGCTGGGAACGTCACCGGCTGTGGCCCTGCCGGGGTTGGTCTGGGCACGTGAGGGCTGCAGGGTTATGGCTGTGTGACACTGCCGAGGTTTGAACAGCCTGCATGGATAAATCCCCTGCTCCGGAGCTCGCTCCTCTCAGCTCTGCTGCCTGGTGGCACAGTTCACACTGCTTCTTAAGGAACAATCCTGCAAATACTGCCATTAATCAGTTTAACTCCCCTTTGTCGTCTGTGAGTGTGGTTTGTACTCCAGGCTGGGCTCAAGGCTCCTCCCCACCCTCCATTTTCCAGCTCCTTCCCTCCTAACCTGGAATAAAATCAGGTGCAAAAGCACAAAGGTCTGCACAAGAGACCCACATTCCCCTGTCCTCGCAGTGCCCAAGTGCGACTCTGTGTAAACCCGACTCCTTCAGACACAGACACACGAGATGGGCACAAAACCACCTAAAAAACGTGTGTACAAACCAACCCTGCTCCTCCAGCAGCACGTTCCTGTCCAGACTCAGCTGGGCAGAGGGTTTGGGTGCTCCAGCACTGCCCTCTGCCCCTGGACACGCCAGGACCAGGCACACACAGCTGCTCCTAGCACAGCCTCTGCTCACCCGAGGATGTGCTGCTCCCTGGAAGGGAACCATCCCCCACTGCCACCACCTCCTTCCTTTCCGAGCCCATCACGGCTCTGGCCTTGCACTGACCCCACTGCTCTGAATTCTGCCAAAAGTCCCAGAGTGCAACACCCCAGAGCAAAGCACCTCCATTCCTTAGGGGCTGACAGAAAATCCCGGCCAGGGGGGCAGGAGGAGCTGGGCAGGAGCAGAGCTGGAGGTGTCTCCACTGCTCCTGAAGTCCCTCCCCAGGCCAGCATTAGGGTTCTGCCAGCAGCAGTGGGGTGGATCCAGCTCCCTTTCCCATGGGTGGATCCAGCAAGGGTGAATCCAGTTCCTCTCCCCACAGGTGAATCCAGCTCCTCTCCCCACAAGTGGATCCAGCTCCCCTGTCCATGGATGGATCCAGCCCCGCATCCCATCGCATCCCATCACATCCCATCGCATCCCATCCCATCCCATCCCATCGCATCCCATTGCATCCCATCGCATCCCATCACATCCCATCGCATCCCATCGCATCCCATCGCATCCCATCACATCCCATCGCATCCCATCCCATCCCATCCCATCGCATCCCATCGCATCCCATCACATCCCATCACATCCCATCGCATCCCATCGCATCCCATCACATCCCATCGCATCCCATTGCATCCCATTGCATCGCATCGCATCCCATCCCATCCCATCCCGTCCCGTCCCGTCCCATCCCTTCCTGTCCCATCCCACCCCATCCCACCCGTACCTTGTGACTGGAAGGAGTAGCCAGGGAAGGTGCCCATGGCCAGGCTGAGGGTGACCGTCCAGGTGAGGAGCCTCCAAGCTGTGGCCATGGTCAGCGCCGCTCGCGTCGGAGCAGGGAGATCTGTGCCGGCTGGGAGGGCGCTGTCCCCACATGTCTCTCCCTCGGCCACCCCTTATGTCCAGAGAGGAGTCCCGGGTCCCTCCGCAGGCATCCTCGGCCGCTCTGTGCTCTCCCGAGGCCGGCGGGGTGTGGGCAGCGCCAGGCCAGCACCGAGCGGTCAGCACGGGCTCATCCCCAGCACCGGCATCGCCCCTGCGGGGGAGAGGTGGGGGTGAGTGAAGGGATGGAGGAGAAGGACACGAGGCGGGCAGGGGAGTGAGGAAAGCTGGATCCTGGAGGAGGCAGGAGCGGGATGGAAGGAAAGGAGAAGAGGAGGAAAGGATGGGAAGTGTTGGAGGATGAATTAACCCCATCGGCTCCTGCTCCGCGGACACTGCGCTCCCGGGGGTTCTCCCAGCTGGGATCTATCGGGTACCTGCGGAATGGAGCTCAGGATCAGTGGGAATCCTCGAGGAGGCGCAGCCCCGAGAGTGCCCTGGGTCACTCGATCCCTTAAAGAGAGCAGGAAATAACAGCCTTGGCAGGGGGGTGGTGAGCAGCAGTCCAGAAATCCCCTCTGTGGTTTCCCTGGATTTCAAACACACTTCAAGCACTGTCACTGCACGGAGGGGAGAGCACTGAGTGTACTGGCTGAGCCTAAAAAAGTGATGGAAAACAAAGGACCCATTCAGGGAACTCACCCTCAACCCCATCCACAAACGGATCCCGAGATTCCAATGGCATTTGTTCTTTAAAACACTTTGCTGATTGCTCCGGTGAAAGATTCCCGGCTGGCAGAGAATTCCCACTCAGTCTGAGGTGGTTACACCAAACTCGCATCATGCTGGGCACTTCCACAAAATCTGTGGGGTTTTGTTCCTGTCCAGCCATTCCACGAGTATGGGGTGAGTGCAGCACATCCCTCACCTCCTGGAGAGTCCCAAATATCCCAGCAGCCAAACACAAACCTCCCCAGCCAAACACAAACCTCCCCGCAGAGGGGACAGGTAAAGATCTGCAGCAGTGGTGCTGGAGCAGGGCTGGGAAAGGCAGGATGGGCTCCCCGGGAAAGGCAGGATGGGCTCCCTGGGAAAGGCAGGATGGGCTCCCCAGGAAAGGCAGGATGGGCTCTCCGGGAAAGGCAGGATGGGCTCTCCGGGAAAGGCAGGATGGGCTCCCTGGGAAAGGCAGGATGGGCTCCCCAGGAAAGGCAGGATGGGCTCCCCGGGAAAGGCAGGATGGGCTCNGGGCGCGCGAGGACAGGCAGGATGGGCTCTCCGGGAAAGGCAGGATGGGCTCCCTGGGAAAGGCAGGATGGGCTCTCCGGGAAAGGCAGGATGGGCTCCCGAGCCTGGGAAGAGGCTGGGGATGGGAGGAGGGTGCTCTTTGCAAAGGTGTCAACAGCCAGGGCCTGTGTATGGTCCTCATCCCAGTAAGGAAACGCTTGGAATAACATCCTTAACCCCTGCCTTGCTCTGCTCTGGGGTGGTTTAAACAGCCAAGGCCGGGCTGGGCAGAGCTCAGGCCAGGGGGTCCGGGTCCTCCTGGGATCTGCTGTGCTCCCCTTCGTGTCCTTATGGGAATCTGAATCCCTGAAAGTGAATTCCTGCTCCTGTTTTCCCATCGTTCCTGTGCCATGGGTGGTATTTGTGCTGCAGGGGCTTGGAGTGACACCCAGCACAGGCCAGAGATGGCACAGGGGAGGGACAAATCCAGGAGATCATTCCTGCCCCAAATTTATCATGGAAATCACAGAATGGTTTGGGTTGGGAGGGACCTTAAAGCTCATCTCATTCCACAAGGGCAGGGACACCTTCCACCATCCCAGGCTGCTCCAAGCCCTGTCCAGCCTGGCCTTGGACACTTCCAGGGATCCAGGGCAGCCACAGCTGCTCTGGGCAACCTCACAGGGAAGGATTTCTTCCTAAAATCTCATCTAAATCTCCCCTCCTTCAGCTTAAAGCCGTTAACCTAAATCAATGATTTTTTTCCCTGCTAGGCAGAAATGGTGGCAGATGAAACACGCAGCTTTAAACACAACCTGGAGTTGCATAATTTAAAGATTAGGATTTTTCACTGCTTATTTACAGTTAAAAATGGCCAAAGATCCTCAGTGAGGCCTCTGCCTGGACTCCCCGGTCCCATCTGGGGCCACTTGCCAGGTTTTCCTCTGCAAAGCCCGGACACAGGACGATGGTGGCCTGCAAAATTGTGCATCCTGCGAGTGGCCCTGAGAATAAACTGCCCGAGGGGGGGGAAACTCCCACCTTGGGCTGCTCTTTTTCCCTGGGACAGGTGACGGGAAGCAGGGAGCGGGGGGAAGAGGCTTGGGGCAGGAATTCTGCCCCGTTCCACCCCCACACGAGGATGCTGAGATCTGGTGACAGCGTCACCTGTGGTGCCGCCCCCGGGCCATGGCACAGCGAGGGCAGAGCCAGGGCACGTGGGGGCTGCTCTGTGCCCGCTCCCGGCTGCAGGAATTGGGCTGGAAAAGGGAGAAGTTGAAAGCAAAGCCCTCGCCTAAGTCAGCATTTTTCGGCATCTCCTGAAGCTCGAGATCCCAGCTCTTAAATCCTGTCCCGGCTCCAAAGCCCACGGAGCTCAGTTCGAGTGTATTTTCTCCTGGGCTTCGCACCGCTGATTTCCCTTGTTTTCCAGCTGTTGAACCCTTTCCCTCCAGGCTCTCGTTGTTTCCCGAGCTCCCCCCGCCTCCCCGTGACCCTCCGCAGTGCCCCCGTGTCCCCTGTGCCCTTCCCGGCTGCTCAGCATCCCCCGGAACAGCGGGAGCCGCCGGCGCCAGGAGCCCGCAGCCATGACCTTGGGGGAAGGAGGCGCGTTGGGAGCAGCACAAGTCGGGAATTACAGCTGCAGAATTCCTGCGGGCCGGGCTGGGGGAAGGGCCCGGCCGCGATCCCTCCCTGCAGGCAGCGGGGAAAACACGGCCCCTTCCCGGCGGTGCTTCATTCCCAAACCCCGAGCAGCGGGAGAAGGAGCCGGAGGAAGGAGCAGAGAGCCGGAGGAGCGCTGGTGCTTCCATCCCTATCAACTTTTTCCATAACCTCACCGCGCAGCTTCGCTCCGCGGCCGGACAACGCCGAGGATCGCGGAGCCCCGGCGGGACACGGGGAGGGTCCCACGGGCCGGGCTGGGGGAGCTCGGGGACAGCTCGGGGACACGGGGTGACCTCTCCGGTCTCGTGCCTCCCTCGCTTGGGCCGCTTCCGATTTGCTCCTTCCCAAGGAATTCGTTGTCCTTGGCAGGCTCGGCTCGGGCTGACGCTGCCGGCTCCCGGTGCCAAGGGGGCTTTGGCCGCGTGAACCCGAGGGACGCGGGCGGCGGTGCCACCGCAGCGGCCGGGCCGGCTCCTGCCACCCCAAAAACCCGCGGCAAGGAAGGGGCTGGGGAGGCGGGGGGATGTAAAAATCCCAGCTGGAATGAAGCGAAAAGAGAAGAGAAGAAAGAGCGAGGCGGACGACAACTGTTCCTAATTTCAGCCGCGGCGCTGCAGACAAAATTCCCTGGAAGCTCGGCTGCCTGGCCGGCTCCAGAGGCAGCGCCAGGGGAAGGTAATAGGAAGCAGATGGGCGCTGCTCGGGGCCAGGAGGAAGGTTCAAGGTGCCTCCTAGTGCAGAGAAGAGGAATTTAACTGCTTTTAAAGATGCAGAGGCCGGCGGCTTCCAGGTTTCTCATCCAACTTTTGCAAATTATGAGCTCAGGTGTCCTTTTCCCTTTTTTTTTTTTTTTTTTTTTTTTAGATTTTTTTTTGAGGGAGAAATAAATACAAACACAGATTTCTGCTTCCAGCTTGCCCCGCGGGGGAGGGAATACTTGCAGTGCACTCCCTGCCAGGCCTTCCACTGACATCTTCCAGGCATGGGAGCACTGGGAGAACTGGGAGCAGTGGAGAAGTGAGAGCAGCACCCCAGTGGGAGCACCAGGAACAGTGGGAACAGTGAGAAAGCAGTGGGAAAACAGTGGGAGCAGGACCCCACAGCTGCACCAGCACAACAGCATTTCTGGGCTGTTATTTTAAGGAACTAAAGCCTCGAGGTTATTTTATCCTTCTGTAGAACAGGGAATTGTCACCACCCCATAACCACAGTGGGGCTGTTGGGGTTATCGCGGTGTCACATCCCACAGCTTGGTCCCTTTTCAGTCCCAGGTGCCCCCTGAGCCTCCCAAGGGGCTGAGCAGCACCTCAGCCCCACAGCAGCCCTGGCAGCCCCTACAAACAGCACCGCAGGGATTTCTGCTCCTCCGGCCGCTCCAGGCTGGGAGCTGTTCCACCAGGTCAGGGTTTATCTCTGGGGGGAAGAGCTGTGAGCACCGGGCTGGCTCCACAGGCCTCATTTCCTATGGAATCCAAGTTAAACACAGCAGAGACTGCAGGGATCTGTGGCTCAGGGGCTGTGCCAGTGCAGCGAGGGGCACTTGGCAGCAGCAGCACCAGGGTTTTCAGGCTTTCCCACTACCCACATGGGTCCCCTGCCACACACAGGGGGCTCTTTCCTGCTGCTGGGGTCCCAGCTGTCCCCCAGGACACACAACAGCCCCTTAGTGCCTGTAGCTCCTGGGTGCTGATCCCAAAGTCACCTGACACAACAGTCCCTTTGTCACCTGCGGTCACTGTTTCATGAAGGGCCTCAGGTTTTGGCTGTAAACGCTCAGCTGGAATCGACCTTCACCCTTCCAGTGAAGGAATTTTTCCTCATATCCAATCTGAACATCTGGGGCAACTTGAGGCCGTGTCCTCTCATCCTGTCCCTGCTCCCTGGGAGCAGATCCTGAATCCCCTGGCTGCCCCCTCCTATCAGGGAGTTGTGCAGAGCCACAAGGTCCCTCCTGAGCCTCCTTTGCTCCAGGCTGAGCCCCTTTCCCAGCTCCCTCAGCCGCTCCTGGTTCTCCAGAATTTGTGCATAGAACCATGGAATCTCCTGAGCTGGAAGGGACCCCCAGGGATCCTCAGCCCAGCCCCTGGCCCNCGGGTGACGATGTCTGAACCCTTCTCATTCTCTCTGCATCCCTGCTCCTCCTTGCCCCTCTCTGCACACCCCAGGCCTGGCAGGGGCAGGTCCCTCAGAGTTTGTGATGCATTTCTGTGTTTGCTGCTGGCAGGGGGGGGTCTCGCCCGCTGCACTCCCTGGGGCTGTGGGTGTTCTGTGCGTGCTCAGCCAGCTCCCAGCTCCCAGCTCCCAGCTCCCAGCTCCCAGCTCCCGGCTGCTGGCAGGTTCCTGCACGTTCCTGAGGACGGAATAAACAGCCCCGCTCCCCCCACCAAGCTGCTCCTCCCGCGGCACAGGGTGAGCACGTGGGGGATGCAAAGCTGTCCGAGAGACCTCCCCGGCTTCCAGCAGGAGGAGAACATCCTGATATTCCCGACAAAATATTTGGCTGGGCTGCCAAGTGGAAAACATGCTGAGCTGCAGATGGCAGAAGTCTTCCCGCAGTCATCTTGCCAGCACGACAGGACTTCCACTGGGAAGTCATTTCTCAGCTCTAGGGGTTAAACCCACAGAAATCAGCATTTTTGCTGCCAGGAGCATCTGCAAGCTGCGAGCAAGGGGTTAAAGTCACAGGTCTGCAGAACACAAAACAAGAACTTGAGCCATAATCTACTTTGCTGCTCCAAGCGTGGCCTCTCTGGGGCCACGGCGAGCGAAGAATTAGAAACACGGAGTTATCCCTGTTCCCAGAACGCTGCAGCTTCCAGCCCTGGGATGGATCCTGCCTGCCCAGCTACCCTCTGGCTGCCCTGCCACCCCTCTGCTCGCCCCTGACACCAATCCCCCCGTGTGCAATGCCAAGGGCTCTGCCTGTCCCTTCCCTGCTGGCACCCTCGGGGCTGGGAGGGGGCCCAGGACGCTCAGTGCAGCCCCCCTCGCTCGGGAGGGCTGATTCACCTCGCCCCAAGAGCTGTTCTTTGCACCCCCCAGTGACTGCAGGTCCGATTTTGGCTCCCCAGGAGGGGAGATGCTGTTCTCACACCGTTCAAGCCAGATCCGACCCCATCCAAAGGCGCTCCCCAGCAACACGGGAAATCCCGACTGACGCTGCCAGTGTGACCCTGCGAGCTGAGGGGTCTGACCCGGGGTCTCTGTCCCCCTGCCAGCACCCCAGTGCCAGCCTGGGTGCCAGGGGCACACCCTCCCTGCCTTTGGACCACCAGCTCCCTCTTGCAGGCTCTCCGTGGTGCTCCACACCCGGCCCTGCTGTGCTCTGGCCGGGCACACCCTGCATCCCTTTGTACAGCAACTTCACAGGGCTTTGGGCTCGCTCCAGCACTGTGTGGGAGGAGGGTTTCTTTCAAAAACACGAGAATTGTTTCACAGTCAAATCTGTGCAGTGCAATCGTGGTGAGGAAAGGGCCGAATTCCCCCTCTCTCCTCTCCAAAATCTTTAATTTTGCCAGCAAAGGGGCAAAAGAAGCCTGTGCCAAAGCCAGGGCAGTGAGAGGAGAGCTGGGAGCAGCGACCTCACTCTGACACCGCCTGCTTGGCTTTCTGGAAATCCTATCCCTGTGTTACATAAGGATCTGGCCCTATCTGGAACGCCGGGGTCATTGCACTTCTCCAAGTGTGGTAAAATGCTCGGAGGTCCTCAGCAGGAAAGCAGCAGGGAAGTGCCAGCTCCGATCCTCCTCGGGATGGGGAGCTGGGCCTGGGGCAGGGCTGAGCCCTGCTGGAGCTGCCAAATTCCAGCCAGGTGGAAGGTGGGCACTGAGATTCCCAGAGCTCCCATCCTGGGACTCCCTCTGCTTTAGGGAGAGGACTCCACCAAGCAGGTCCACTCTCAGACGGGACTTATGCAAGAGTTTGGAGCCGCTCCATGTGACCCAGACTTGCTGGCGCTCTGCCACCGCTCTCCTCGCTGGCTCCAGCCAGGCACAGAGCGGCGGGATTAGAGAGAGACCGGGCAGTCATTAACTGGGTGCCAGTCATTAACGGAGTGCCAGTCATTAACGGAGTGCCAGTCATTAACCGAGTGCATCGCCCCCCACACAGGGCCCTGCCCGTGACGCACATGTCCCATGAGTGTAGGGACACACACGTCACCCACATGCAGCCAGGGCACGGCTGCAGCCGCCGTGGGGATGGGGATACGTGGGGTTTGTATGTGGATCAAACGTGGATGCACGTTATCTTCATGGGATAATGCGTTATCAGCATGGGAATACACGTTATCTGCATGGGAATACACATTATCTGCATGGGAATACACCTTATCTGCATGAGGATACACGTTATCTGCATGTGATACCACGTTATCAGCATGGGGATCCGCGCTCTCCGCATGGAATAGATGTTACCTGCATGGGGATAGACATTATCTGGACGTGGATACACATTATCTGCACATGGATACACGCTATCTGCATGGGAATACACATTATCAGCATGGGGATACACGTTATCTGCACGGGGATAGACGTTATCTGCACGTTGATAACACGTTATCTGCATGTGGACACACACACCACCTGCAGACAGGTCTGATGCCCACACCCTGTGCGCTGCCATCCCAATCCTGCGGATATTCCATGCCCAAATGCCATTTTTATATGTGGCATCTCCCTGGCCACCTCTGCCTCCATGAAATGCTCCCTCTCTGTGGGGTTCAGCGCAGCCAGCAGAGAATCCAGAACTCCATCCAGAGCTCCATCCAGATCTCAATCCAGAGCGCCATCCAGAGCTCAGTCCAGAGCTCCATCCAGATCTCCATCCAGATCTCCATCCAGAGCTCCATCCAGAGCTCCATCCAGATCTCCATCCAGAGCTCCATCCAGATCTCAATCCAGAGCGCCATCCAGAGCTCAGTCCAGAGCTCCATCCAGAGCTCCATCCAGATCTCCATCCAGATCTCCATCCAGAGCTCCATCCAGATCTCAATCCAGAGCTCCATCCAGAGCTCCATCCAGATCTCCATCCAGAGCTCAATCCAGATCTCCATCCAGAGCTCCCAGGCCTGTGCATGGGCAGCTCTCCCCATGCTCCTGCTGCTCCTCCCCGCACGGAGCGGCACCAGGGCTCTGCCAGGAAAGCGCCCCAGGCTCTGGGAAAGGCCGGGAGCGCTCACACCTCGGAGCGGGCAGGGAACCAGACACAGACCCAGCCACCTGCACCCTGGCAGGGCTGGCTCCCGGCTCCATCCCAGCAGGGCTGGCTCTCCTCTCCATCCCGGCAGGGCTGGCTCCCGGCTCCATCCCGGCAGGGCTGGCTCCCGGCTCCATCCCGGCAGGGCTGGCTCCTGGCTCCATCCCAGCAGGGCTGGCTCCTGCAGCTGCCCTCCAGCAGTCCCGGTGCTTACACAACCCAGATCTGCACAGTGCTGAGCCCCGGGCTTGCACAAAGACAAACACCCTCGTGTGCCAACACCGAGCTCTGCTCACCTGCAGAACCTCCCCGGCCCTCTCCAGGCTGGAGCTGCTCCGTGCTGGGAGTCCCAGCTGAGGCAGCAGCGTGGTTTGTGTGGTTTGTGCGGTTACAGCTCTCAAGGAGCTGTCACAGCTCTCCCATGCCAAGCGTCGCACCCAAAATTTGGCTCCTGGTCAGCCGGGCTGTAGGACAGGGCCATACCCCCACCACAGAATGGTTTGGGTGAGAAGGGATCTTAAAGCTCATTTAGTTCCACTCCCCTGCCATGGCAGGGACACCTTCCACTGTCCCAGGCTGCTCCAAGCCCCGTCCAGCCTGGCCTTGGACACTGCCAGGGATCCAGGGGCAGCCACAGCTGCTCTGGGCACCCTGTGCCAGGGCCTCACTGCCCTCACAGTTGACAAAGACGTGTCTGGTTATCAGGCTGGACGTACTACAGGGGAGGTCAAAGTCCCCCTACAGCCCCTGTTGAAAGGAGCCGCACCTTGTGCCCCCACAGTCTCAGGCTGGAGTTGGAGAACTCGGTTGAATTTCCCAAGAAAAGCCTCTGAGGTGACTCCTGCTACCCTGCAGAGCTGTGAGAAGCACTGAGGGACCTGCAGGGAGCCCAGGGCTCAGCAGTTCCTTCTGTCACTGTCACAGCACAGCCTCATCCAGCGATGGCCCAGTCCTGGCCAGGGGGACGGATCCACAGCACGGCCCAGCTCCAGCTCCTTGGGCTGAGCTGGTCCTGCCAGGCTGAATCAAGGAATGAGTGAGGTTGGAAGGGACGCGAGGGGGTCTCTGGTCCCATCCCACTCTCAGAACTGGGTTACTTTTGATGTTGGATCAGGACCACCCAGCCCAGGCTGTGCCACGGGGTCACAGCAGTGCCTCGGAGGAAATGCAGGGAGCTGTGGAGAGGGACCCTAAAGCAGCAAAGCCAGTTTGGACCTCCCTGTCCTCCTAGGAAACCAGAACCAGTCAGAGAAGTGACATGGGGGTGACACAGACAATGTTCCTTCCACAGCAGGACAAACCAAGAGGGATTTGGTGGCAGCCAAGGGAACAGTCGGTGCAGGACCATGGGGTCACCCCCAGACAATGACCCCGGGGTGCCCTCGGTGCAGGGCAGTGACCATGACAGAGGCACCCACAGCCCCCAGGACAGGCCAGCCCATGCCAGGGGAGCCCTGCAGGGACAGGGATGCCTCCTGTGGGATGAAGCCTTGCAGAACACTTTGGCTGTGGAATCCCTCCAGCCCTGACAGACCTGCAGATCATGTCCAGGGTCTGATTCCTTGGGAGCTCCGGGACTCTGCTGGGCAGAGTTTTTGGGCCCTTTTCCCCTCCCTGTAGGTTCTTTACTCAGGGAAACCCAGGTGGTGTGGCCCAGATGCAGCTCCTTCCTCCATGGCCAGGGAATGAAGAGCCCCTAACCCTGACAGAACTGAACTCATCCTTTGCACTTTCATTTTGGTCAAAAACCACTTCCCACTGAGGTCACAAATCCCACAGGAGGAGGCCAGGAGTTCACCTGCCAGTTTAGCTCAGTAGGGACCAACATTTAGGAGTGATTGAGTTCAAAAAGATTTGCAGGACTGCACAGCAATAGATTAATTTTAACTCATTTTTCCTTTTAAATTAAGTTACCATGGAAGAGTAGGAAACAAAATATTGATAACGGGGGGTTGGGTGATAAACAGAAGTGTAAAGCTGTGCATGTCCCATCCCTGGAAGTGTCCAAGGCCAGGCTGGATGGGGCTTGGAGCAACCTGGGGTAGTGGAAGGTGTCCCTGCCCATGGGAGAAGGGGGAACTGGATAGGCTTTAAGGTCCCTTCCAACCCAAACCATTCCATGATTCCATGAAGGACACTGAGCAGTCAGACATGGAATATCCCAAGCATTTCCCAGCCTGGGAGGATGCAGAAGGTGAGAGAGGAGCAGCAAGGGAGCAGCTGGATGGAGACTCTGCGCTTCACACGTGCGCTGAAGTCAGACGGAGTTAAATATTCCGGCAGTTTCCCAGTGGAGACTCTCCCAATCCTTCAGTCGGCTGCAGACTTCATTGAAGGCCCCCACAGTAACCGAGGTGGGAAAATGGGCTTGGATGGTGTCCCTTTAAACCTCCCTCGGTGCTGGAAATCAAGGCTGTATCCAGGCTGGTGCTTTTCCACGTGTCTCGCTCCCCAGTCGCTGCGTGGGATCCGACCTGCTCACAGGTTCCCAGGAAATGTTTGTAACTCCTCGCCCTGCAAACTTTTCCTACAGTGGTGGGGTCAAGCGAAGACCTCTGTGCCTTGTGTGTCTTCAGCACATCTGAGCTGCCATCACCCAGCGATTGTTTCTGAAAACGTGACGAGTTTGGTCCCAATTCCGTTTGTTTCAAGCTCATTTTGTGTTAACTCAAGACCGAGGCAGGACAGGACGTGACAAACACATCCTGCGGTGCTCCCGGCTCAGAAGGAATTAATTGCTGGAAACTTGGCGAGAAAAGTGGGGTTTGGAGCCGGGGGTTTCAGATAAGCTGGAGATAAGGGTTTGCACGGGATCATCTCTGGGTGCATCCTGCGCTGAGGGCCCTCCACGGAGCTGCTCCTTTGGGAAGCGGAGCCCAGGCTGTCCCTGGACCAGGATTTCATGGAATGGTGAGAACAGCGGCTCCTCCCCAGCAGTCCCTGGGTGGCCTGGAGCCACGGGTGATAAGAGAGCCTCTCATGTTTCAGCTTTGAGGAGCAGACACTGTTTATGTTGAGCAGCCGCACCTTCCAGCCCTCGGGGCTCCTCTTCGGCCCCTCCGCGGCTGCTCAGGCCCGGCTTATCGGGGCCTCCCTGTGCCAAAGGAAACAGCTCGGCCCCCCCAGCCTTATCCGGGCAGAGCTGATTTGCAGGAGATGACAGCACCTTTCCCATTCCACCCCAGGAGCAGCCGTTTGGGGAACGCAGCTGGAGCCGCCCCAAGAGGCGCCGGGAGGTTTTTGGGATGGCAGGAGGAGGAGGGGAGCACAGGGTGCTGCCCTGGGGCCAAGCAGGAACAGCGGGAGGCTGAGGATGGAGCAACTGGAGCACTCAGCACGTTCCATATATGGAGAAACTTTGGGAACAACCTCCCAAGAACTGGAGGAAGCCTCAGCGATGGAGGCATCTCGGAGCAGTCCAGGCAAGGCTGCTCCCAACGCAGGGAACATCCCGGCGCTGGGAATCACTGGGCGTCCCACGGAGCACTTCGGGAGACCAGAGGGGAACAAAGACTTCCCGAACCCCCCCTGCCATGCTCAGCCGTGCCCTGCATCCCACCCTGGCACCGCTGGGCTCTGCTAACGAGAATAAGACCGAGCACGACCAGAACCGGAGCTCTGGTGGGGCCGAGCCACGTCCAGCACCAGGGATACGGGCAGGGATTGCAGCGGGAGCACAAACGCCCCCTGAGGTTTGCATCCGGACCACAAAAAGAAGTCCCCAGAAATGGGCCTCGGTGTGCAATGTTTCATTTTGCTGCAGAGGGTACCTGCCCCCGGCGCAGCTCCGCTCTTCCCTCTTGGTTGACTCTTCCCCTCTGGCAGATATTTGCCAAGGTTATTTTATAAACTCTTCTCTATTTATAGCCCAGCTCCTTCAGCTCTAATGAGATAATCTTCTGGCATCTCACCATCACTAATATTTACTTTGATGTTTAAAATAACATCTTCTGAGTGATTGATTTTTTTTTTTTTTAATAATAATAAAAAACCACCTTTAAAACATAATCAAAGCAAAGAAAGGAATGAGCGGAGCAGTGGGGCCGAGCTCCTGGGGATGCACACGGAGTCAGTGACACTGCAACTTTTTCAGGGCAGACTCTTTATAAAGCCTCTGAGCACATCAGGAGGGAGAGAGGCATTGGCAGCTCCTGAAGATGGAGAGAGTGAGACAGGGGAAGAGGGAGAGGGAGCGCGGGCTGTGTTTATTCTCAGGAATGAAGGCAGCGAGGAACGCTTCATTCTGCAGCGGGGCTCGGAGCTGCTGCCCTCCGTGACTGAGAGCTTCGCCCCGGGCAGCCCAGCAGAGGAGATTTGGGGTTTAGAGCAGCAAACATTCGACCCCTGGGTTAATGCAATTAAAAAAGTGCAGCCGAGAGGGGCTGGGGGAGGCGGAGGAGGCAGCGCACGAGATCCCGGCTCCTGCTGCCTGCAGCCACTTTGAAACACAAGCCTGCGTTTTTATGGAAACTCTGAATGTTGGGGAAGGGTGAACATGGTTTTCATTCTCATAAATGTTTTTCCAGCGTGCAAGGCTCTCCGGGCTCATTCCTTCTCCAGGGAGACGGTTCTGATTTCAAAGAACATTCGCGTTCCCTCCACCCCAGACCACCCCACTCCAACCTCAAAGAGTCTCCTCTGGAAAAATTATTTTAAAGAGCGTTTTACCTTTTCGAGTGCTTTCCCTTCTTTCTTCTTCT